>OU343219.1:89124710-89249475 GCA_910596185.1 Chrysanthemum makinoi | reverse complement strand
ACGGCGTAATCTTGGGATGGAGTTACGCTGTAATCTTCCGTTTAGTTGGTTTTATGGGCCACGCTTATGTTGCTAGTAATGTGAGATGGGAGTTATGCCATAACATCTTCAAGATGAGCATACTATCATATATCTTCACTAAACTCTCCATATCCGCGTCTCTTTAGCTCCAATGCTCGTAATTTACCACGAAAGTGAAATATAGAGGAAAACAAGCGTAAATCCATATATATGATATAAAATATGAGTATTATCGGGGGAAATTGACACTTAATAATCAGGACTATTTGATGTTAACAAGAGTACATCGAGAGCTTTTCAAAATATCCATCAATCCATTTCCTGGACTAAGGTTAATTCAAGAGTGAATCACCTCATCGTTTCTCAGTTGTCAGAAGTTTGATTCTTGAAGAAACTCACATGTTACCCACCAAGATCTTGTTTAATGTTGGCTTTAGAAGAATTTCCATCTTCATTGTGAATACTATACATATCACTCGGATGTTCTGGCAATACCACAAGGATAATGCGTAGGACTCTCAATATATATTCTTACTTTCGACATTGTGTGAAATAGTAAGTATTCATGAATTGTGTGTCCTAATGAGATTTATTGTGATGATCTCTTAGCTCTAGACTCAATAGTGCACTTTGGTTTCCTATTTGGAGACTAGGGAGAGGGTCTCCTTTTTTAATATCAACAATCTCTAAGAGAAAGTAGATAGATTATGTAGGTTCCCCGTGAGAATGAAACAAGTCCTTTTAAGAGAACTTGAGTAGCTTGGGAAGTTTGGAGCGGTGCGTCACTGGGTCCATGACGTCTTGTTTTCAATACCGGCGTTACCTTAGTAACCACCAGTAGCATATGTATTGAACCCGGTTTATGCCATAAGGTTGAATTATTGGAGGGCTATTTCTTTTCACCCTTTTACTTTTGATTTCTTTTTCATTCTTCAACCCCTTTAGTTCTTGCCTAGACTTCATTACTAGAACCTTGTTGGGTTTGTTCTAGTTCTAGCTCTGTATCAGTCGGCACTCTTCCCTTATTCTCACTTTTCTCCTTTTTTCATCATACCTAAGGACTTCTAAACTATCTAGTGGATTGTCCCAGGGTAGATCCCTCCGGCTCTGGCGGGATCATGGGAACTAATACCAATGCTTACCATCCTTATAACTCCAATGCATAAAGTAAAATGGTCGGTCTTGTGGTACAGTTCTTTCCGCCTTGAAACCAAATGAAAATCAATTTGAGAAAACCAATCAAGGTACTTGTGATATAATATCAAAGCATTTTGTACCTCAATTGTTTTGATCTTTTATAAATGCTCCCCTTCAACATGTGCGTTGGTTATAGAAATCATTTAGCACATGGAGGAAGGTATGCTTGCTTAAGTCTTTATATAAATGCTCCCCCTCAATTTGTGCATAGAATACTTGAAATCGTTTGGCACACGGAGGAAGGAGTGCCTTTTATTTATTTTCTAAAATAATCACCATTTTATTATTTAAATCACAATCTCTCCCGCGATCAAAAATTTTAAACCTTTTAAGATTTGTGATCCCAATTGATTCAAATCATTTAGAAAACTTTTTGGGAAAAGATGTGGCTTTTTTTAAACACATCAAAGTCTGGATGACTAAAGCACGAATTTCTCCTGATTCTGGAAATTAGGAAAGTGATAGTTGATGTATGTCTGCAATGACGTTTGAGAGATCTTTAAGTAAAATAAATTTTTTTATTTTGAAAGATCTATGAGCATTTATATAAAAATCATAATACGATATATAACACCAAACTTTATTCACCACTTATTATGTACAAACTGGACAAAATTATTTTGGTACCAATTGTTTGAAAATACGAAGTTTGAAATGTTTGTGTTAGGAATTAGAAAATTTAGTCGTTAAAGAGTCGGTCACCTCAAGTATATGTGTTCGATAGAAAGCTTGTATTCGTTGTCATAATATGTTAGTAAGTAGTTTGCTAAGTAACACCGTGGAGGACGGACGGGTCTTTACCCACTGTATGCCTGATCCACAGCCCGTAGGTGGCGTTTATTTGTAAGACACTATAAATACCCTCTACCTCTCAAGGTAGAGGGTTGGAGCTTCAATACCATTTTTCTTTGTTTCACATAGTTCCCAACTCTCTTCCCTTTCTCTCTCTTGAACTTTCTCTCTAAACATACAATTTGAATGCCACTTGTGATTTTGGTTTAGTGTGATTGTGAAATCTAATATCTTACAATTGGTATCAAGAGCCATGGTTTGATCACTCATCTTTCATGCTCTTTGTTTTGGTGGATTTCATAAGGTTTTTGGGGTTTTAATTGTTTAGGAGAGTTTGAATCATTTGGATAAATTCTAGTGTTAAAGTTTGAATTTTACTTGTACTTTTGTGTGTAGGATCATCATATGTGTTTAGGTTTTGAATTGGAAGGCTTAAATCATTGTGGTTTGGTTGATTTTGATTGATAAAGTGGTTATTTGTGAAAGTGGTACTAAGCGAGTTGAGTCTCGAACTTTTGTTTCTTCAAAGTTTAGTTGCTTTGTTATTGGAAGCGAGTAGGTATATGCGACTTGGCTATTTAGCGAGTTGACTCTTTATGCGACTTGGGTTCTAAGCGAGTTGTTTATTTAAGCGACTTGAGTTCTAAAGTGACTTGGCTATTGCGAGTTGTACGTATAGCGAGTTAGTTTAAGCGACTTGGTGTTTAAGTGAGTTGTCTCTCGACTTGCTATTAAGTGAGTTGTCTCTATATGCGACTTGGCTATTAAGCGAGTTGGTTCTTTAAGCGAGTTGTTTCTATAAGCGAGTTGGTAGTTTAGCGAGTTGATAACTAAGCAAGTTGACTGTTTAGCTACTTGTCTATTGAGACTTGTTACTTCTTCGTGCTACATTTTTATGGTTGTTCTTTAGGTTTAGTAAAATCTTGTGAAAGAATCAATTTCCCGGTTTAATCAAGGAATAGTAAAATCCCATAGAACTTGTAATCATGTCAAACATCGTACCTACTATCGTTTCTTCTGTAGCTGAGGATGTTCAAGCAGCTGGATCAGATACTCGTCCACCTATGCTTGACAGAACTGATTATGACTCATGGGCTCAACGAATCCGATTGTACTGTCTTGGAAAGGAAAATGGGGTCAACATTCTCAAATCAATTGATGAAGGACCTTATCAAATTGAGACTACAAGAGACATAATTGATACTGCTGCTGATGGAACAATGATCTTTGGATTAGACAGACCAAAGATGTATGATGAACTCAATGATAAGGAGAAAAAGAGATTCGATGCTGATATCAGGGCTTCTAACATTATACTTCATGGTCTTCCAAAAGATATCTACAAGCTTATCAATCACAACACTGAAGCCAAGGCAGTTTGGGATAATGTCAAGATGCTTCTCTCAGGTTCAGAATTAACCAAGGAAGACAGAGAATCACAACTATATGATGAGTTTGAGCACTTCAAGATGAAACCAGATGAGAGTGTCTATGAGTACTACGTGAGATTCCATAAGCTTGTGAATGACATGAGGAACATCAAAATAACAATGCCAAACATTCAGCTGAACTCAAAGTTTGTGAACAACATGAATCCCGAATGGCACAAGTTTGTCACCTCTATGAAGCTGACAATGCCAAACATTCAGCTGAACTCAAAGTTTGTGAACAACATGAATCCCGAATGGCACAAGTTTGTCACCTCTATGAAGCTAACCAAAGGATTGAGGAACACCAACTATGAGAAACTGTATGCATTCCTTCTCCAGAATGAGAGACATGCTATGTTTGAGAAAAGGATTCTAGAATAGTTCAAAACCAACCAGGGAGAAACAAGTTCCTCAAATGACTCAACAGCCTTTTACACAAATGTTGGTATTACTACCAAAGCTTCTCAAGTCATTCCCATGGGTAATGGTAATTACAAGCTCATCCTTGATCCAGCATATAAGTCTCCCGACTCAAACACACTCATGGAAAACTTCATCAATCAACTGTCTCTCATGGTTAGTCAAAACATGAACTCTCTCCTACACACCAACAATAACCTTAGAACAGCTTCCAATCCACACAATCAAGCTACAGTCAGAGATGGGAAGGTTGTGGTGCAACCGCCCAAGAAAGGCAAGATGAACAGGGAAGAGGTGGAGTTGGTAGAGGATATGTAGCAAATCAGAATCGTAGAAGGAATCCAAATCAAGGACAAGCAAAGCCCAATCAAATGATACAAGCTTGGAGGTGAGGGAAACATTGCTAGGAACTGACATCTCCAAAAGCGTCCACAGTGCACGCGTAATACTTCAGAGACAAGATGTTGCTCGCAAGCTCGGGATAATGGTGCGCCGTTGGATGAAGAGGAGTTGTTGTTTCTTGCTGAGGGAAATGCCAAGACATATGATGCAGATGTGGATGAGCAAACGATTCGGAGATAGGTCACAATCATCAATGCCTTTCAAGTTGCCTTGCTGTGATGCATACGACTGACGTCGATGATGAACCTATGCACAGCAATTTTCATGGCTAGCATTTCTCCAATGGTCTCTCCTAAGGTCTCATCATCACAGCAAGTTGGTCCATCCAAAGAATCAATCATCTCAGAGGTATTAAAACTATATGATGAAGTTGATGAGCAAAAGATGCATAATAAAATACAATCTCTTGAAACTTATGAATCAGATATTGATGATGAGGATAATAGCAATACTGTCCCATATGATCAATATGTGAAGCAAAGTGAAAGTGAGGTTGTACCAAGTAATGCATCTTCTGCAGTCAATAATGATTATGTTTTTGATGAATACACTGCATGTGCCCCTAATGATTCTGTTATCTCTGAACTGAATGCCTATAAAGAACAAGTTGCTATTTATGAACAACGTGCTAAGTTTGAGTTAACCACCCGTGAGTATGAAATGGATGACCAAATGCGTACAATTATTAGAAAAATTAATTTTAGAGAAGAAGTATTAAAACAAGAGTTAAACTCCTTACAAGAAAAGCTTTCTAAAACTGCTAAGCAAAAACAAGAACTTCAAGAAAATGTTAAAATGCTTAAGCAAGAATTCAATGCTAAGGAATCAAAACTTTTGAATGATTTTTCCAATCTAAAAACTTTGAAAAACAAGCTTGAAAATAAGTTGTATGTACCAGGGAACACCATTCAGATCTGCTCACTTGATCACTAAGCATAGAGTCTTAAGCGATAAGCATAGCATTCCCCTTGTTGTGGAACCTAATCCTGAGGTTGTTAAAAAGGCTAGAGCAGCTCATAATGTAATATATGATGGTAATGAGATTCTTAAACCTAAACAGAAACCTAGTTGTGTTGATTGCACTAAGGAAGATAGAAAATTAGATGATGCATCTAGGGAGAAAATGAATAAGAAGCTTGAAGATCCTGAATGTAAAGAGAATAACATAACGATCAAATCCCATGATTACAAAAAGGAAAATTGGATTTCCTTGAACAAGTTTAAGCCTCAAATGTTGCTAACACCGAACAAGTGTTTCGGAAAAGGATTTAGATAAGCAAAAGCGTAGAATCTTGTTGTAACAAACCCTCCCTTAGGAAAATGCCTTCACGACGTGTATCCTCCGAATACACCAATGCATTTAGTTCCTAGAATTATTGCCACTAAAAGCAAGACCTTAATCAGTCAATATGTTATTTTTCAATTGTTTGTTGATTTTGAGAAAACTTGTAAGAAAAGGATCACACCCACTGGGATAACTGAAGGGGAAAGAGGTTTTGAGCAAACTAAAGAATACTATTTAACTGAGGTCATGCCTTTCTTTAAACAACTAAAAGATCAATTTGAGAGTCTTAAAAAGGGGGTGGATTCTGATATTAAAGAAATGGAAAAGGAATTTGATGCAATGATAGTTGAGGTTAGTAACTATGAGTGAGAATTAAAATATAATGAGATTGAGAGGAAGAACTTGCATACATTGAATGAGAATCTTATTTCTGAATGTATTACTCAAGATGCGTTTTACACTGCTACGAATTGTTCCATTAATGCTTCTCAATTTCATGAATTATCTGTTGCTCTGAAAGTCTCCCATGATCGTGTCATTGAGCTTGATAAAACTAACTCTAAACTGGATGATAAAGTTGAACAGGATGATCATGATAACCTGGAGAAACAGTTTTCTAAATTGGAAGTTGAGCATCTTGCTTTGAAATTAAAATATCAACATTTGAAAGAAAATGTTAAAACCTCAAATATCAAGACATCCTTGGATGATCCTGAATTTGATGCGAGTTTTGAAATTAGCGTGATGAAAGATTCGAGCTCATTGTAACACGATCAGAAAGTTGAAAGCCCAAATCTCTCAATTAAAGGGTGAAAAGAACAATGTGAGTGGCTCCCAAATGCCTCCTCCTTTAGATTCGCAGTATTCTCAAACTTTTCATCTTCAAAACTTGGTTAATGCTTTACAAAGGAAAAGCGAGAGTTTTCTAGAAGAAAATGAAAAAGTTAAAAAACACTTTAAAGAGTTATATGATTCAATGAAAGTCACTCGTGACCAAAACAACGAAAAAATAATGTCTTCACTAAAAGAAATTGAGAATCTGAGGAGTCAGAAAAAAGGCGCCACTTGTTTTTAATGAGAATGTTGCATCAAAGTCATCCTCGAGTACAAATATACCGTGGTATTAAATATATTCCTCCTCATCTTAGGAATAATGAACTTGTGTTTCATAACTATTGTGCTCACCTTAAGGATAGTCTAGAATGTCTCAGTGAGATTGTGGAAGAGGATTTCATTAATAAACCTCTTGATAGAGAAATTAGGTTTGCTTGCATTAAGGCCAAGCGATCTCAGAGTTGCTAGAATGTGTAATTGCAACATGTCCTAAATCCTTATGTCTGAAAGGTAAAGGCTGTGATGCCTTGTTCCATGCCTAGTGCCAAGCATACAAATCATTCTATGCACAGTTTTAAGAAAGTGAACACTAATGTGCCTTCAAGTAGTTCAGATCCTTGCACATCTAGTTCAGGAATGCAAAAGTAGATCAACCAACTAATGTTCCCATAATTCCCTCTACAGGAGTAATCGGTGACATTAAAGCAAGCAGGTCAAAGCCTCCAGGCAATACCAAGCAAGATAGGACCTCGCGAGCTAAGAATGTGCATTGGAAGAGAGTATAAGATCACCCTAGGAATATTAAGTTTGAGTTGAATAAAACGAATCGTGTTGATTCCAGTATTAGCTTTAAGCGTCTTGTAATTAATCGCGAATCGCTACTTTTGCAAAACATGTAATGATGATTGCGTGGTCGTTTACTAATCTTGAATGTGGTGTGAATGTTATGTCTAATGCTGTCAAATGCCGATAAAAGCTGTTAATGTTAAAACTCAAGCTAAGAAGGCTAAAAGCGAAAGAAAGTTAGAAAACGATTGGAAACCCAGGGAAGGAAATTTAGTAATATAGGTTATCAATGGATACCTTTGGCCGTAGAATAATGAGCTTTGCCCTAAAGTTGCTAAATCAATGCCCACTAGAAAATGGATGCCTACTTGTAGAACTATTCCCTTAAGAAGTGAACATACTTTGAATAGGTCAAATACGGACACTAGCACATCATCTATTTCTAATGAGTCCATTGTTTCTACCTCTGATGTGGGTGTTCCAATCACTGTTACTAACCAAGTGGAACCCATTCTTGCATGGGGATCCCAATTATCCTGTTATCCATTCTTGTCGTGTTCAAGCTGCAGATCGTTCAAATCGTTACGTAATTTTGGACTCGGTATTTCCAAGCATATATTGGAACGGTCGCGACTCATGAACCCGTGAGAAAATTCATCGGAATTTGTTAGATTGAGCGATCATTTGGTGCAATTATGGGTTATGGAGATTATGTTGTGCGTGATAGTGTTATCTCCGGGTATATTCGTGAAGGTCTTGGTCATAACTTATTCTCTGTCGGTCAATTACGTGATTGATCTAGAAGTGGCCTTGAAAACATACTTGTTTAGTTAGAAAACTTGATGGTAAGAACTTTTAAGAGGAACTCGTGGTTCAAATCTATACACCATCTCTATCGAAGATATGATGAAGTCTTCTCCAATTTGCTTGTTGTCAAAGGCTTCGAAAACAAAGTCATGGTTATGGCATCGTCGTCTCAATCACTTGAACTCCGGCACCATCAATGATCTCTCCAGAAAGGACTTAGTTGTAGGTTTACCTAGACTAAAGTATGAAAAAAGATCATCTTTATTGAGCTGCCAATTGGGAAAAAGCAAGAAGTATGCCCACAAACCCAAACCTACAAACTCCGTTACTGAAGTTCTTCATACAATTCACATGGATTTATGTGGACCCATAAGAGTGAGAATAATATCTTTGGGAAGAAATATGTGTTAGTTGTGGTTGATGATTACTCTAGATTCACTTGGGTTAAGTTCCTAAGGACAAAGGATGAAACTCCGGATATCATCATCAAACTTATCAAAATTTGCGGTTCGACTTAACAAAATGGAATCATCGAACAGAATGATGGAGTTTGTTAATAAACAACTTAGTGAGGTTTATGAAAGTGTTGGAATCAGTCATCAAAGAAGTGTTCCACGAACTCCTCAACGAAGCGGTGTAGTTGAAAGATGAAATCGAACTCTTGTGGAAGCCGCAAGAACAATCCTGATTTACTCAAAGGTTCCAATGTTTCTCTTGGTTGAAGTTGCCACTTGCATGCTACACTCAAAATCGGTCCCTAATTCACACTGTTCATGGAAAAACTCCATATGAACTTGTCCACAATAGAAAACCTAATCTCTCATTCCTTCATGTGTTTGGTGCATTGTGTTATCCAACTAATGAGGGCCAAGACTTGGGCAAACTTAAAGCTGCGGTTGGAGTATTTGTAGGATATGCACAAACAAAAGGGATATGAATCTACAACAAAAGAAGAAATATCATGGAAACAATTCACGTTACGTTGATGGTGACGGTCCAATGGCTCGGGACAACGTTTGGACCCGCACATCTTCAATGTTGATGAACAACTTATGAGCCAACTACTAATGATCTGTCAATTCCATATCTGGTTGCTACTATCCACGTAATAAGTTAACCGCTATTTCTATGACACTAAGTCAAGAAGCTGTGGCGATCACTCTGTCTCATCAACAAATCATCAATCATCAGGTGTACATCATGGTGTTTGGCACCCTTGATGGAAGAATCCCTTTGCTCACGAAGATGTACCATTTGAAAACATATTTGCTCCTGAATCATCATGAACCATCTTCATCGGAGAATCGACTCACTGCTGCCGGTTCCTCAACAACAACTACATGAACACCTTAGAAAGTGGACACATGATCATCCATTGGACAACATCGTTGGAAACCTCTCTCGTCCGATATCCACGGAAACAACTTGCAACCGATGCCTTATGGTGCTTCTTCAACTCCGTACTCTCTAAGGTCGAACCAAAAGATGTTAAAATTGCCATGAATGAAGACATTTGGTTCAATGCCATGCAAGAAGAAATTCATGAGTTTGATCGACTTGATGTATGGGAATTAGTACTGCTCCGATTGTGCTATGATCATTGCTCTAAAGTGGATCTTCAAAGTGAAACTTGATGAGCATGGTGATGTTTTAAAGAACAAGGCTCGATTGGTTGCAAAGGATACCGTCAAGAGGAGGGTATTGACTTTGAAGAATCATTTGCTCTGTTGCTTTCGTGACGTCGAGATAATCTTCTTGGCTAATCTGCAAGTAAGAACATGGTGGTTTATCGGATGGATGTAAAGGCGTTTTCTGGAGATCTTAAAGAACATCATCACACGAAGGCTTTGTGAATCGAGAACATCCTACTCACCTCTATCGTTTGAAGAAGGCTCTATATGGTTTAAAGCAAGCTCCAAGGGCATGGTATGATACGCTGTCAAAGTTTCTTCTATCCCTTGGATTGACAAAGGCGATTGATCAGACATTGTTCACCAGAAAGTCAGGCAAACATTTAATTCACGTTCAAATATATGATGATGATATTATCTTTCCTGACCCCAATGAATGTGATTGTTTTCTAATGAAATGGGTTCCAAATTTCAAATGTCAATGATGGGACAAATGTCATTTTCTTGGGATTACAAATTTCACAAAGTCCAGGAGGCATTTTTATAAATCAATCTAAATATGCAAATGAGATTTTAAAGAAATTTGGATTTGATTCTAGTGACCATGTTGACACTCCCATGATAGAGCGTACTAAACTGGATGAGGACCACTCGGGGATCATGGTAGACCAAACGAAATATCGTAGTATGATTGGATCCTGATGTACCTCCGCACTAGTAGACCGGACATCTTGTTATTTGTTTGCATGTGTGCTAGATATCGGTAAGCCTACCAAAAGCACCTTGAAGCGGTTAAACGGGTCTTTCGGTATCTCCAAGGAACCATCAATATGGGACTTTGGTACTTGAAGGACACCGGTATGTCACTAACGCCTATGCACATCGCGATCATGCAGATGTCAAGATACACGTCGTCAAAGTGCGTGCAGGAGGTGCTTTCGATTTTGGGTGATAAGCTTGTGAGCTGGTCTTCAAAGAAGCAAATGAGTACTTCTATTTCCTCTACCGAGGTTGAATACATAGCCATGTCATCTTGTTGTGCTCAAATCCTATGGATGAGATCCCAATTATCGAACTATGGCTTTGAATTCAACAAAATCCCTCTCAGATATTGTGATAATAAAAGTGCTATTGCTCTCTCTTGCAACAACGTTCAACATTCAAGAGCCAAGCACATCGACATTCGACATCATTTCATTCGGGAACAAGTGGAAAAAGGTGTGGTGGAACTCTATTTTGTGGGGACTGTATACCAGTTAGCAGACATCTTCACCAAAGCTCTTCCTAGAGAACTTTTTGAGTTTATCCTCCCACGACTTGGTCTAAAAAGTCTACAACCGGAAACACTCAAACGTCTTCAAGAGGAAGACGAGGAGTAAAGGTCTTTCTTCATCCATATCTTTGTATATATTTATTCAAAAACCAAAATACAAAATTATAAAACCAACAAAAAGCAAAGAGAAAAATATAAAACTTTCAAAATTCCATAAAAATTAGAAAATCTTGAAAAATTCCAAAAATATTGTTATTTTGTCATGTTTTTCCTTATTCGATATCATCTACAGACTCTGTGGTGATATTCAAAGAATGTCACGGGTCTTTAGATGTTCTTCGAATGTACATAGTTTTTGTTTAAAAAAAATGAGGCGGAGAAAAATGGTGGTTTATTGTTATTTCAGGCAGTAACCCGTTTTAAAAGGAAAGAACAGAGCCATGCTTTATCTTATTTTTCAAATCTCATGCTCTGATTCTTAAAAAATATTTTTCATCTAAAATACAAATGTTTCTCTTTCCAAATATTTTTCCGTCTAATGATTCTTTTGAAAAATATTTGCCATCTAATGAAAACTAAATTGCTTTGAAAATACCTTGTACTCTATTATTCGTGTAAATCATTTGTGCTTTTCATCTGTCAAAATCTCTATCTATCAATCAACAACTTGTGTCATTGATTGAGGGGGAGAATGATTTTATTTGAATTAAAAAGGTTATTTTGAAAGGTCATTTTTCAAAAAATTGGCACGTAAATGAGCAAGGTTTATTGTTGAACAATCAAAAAGTATAATGTTTTATTCAGTTGATTCAAAACCTTTGCTAATGTTATGTTTTTAAAAGACAATCTTGCATGTTTAATCAATGGAGTTTAAAGTCTGAAAATCTGATCCTTATCAGTTAAAAAGTTTTTTCAAAAGCAAGTCACTATTCTCCTCAAAAGCTCTCAAAATTTAATTTAAATCAATAGAGATCACATCTCTCAAAGGATTTGGAAAGTGTGATAGGGGGAGAATTTGTGATTTAAATTGGATTTAAACTGATAACTTGATAATTGGTTTTATAAGTGTTTAGCAAACTTTCCTCCCCACATGTGCCAAACAATTTCAAAATTTTCCATGCACATGTTGAGGGGGAGCATCTATTTTTAAAAAACTACAAAGATTTGAAACGTGATCAATTTATTTCAATGTGCAGTCTTTTCCTAATATGTGCAAAACGTTTTCAAATTTCTATGCACATATTGAGGGGGAGCAACTATTTTGAAAACCACATTCTTTATATAACTACTCTTAGATGCAAGCCAACCCCTCAAAGATGAAAACTCCTTCCATTACAAAATGATGATTGATGCACATGTTGAGGGGGAGCTCTTGTTCTAAAAATATCAAAAACAATTCAGGTACAAAATGCTTTGATAATATATCACAAGTATCTGGATTGATTTTAAAATGGTTTTCAATTGGTTCCAATGGCAGATAAACAATACCAAAAAGACCGACCAAATTTACTTTATGTATGGTGATATAAGGATGATAAGGTTAGGTATTCGTTCCCACGATCCGCCAGAACCGGAGGGATCTACCCAGGGATAACCCACCAGATTGTGTAGAGTCCTTAGGTATGATGAAAAAAATGAGAAAAGTGAGATATGGGAAGAGTGCGGACTGAGACAGAGCTATTACTGGAATAAACCCAACAAGGTTCTAGTTATGAAGTCTCGGTAAGCACTGAAGGGGTTGAAGAATGAAAAATAATTAAATGTGAAAAGGGTGAAAATAAATAGCCCTCCGATAATTCAACCTTAGGGCAGATACCGGGTTCAATTCATATGCTACTGGTGGTTACTAAGGTAACACTGGTATTGAATACAAGACTTCATGGACCCAAAGGACGCCTGCACTACAACTTCCCAAACCACTCAAGTTCCTCTTAAATGGACTTGTTTCATTCTCGCGGGGAACCGACATCATCTATCGACTTTCTCTTAGAGTTTGTTGATATTGAAGAAGGAGACCCTTTCCCTAGTCTCCGACATAGGAACCAAATATGCACAATTGAGTCTAGAGCCACGAGATCATCATATAAATCTCTTTAAGACACTGTCAATGAAGACTCTCTGTTTCACACAATGTGGAAAGAGAGATTATATCTTATGAGTCCTACGCATTATCCTTGTGGTATTGCCAGAACATCTTAGTGATATGCTAACATATTCACAATGAAGATGGAAGGCCTTCTGGAGCCAACATCAAACAAGCTCCTGGTGGGTGGCATGTGAGATCTATCCAATAGATCAACCATGTGACAACCGAACAGAAACAATGGGGCGATTCAATCATTTGAATCAATCCTGTTCAGAGGTTATGGATTGACGGATACCTTTGAAAAACCGGTCGTTGTGCTTAAAAACTCTTTTCTTTAGCACATCGACTGTGTACAGATATTTCAAAATAAAAGGTGTTTATGATTGATAATTGATTTTCATTAAAACCTTCGTTGTATTGCAAAAACAATTTCTATTGAGCAATACACGATTATTTTTCAAATCTCTTTTTATCAATCGTGAATCTCAATTGGTTCACTCACTCCGTGTTGTCTTCTTTGAGACGCGTTCGGTTTGAGAACAAACGGCTAGAGCATTTGAAACCCTGTCAAGGAAATTCTTTGGAATTATATCGATCACAGGCAAGTACTTGTACCTGATCAACGAGGAACCGTGGGCCGTATACCTCAATTCAACGAAAGTGATCAAAGACACTTTCGTACACTTTATTGCTAACTATTGTATGCGTGATACGCCCGACAAGCTTGCATGATCAAAATGAAGCGGTCAATCCATAGCCGCATGCTCACACTACACATTCATCTCAAAAGAAATCATGATAAGTGCTTCAACAACTCTGATACTTTCACTCCATGCTTCGCTATCTGCGCAAATATCATGAACAGTAAAGCTTCCGCTACTCTGATGAGAATATATCATGATCCAGAATGTGAGCATGTCGGTCCAAATTTCAGAACATCACATAATACCAACACCACAATGGAAGAGTAAGAGATTTATGTTAGCTGATGATCTCAATGTTGGCTCAAAACTCATCATCACGTGGATCAGTTAAAGACCTCTGATAAGGTTTTAAAATGTACCTTTTTGAGAGGTCGTTTAAGCCCTTATTTGATCACTTTTGTACCCGTTATTACTTAATATCGTTCCTTTTCACTTTTTAGGTATCTTGAAGGTAAAATGCTGGAATGACACTTATTCGGACGAAAAGGCGCGAATATATGATGAAAATGGCCAAAGTCAAGAATCAAGACACTCAGGCTGTTGGAACTGAAGGCGACGACGTCACTGCTTAACTGCGACACCGTCGTACACATTTTGTGACGGCTCAGTAGCGAAATTGCTTAATATCAAGTGACGCTTCGGTATTAAAAGAGTAGGGTGTCGCAGCTCGCATGCACCTAGATTTGATGCCGCCGAAGATGAAGCCGACGGCGTCACAACCATAAGGTGACGCCGTCACACGGTGCAACATGCGCGCGAAGTAGTTGATACTGTTTTGGCCATAGCTTTTGCATACGAACTCGGATTTAGGCGATTCAAAAGCCCATGCGACCGGAACGAAAAAAATATACAGTTTGGTGAAAAAATGGTCGTGACGCCTGATATGTGCTAAAACACATATCTTTTGTTTATCAAAACTGACCCAAAATAACCAAGAAAGAGCCGTTTATTGCTAATATTTGTGGTTTTTTTGAGTTTGTGCTTGTCAGGTGGATATGTCAAAACACACAAAAGGAACCAAATCGACGTAAACCGAGCAGAGATCAAGAGAGCTTAAGCTGAACCAGAAGGTCGAAATTTTGCATTTATGAAGATTTTATTCTCTGAGGATGATTTTTGGAAGTTACAATCAAGTTTGAAGAAATGTCAAGATTAGTCCCTAAACTTTGAGCTTTTGGCAAAAGTGATCCTTCAAGTTTCAGAGTTTGCAAATTCAGTCCTTGGATTATTGGAGATTGACAAGAGTGGCCCTTGGATTACATTTTCAAAAGTTACAGAATTAGTCCTTGGATTTTCAGCTTATACACTTTTGGCCCCTAAATTACTAAATGGATCCAAATACTATCCTAGTTCAAGTCTTGCTACCTTGGCCCAAAAATATTATCCTAGCCCAATCTATCTTAAATCTATACCCTGTATCCACTTACCCAAATTTTACCCGGTTATTAACTCAACCCGTTCCCATTTTACCCAACCCGGTCAAACAAACTTCCCACAAGTCAAACAAGCATAATAAATTTACTCCTGTTACCTGTACGCGCCTAAAACACCCAAACACCATTGTTTACTTTTACCCTTTCATCACCACATTTACCCTGATAAATCCCACCATTTACCCACGTTTTAATATCTAGAAGCCCTGACAACGATGTCGAGAGGGCGTGTATCATTGGGATTGACATATGGCAAAAAGGAGCACTATCATTGGTCTAAACACCTCATCAATCATGATCCAAGGGTGTAGAATAGATGTGATGACAAGAGAACCAATCAATGGCTCGATTAGAAGTCCTTAACCTTCGAGCTCATCCCAAGCTTCCTCTCCGGCTATAAAAGCCCATTCAAGTCACAATAGAGATTTTGTCCAATTCCTCATGTTTTAGAGGAATTTTGGCCTTTGTTGTTTCCTGTCATTTTAAATGCTTTCGTAGTGTAATTGGTTAATTTCAGTTGTAATTTCATTGTGTAATCTCATTTTTTTTATTAATGCAATTTGAAGCTTTCATTTAAATTGCTCGCAACCATCTCTTTGTTTAATTCTCTTTCTTTAACCCTCTACATGTTTAATTTTCACGTTATTGGCTCGGTTTGTTTTCCCGTTTTTACGTTTTTGCACTTTATTACCCTAGGACGTAGTTTAGCTTAGTTTTATTGTTCCTTAGGCTTAGTAGAAGTTTAATTAGTGTTTAGATTGTTTTACATGCTTTATTTTTATTCCAGTTCTTTAATTTGTAGATTAGCATAATCCAATTCCAAAATTTGTTAAACCAATTCAAGTCCATAATCACGAAACTCAACGACACCGTCAATTTCACACCTCGTTGGGACACGACCCGGGAAATCACTTTCCCGGTATCACTTTTATCACACCCGTGAGGTTTGGCACGTTAACCCTTTTCCTAAAAGGTTGATTTGTCGAGTTTTACGGATAATTTGATATTGTTGATATCTGTGTTTTTCACACACTCACTTCACAACGAATCAAATTTTGGCGCCGCTGCCGGGGAGGTGTGTTGCGACAATATCGTGATTTTTGCGATTAGTGACTTGAAGATCCTTCCTCGTGAAGTTACCGTTTTTCATAAAATCCAAAAAAACCCAAAATATTCTTCTCATTCCTCTTATTCGTTGATTATATTTCTCTTACCCTCTTTTGCGGTTTAATTCTATCCTTCGTATCCTCTCGATCACTCGATTCTATTTCTTTAACCCTCTACATGTTTAATTCTCATGGCGACGATCGATTATCGTCGTTGTTTTCATTGCAAAGGACGTATGGAAGAGGATCAGCTTTATTGTCAAAATCACGAATGTTTATGTAAGCGGTGTGGTAGGGCTGGTGCGAGCAAATATTGCTATTGGTGCGAATTATCCGATAAAAACTCTCTCGATGATTCTCCAAGTTTTTCCGACCACCCTCCACAACCCGAGATTTGTTCTATTGTTTTTGAACCTAAACCGTCTAGATTTGATCAAAATCTTCGCGATTTACGGTTAAGGTTAAGAGAAAAGAGCAAGAACCGGAGACCAAAACGGAAATGGTGGAAATTGCTAGCTCTGAGAGCACACCATTTGTCCCACCTCCGGAGTCTTCAAAACCTTTTTCGGACGATTTCATGAACATAATTCAAAATTGCTTAAATGAATTTCGTCAAATTTCAACTTCGGGAAATACCGTTTTACCTAACATTTGTGATGTTGTTGAGCCCTCGATTCCTACTCCCGTACCCGAGATATCTTCATTCGATCAAGAGTATTGCTACGGTTGTGGAGACTTGTTACCACAAGGTTTTCGTTGTTACAAATGTATGTGCGAGTGGTGTGGAACCTATCTCATTGATGGATGTTGTTCGATCTGTGCCGAGAATTCATTCGCTTATGATTCTAACCCAAACTCTTTCAATTATCCTCAAAACAATTTCAACTACCCTCCACAGAATTCATATGAACCACAACCGTACTATCATCATTTCAGTGATTCATCGTTTCATAATTTCTCTCCTCAATACCCTCATTGTGCTAAGTGTGGGGTCCTCATGATGAATATCAATGTCAATCATGGAATCAAAACTATGGGCCTGACCCTTGTTATAACACTCCTTGTTTTGACAATTTCCAACCCACACAACTTCCCATCATTGATCCATTTCCTCATATGATTCTTGAGGAACTTTTCGAGGAACAAGCTTCTCGCAACGAAAGATTTCTAGCCGATGAGCGAGCAGCTCAAAAGCTTCTCCTATTTAACGAAGCTGCTCAACAGCGTCTCCTATTTAACGAAGCTTGCCGTCTCGATGACGAGGATGAGGAAGATTGGGAGACGAAAAAGGACAAGGTGCATATCTCAAGCCCACAAAGTACCGCACATGTCCACTCTCCGCCCTCATATTGCCTACCTACCATAGAACCTTCGGATAACCTTTTAATGGGGGACGAGCATCTTAGCATTTTTCCGGAAACGGAACCGTCTTGTACTGAGAACCTTGTCCCAACCCCAAGTGAGTCCGAGGATATGTGTAATGAGCCTCTCGATGATGATTCTTCTCCCACCCCGAAAGAACCTGTTGAGGTGATCTACGAGTCTGAAAACGATTATACATCGTTTGATGATTCGTTATCATGTGGAGACATCGAGTATGTGGAGGAAATTCCTTCTGAGCTCGTCAGCTTGGAAGAAGTGAGAGATATTGATCCCGATGATCTTGATATGGACACTGATTTTGAAACGGATGATGAAGATATTCTCGTTGTGTCCGAGAAACCTTTTGCTATGGCGTTCACTAATCCTCTGTTTGACTTCGATTCTGAATTTACTTTAGTTTCGGATAATCCCTCTTTGACATTCGAATGAGGATAGTGACTCTTACATGGAGAACCTCGTTATATCTCCATCTTTTCCCGAAGAAAAGAATAGTGGCAATCCCACTTTGACGTTAGACCTTCTCGAGGAGTTCGCCGATGAACTCGCTCTCGTTGATCATTCTCCACCTGGAGATGATGATGCTCACTTCGACTTTGAAGCTTCTTACCGAATTGGAAAATCTTCTTTACAATTGGTCTTCTCGATAATTGCTCAAGTGACACTCTTATAGAAGAGGTCGACTTTCTTTCTCCGGATGACTCGGACAACCTTGGGTTTCAGAGTGACGATTATGGCTTAGGTCCATCATCCACTCGCCCCGCTAAACCGGATGATGGAACCTCTTCTAAGCCCGTCACGGATGTTTCATTGCTTGGTGGTGGATAAGATTTCTGAACATTCCCTCAATGTTCCCCAATCTAATCTTTTACCCACCCATCCCACCCGTGATCAACTCATTGTCACTTTGCCTTCTCCTCCCATTTCTTTTCCATGTCTTAACTCTTACGGGAGTGAAGATACCATCTTTGATCGCGGCATTTCTCTTTCTTTTGAGCCGGTGATGAGTGCGTATTCACTCATCATTTCTGGTCAAATCTGAACTGCAAAACATGTAAAAACACTCTGAAATGCATCAAAATACTGAAAATATCTCAAAATCGTGTTTTATATGTTTCCGATGCAAAATGTTTAAAATCAGATGAAAAACGAACAAAGTTTGCATAATTGTGATTGGCAGGCCCCCGACTTTCAAAATTGAGAAATAGTCCCCGAAAGCACGTATTTTAAAAAGAAAAGTCACCAAAGGTCCTTTTGAAATCATAAGTTGTCATAATTAGTCCTTTGGTGAAAAATTTCAAAAGTTTGAGAAATTACAGTTTTGATCCTTGGAATTTTTAGAATTGTCAAGTTTAGTCCATGGAATTTCTGTTTTGGCAAAAATGACCCTTGGTTTATTTGAGATTCACAAGTATGGACCTTGGATTACATTTTCAGAATTTATATGAGTGATCCCTGGAATTTCGGATTTTACACTTTTGGCCCCTAAACTACAATTTGGATCCAAGTTTAATCCTAAGTCCATGTATTATTCCTAGGCTCAAAATTAAACAACCTGACCCAACCCTTACCCGGTCAAACCCAACACCCTAACCCAGTCAACCAATACCCCTGTCTTCTCCACTTTTCCCGCCCAAGCAAACAATCCCCAGAACCCTAGACACCCTTTCTCTTCTTCCCAGACATCCCACTATCCCAAACACTCAACCCTCCCTTCTCTCTTTTACCCAGCTACACCACACCCCATAACCACCTTCACATCTTTGTCTAGTTACACCCAAATCCCAATCCCACTACCAATCTCCCCCCTCCTCCAACTCAGCAATCCTTGGCTCTAAAAGATCAGTGGATGGCTAAGATTAGTGCTCCATGGTACCTACCTAATGGACGGATGAGATTGAGCTTCAAGAAACACAAGAATGAAGAGATTGAAGACCAAGCCTCTAGTATAAATAGTAGCTTGTAAGCCTTTGAAGGGCATTAGGAAATTTAGTTCTTAAATTAGTTTTAGTTTTAAATTCAGTTGTAATTTTTAATTAATGAAAAAGTCTTTTTACTTTTACTTGGCTGTCTAAGTTTCTGCTTATTGGCTTATTACTTGTTTCAAGCATTTGTTCCAAAGCTTGATTTTTAATTGCAAGTTAGTTTCTTGAGTTTGGTTTTGAAAAGAAAAAAAAAATCAGTTTTCAAAAGATTTCCACCCATTCAGGGGTGTTTGGTTTAAGCTTATTTGAGTTCAAAAAAAGCAGTTTATACCCACTTTGACCTTTAGGGTCAAAGTCCTTTCAGTTTTATTTAAGTTAGTTTTGAATGGTTAAATTTGATTTAACTGGTTTAGTCAAGTTTTGATAACACAAAAAAGGTCATTTAAGTCTTTCTGTTCTGCACACAAACAGCAGCCTAGGCTGCTGTTTCAACCTCTTTTTCACAGCTTATTTTTAGTCAAAATCTCTTCCAAATTGCTTTTCTTACATCCTAGCATATCCACCTCAATATGTATTTAGCTTATTTGCACTTAGGATGTATCTAGCTTAGCTTAAATGGCACTTAAAATCTGTCCCAAACTAACTTCTGAACTGCTTTTACAAGAGTACCAGCCCCATTAAGCTTGTTCCCAGCTTATTTATAAGCTGTCCTAAGCCTTTCATAAGAACCCAAGTAGCTTTTTAGGAACACCACTATCCCTAGCTGCATTTTTAAGTTCCCTTTTAGGATTAGGATTAGAATTAGCATCTTATTTTTAAGCTCAAAACAAGCCCCTCGCTGGTGACTGTGTTCGTCCATACGTCCCATTTTGCAGCCCATTTTAGCTTATTTAGGTATCCCATTTTAGCTTATTTAGTGTACCTTAGTGCTTATTAGGTGACATAGATTAGGTGTACCAATTTTTAGCTTATTTGATGCTTATTCAGTGCTTATTTAGCTTGTTAGAATAGCTTATCATCTCCTTGAATGCTCATTTCTTTTTAGCTTAGGATTCCATTTCTTAAACTGCTTATCTCCTTTTTTCCCTTTGATTCTTGTTTGATTTCTAGCACATCTAGCTTATTCTTGTTTCAAAACAATGTAAGTGCTTATTTACATGTTCCTTGTGCTTATTCATGGTTTTCATTTAGCTTAAAACTGTTAAAAGGGTGTTTGTTTTAACTTCTCATAATTGTTGAATAAGTTTCAAACTGCTTATTCCTTAGGTTTGGTAAAAGGTTTTTCACAAAAAATGCTTATTTTGGTGTTATAATTAGAAAGTGGCAAAAGAAAATTTAAAAAAAAAAAAAAAAAAAAAATAGTTGCAAAAAGGTGCCAGGCACCAGATTCGAACTCAGGCCACTTGCTTCACACACACAACACCACGCTCCCAACCAACTGCCCTAGGGTCTTTATTCGGTTTAATCATGCATCATTAATCTTTTATCTACTTACTCAGTTTTAGAACTACTTAGCTTATTTGCTTTTTAAGTGCTCATTCACAAAAGCAGTACCACAGTTTTTTATTTTTCTCAAAATCAGTTAGGTCTAAAGTATTTTTTGTGAATTTTTCAGATTTTTCCAAAATAGTTTAGTATTTTTTATAATTAAATTAGATTAAATTAGTTTTTAATTTGTAATAATTATTTTAAAAGTCGAAAAAATTCCCGTTTTTTTTCTAAAATTATTTTTAGTTAAATAGAACGTAGGAAAATTGGTTTCACACCCGTAGCCCTTAAATTGCAAAACTTTTACATTTATGGCTCGGGTGGTTCTTGCGGTTTTAAGCGTTTTTTGCATTTTAGCACTCTAGGATGTAGTTTAGCGTCGTTTTATTATTTCTTAGGCTTAGTCGTAGTTTATTTAGTGTTTTCTTTGTTTTACATGCTTTATTTTCATTCCCGTTCTTTATTTTGTAGAATACGTAATCACAATTCCAAAAATTTGTTAAACCAATTCAAGTCCATAATCACGAAACTCAACGACATCGTCAATTTCACACCTCGTTGGGACACCACGATCCGGAAATCACTTCCCTGGTATCACTTTTATCACACCCGTGAGATTTGGCACGTTAACCCTTTTTCTAAAAGGTTGATTTGTCGAGTTTACGGTTAATTTGATATTGTTGATATTTGTGTTTTTCTCACACTCACTTCACAACGAATCAAATTTTGGCGCCGCTGCCGGGGAGGTGTGTTGCGACAATATCGTGAAGTTTTTGCGATTAGTGACTTGAAGATCCTTCCTCGTGAAGTTACCGTTTTTCATAAAATCCAAAAATACAAAAATATTTTTCTCGTTCCTCTTATCCATATAATTCTATTTCTCTTACCCTCTTTTGCCGATTAATTCTATCCTTCGTATCCTCTCAACCGCTCAATTCTATCTCTTTAACCCTCTATATGTTTAATTCTTATGTCGACAATCATCAACATCATTGTCACAAGAGCGTGTGTGAGCGGTGTGGAAGGCCTAGTTCGAGCGAATTTTGCGATTTGTGCGAATTATCCATCAAAAAGTCTTTTCAAAGTTATTTCACCACCGCCACAACCCGAATACGCTCTAATGTTGACGAACCGCTCAAACGCTTCGGAACTACCTCAAGCACCCACCGAGGGTTACGAGGACATTTCTTTTGAATTTAGAGCCCGTAATCTAATTGATCAAATTCAAGCCGATGAAAAAAGGTCTAGAATTAGAATTGATTACTTATGAACCCGCTCAAACACCGGAGACCATAACGAAAGTGGTGGAACTTGCTAGCTCTAAGAGCACACCACTTGTCCCAACTCCGAATCTTCAGAACGCTTTACCGACGATTTCTTTAGGGCCAGAAATGACATGATTCAAAACTTCTTAATTGAACTTCGTCAAGATTTAACTTCGGGAAATACCGCTTTATGTGATGTTGTTGAACCCTCGATTCCTATTCCCGAGCCCGAAATACCTTTGTTTGATCAAAATTATTGCTACGTTTGTGGAGACTTGTTACCACAAGGTTTTCGTTGTTACAAATGTATGTGCGAGTGGTGTGGAAACTATCTTGTCAATGGATGTTGTTCGATTTGCGCTGAGAATTCATTTTCTTATGATTCTAACCCAAATCTTTCGCTTATCCTCAAAACAATTTCACTACCCTCCACAAAATTCATACGAACCTAACCGTATTTTCATCATTTCAATGATCAAACGTCATTTCAAAATTTCTCTCCCCAATACCCTCAAGCTGTTAAGTGTGGGGGTCCTCATGATGATTATCAATGTCAATCGTGGACTTCCTCAATTTGACAACATCCAACCCCACAGCTTCCCGTCATTGATCAATTTCCTCGTATAATTTTGAAGAACTTTCGAGGAACAAGCTCGCAACGAACGAAAGATTACTAGCCGATGAGCGAGCAGCCAAAAGCTTCTCCTCTTTAACGAAGCTTGCCGCCTCGATGACGAGGATGAGGAAGATTGGGAGATGACAAAGGACAAGGTGCATATCTCAAACCACAAAGTACCGCATATGTCCACTTCCACCCTTATCTTGCCTATCTACCTTAGAACCGTCGGATAATCTTTTAATGGGGGACGAAAATCTTAGCACTATTCCGGAAACGGAACCGTCTTGTGTTGAGAACCTTGTCCCAACCCCAAGTGAGTCCGAGGTTATCTTCGGTAATATGTTTGATGAGCCTCTTGATGATGATTCTTCTCCTCCTCTTGACATCCCAAACGATCATGTCGAGATGTTCTCCGATTCTGACAACGATTGTACTTCGTTTGACGATTCTTTATCTTATGGAGACATCGATTATGTCGAGGAGTTACCTTCTGAGCTAGTTAGCTTAGAGGAAGTGAGAGACTCTGATGATCTGGAAATTGAGGACGAGATACTTCGTGAAAAATTGTTCAATGTAAATCTCCTCGTTTCTAAGATCGAATCATTTTGTGCTAAACCAGCTTCAGCTCCTATCCCCATTGAGGATAGTGACTCTATCTTGGAAAAGCCCAAACCATTTTCTCGAAGTTTGAGGCTTTTTCCAATGATTCTCTTCCGGAATTTGATGTATTCCGCTTTGATGACGATCATATCGAAAAGGAGAGAAGTGGCATTCCCACTTTTCATATTTCTCTTCCTGAGTATGAGTCGTCCACATTTGAATTGCCTCCTCCTTCCGAAAGGAGTAGACTTTTTCATGAGGAGTTCGCCATGAACTCGCCACATCGATCCTCTTCCTCCCGGAATTGAGGATGAGCTTTTTGAGCAAAATGCTCTACATCCCCTTTCATCCATGAGTAACTCATCTACCCTTGAGGATTTTACCGTGGTTGATACTTGCACTTCATTCCTCTCCGAGGATAAAGTTTTCAAACCCGGTATCTTACCTTTCAAGGGAGTTCACTCTCGGATATTTCTTAAGTCCAACACGGATGTTGTGACTTCTCTTGCGGTGGAAAAGATCTTTGAACATTCCGTAAATGTTCCTCAATCTAATCTTTTGTCCACCCATCCCAAACGTTGTCAAATCATTGTCACTTTGCCTTCTCCCCCTATTTCTTCTCCGTGTCTTAACTCTTACGAGAGTGAAGATACCATCTTTGATCCCGGCATTTCTCATTCTTTTGAGCCGGTTTTATCTCATCGGAGTGGAACTTTCATCACATTCAATGTTTATCCAAACTATTTGAATGAAAGTCCGATGGAGATTTTCTCTTCCACTTGCTTCCCCATGGACCACTGAATGCGAGGATCGAGTCAAGCTAGCGACTCGGTTATCAAAAACAGTAGCACACTATATGGGTTTTCACCCGTATTTCTGATTTCTTTCTACTTTCTACCACCCTAGTGTGGGGGGGTTGCCCCACATGTTGTGTATATAAGTCTTCCAAAAAAAAAAAAAAAAATCTTCTTTCTAAATAATGGCCGTAGTATTTCCCTTTTACGTTCTTTGTTTCGGCATAACCGCCGGTACTTTGAATATTGAGGGCAATATTCATTTCTAGTGTGGGGGGGAATTCTCACGAATTTTATCATATAATTATATTAATTCCCCCGTTTTTGGCCAAAAATTTTTTTTTTTGGAGTAAGTGTTTTACACTTACTCATTTGGTTATCAGTCCGCCATGTCTCAGAAGACAAAAGGATTGGCTAATCCTAGAGCAAACGGCTCTTGGTAAAGATTTCTCAAATCCGTTTATATGGCTTGCAATTTGCCCAAAATTGTATGGTTCTCAACTCACCATATCCTACAAAGTGAAGAGTTGGCTAGCCCGCAAGGTTATGGCTTGTGGTAAAGGCAATGGAAAAACCATAATTGGTAATCACTCACCAAAGATAATATTGATAATTTATCTAAGAGTTGGCTAGTCCAGAAGGGTACGGCTTCTGGTAAAGACAAAATCAAATCCGTTGAAAGCTGGTGGTTTGCTCAAAATCACATGGTTATCGGTGTACCATGGTTCTTACTTGAACTGAAACATTTGGCTACTCCAGAAGTAATGGCTTTTGGTAAAGAGATTCAAATCCATTAAGTTTTCTCAAAAGATTGCTAGGGACTAGCAATGTTTTAGTGTGGGGGATTTGATGAGTGCGTATTCACTCATCATTTCTGGTCAAATTTGAACTGCAAAACATGTAAAAACACTCTGAAATGCATCAAAATACTGAAAATATCTCAAAATCGTGTTTTATATGTTTCAGATGCAAAATGTTTAAAATCAGATGAAAAACGAACAAAGTTTGCATAATTGGCAGTTTCAGTCCCCCGACTTTCAAAAATTGACAGAAATAGTCCCTGAGCACGTATTTTAAAAAGAAAAGTCACCAAAGGTCCTTTTGAAATCATAAGTTGTCATAATTAGTCCTTTGGTGAAAAATTTTAAAAGTTTGAGAAATTCATTGTTTGATCCTTGGAATTTTAGAATTGTCAAGTTTAGTCCATGGAATTTCTGTTTTGGCAAAAATGACCCTTGGTTTATTTGAGATTCACAAGTATGGACCTTGGATTACATTTTCAGAATTTACATGAGTGATCCCTGGAATTTCGGATTTTACACTTTTGGCCCCTAAACTACAATTTGATCCAAGTTTAATCCTAAGTCCATGTATTATTCCTAGGCCCAAAATTAAACAACCTGACCCAACCCTTACCCGGTCAAACCCAACACCCTAACCCAGTCAACCAATACCCCTGTCTTCTCCACTTTTCCCGCCCAAGCAAACAATCCCCAGAACCCTAGACACCCTTTCTCTTCTTCCCAGACATCCCACTATCCCAAACACTCAACCCTCCCTTCTCTCTTTTACCCAGCTACACCACACCCCATAACCACCTTCACATCTTTGTCCAGTTACACCCAAATCCCAATCCCACTACCAATCTCCCCCTCCCTCCCCAACTCAGAATCCTGGCTCTAAAAGATTAGTGGATGGCTAAGATTAGTGCTCCATGGTACCTACCTAATGGACGGATGAGATTGAGCTTCAAGAAACACAAGAATGAAGAGATTGAAGACCAAGCCTCTAGTATAAATAGTAGCTTGTAAGCCTTTGAAGGGCATTAGGAAATTTAGTTCTTAAATTAGTTTTAGTTTTAAATTCAGTTGTAATTTTTAATTAATGAAAAAGTCTTTTTACTTTTACTTGGCTGTCTAAGTTTCTGCTTATTGGCTTATTACTGTTTCGCATTTGTTCCAAAGCTTGATTTTTAATTGCAAGTTAGTTTCTTGAGTTTGGTTTTGAAAAGAAAAAAAAAATCAGTTTATACCCACTTTGACCTTTAGGGTCAAAGTCCTTTCAGTTTTATTTAAGTTAGTTTTGAATGGTTAAATTTGATTTAACTAGTTTAGTCAAGTTTTGATAACACAAAAAAGGTCATTTAAGTCTTTCTTTGTTTTCGCACACAAACAAGCAAATTCTTAGGTCAAAAAGTTTTTCAACCTCTTTTTCACAGCTTATTTTTAGTCAAAATCTCTTCCAAATTGCTTTTCTTACATCCTAGCATATCCACCTCAATATGTATTTAGCTTATTTGCACTTAGGATGTATCTAGCTTAGCTTAAATGGCACTTAAAATCTGTCCCAAACTAACTTCAGTAACTGTTTTACAGTAGCAGTCAGTCCCATTAAGCTTGTTCCCAGCTTATTTATAAGCTGTCCTAAGCCTTTCATAAGAACCCAAGTAGCTTTTTAGGAACACCACTATCCCTAGCTGCATTTTTAAGTTCCCTTTTAGGATTAGGATTAGAATTAGCATCTTATTTTTAAGCTCAAAACAAGCCCCTGTTGACTGTTTCTGTCCATAACAGCAGTCCCATTGCAGCCCATTTTTAGCTTATTTAGGTATCCCATTTTAGCTTATTTAGTGTACCTTAGTGCTTATTAGGTGACATAGATTAGGTGTACCAATTTTTAGCTTATTTGATGCTTATTCAGTGCTTATTTAGCTTGTTAGAATAGCTTATCACCTCCTTGAATGCTCATTTCTTTTTAGCTTAGGATTCCATTTCTTAAACTGCTTATCTCCTTTTTTCCCTTTGATTCTTGTTTGATTTCTAGCACATCTAGCTTATTCTTGTTTCAAAACAATGTAAGTGCTTATTTACATGTTCCTTGTGCTTATTCATGGTTTTCATTTAGCTTAAAACTGTTAAAAGGGTGTTTGTTTTAACTTCTGTCATAACTGTTGTGAATAAGCAGTTTCAAACTGCTTATTCCTTAGGTTTGGTAAAAAGGTTTTTCACAAAAAAATGCTTATTTTGGTGTTATAATTAAGTGGCAAAAAGAAAATTTAAAAAAAAAAAAAAAAAAAAAATAGTTGCAAAAAGGTGCCAGGCACCAGATTCGAACTCAGGCCACTTGCTTCACACACACAACACCACGCTCCCAACCAACTGCCCTAGGGTCTTTATTCGGTTTAATCATGCATCATTAATCTTTTATCTACTTACTCAGTTTTAGAACTACTTAGCTTATTTGCTTTTTAAGTGCTCATTCACAAAAGCAGTACCACAGTTTTTTATTTTTCTCAAAATCAGTTAGGTCTAAAGTATTTTTTGTGAATTTTTCAGATTTTTCCAAAATAGTTTAGTATTTTTTATAATTAAATTAGATTAAATTAGTTTTTAATTTGTAATAATTATTTTAAAAGTCGAAAAAATTCCCGTTTTTTTTCTAAAATTATTTTTAGTTAAATAGAACGTAGGAAAATTGGTTTCACACCCGTAGCCCTTAAATTGCAAAACTTTTACGTTTATGGCTCGGGTGGTTGCCGGTTTTTAGCGTTTTTGCATTTTAGCACTCTAGGATGTAGTTTAGCGTCGTTTTATTATTTCTTAGGCTTAGTCGTAGTTTATTTAGTGTTTTCTTTGTTTTACATGCTTTATTTTCATTCCCGTTCTTTATTTTGTAGAATACGTAATCACAATTCCAAAATTTGTTAAACCAATTCAAGTCCATAATCACGAAACTCAACGACATCGTCAATTTCACACCTCGTTGGGACACGACCCGGGGAAATCACTTCCCGGTATCACTTTTATCACACCCGTGAGATTTGGCACGTTAACCCTTTTTCTAAAAGGTTGATTTGTCGAGTTTTACGGTTAATTTGATATTGTTGATATTTGTGTTTTTCTCACACTCACTTCACAACGAATCAGCCGGTGATATCTCATCGGAGTGGAACTTTCAGCACATTCAATATCTATCTAAACCATTTGAATGAAAGTCCGATGGAGATTTTCTCTTCCACTTGCATCCCCAAGGACAAATAAATTCGGGGTCGAGTCAAGCTAGCGACTCGTTAACAAAAAACAAAGATAACATGGGTTTTCACCCGTGTGTACCACCCTAGTGTGGGGGAGTTGCCCCACATGTTGTATATAAGTTTTCTTAAAAAAAAAAAAAAAACAAAAAAAAAAAAAAAAAACTTTCTAAATAATGGCCGTAGTATTTCCCTTTTACGTTCTTTTTTTCGGCATAACCGCCGTAACTCTTTGAATATTGAGGGCAATATTCATTTCTAAGTGGGGGGGGGAATTCTCACGAATTTTATCATATATTATCCACCCAATTCCCGCTTTTTGGCCAAAAATTTTTTGGAGTAAGTGTTTTACACCGACTCATCTATTGGTTATCAACCGCCTTGTCTAATAAACAAAAGAATTGGCTAATCCAGAGCAAACGGCTCTTGGTAAAGATTTCTCAAATCCGTTTATATGGCTTGCAATTTGCCCAAAATTGTATGGTTCTCAACTCACCATATCCTAAAAAGTGAAGAGTTGGCTAGCCCACAAGGTTATGGCTTGTGGTAAAGGCAGTGGAAAATCCATAATTGGTAATCAGCCCACCAAAGATAATATTGATAATTTATCTAAGAGTTGGCTAGTCCGTATGGTACGGCTTCGGTAAAGACAAATCAAAACCGCTGAAGCTGGTGGTTTGCTCAAAATCACATGGTTATCGGTGTACCATGGTTTTTACTTGAACTAAAACTAAAATTTGGCTACTCCGAGTAATGGCTTTTGGTAAAGAGATTCAAATCCATTAAGTTTTCTCAAAAGATTGCTAGGGACTAGCAATGGGTCAGTGTGGGGGATTTGATGAGTGCTTATTCACTCATCATTTTTGGTCAAATCTGAACTGCATAACATCTAAAAACACTCCGAAATGCATCAAAATACTGAAAATATCCCAAAATTGTGTTTTATATGTTTCAGATGCAAAATTATCAAAAACAAATGAAAAAACAAACAAAGTTTGCATAATTGGCAGTTTCAGTCCCCCGACTTTCAAAAATTGACAGAAATAGTCCCCGAGCACGTATTTTAAAAAGAAAAGTCACCAAAGGTCCTTTTGAAATCATAAGTTGTCATAATTAGTCCTTTGGTGAAAAATTTCTAAAGTTTGAGAAATTACAGTTTTGATCCCTGGATTTTTAAAATTGCCAAGTTTAGTCCTTAGAATTTCACAATTGGCAAAAATGGTCCTCAACTTATTTGAGATTCACAAGTATGGACCTTGGATTACATTTTCAGAATTTCATGAATGGTCCCTGGATTTTCAGTTTTGGCAATATTGGTCCCTAGAATGTTTAAATGGCTCATATCTAATCCTAAGTCCAAAATACCACCAGGCCCAATCCAAAATAAACAACCCGGTCAACCCATATCCACACCCGGTCAAGTAATAACAAAACCCAACCCCACACCCTTTCTTCTTCCCTGTTTTTCCCGCCCACACAACCTTTACCAATCTCCCAGAGAACCCTAGATACCCTAAGCTTCTTTCTCTTCAACCCAAACACTCAACCTCACCATTACAACTCTTTACCCGGTTTCACCCAAATCCCAAACCCACTAATCTTTTCCTTCCCCTTTTTCCACTGCCACCATGGCAATCCAAGTCTAAAAGCACCCATCAATGGCTCAGATTGCTCTTCAATGGTACCTACTTAATTGATGGTGTAGATGAACTTCAAGAAGCACAAGAATGATTCTTTGGCTGATTTCACTCACAAAACAAGCACAAGACAAGATGTGAAGACCAAGAAGAGTAGTATAAATAGATGTGCTTTGTAGCCAAGTATGGCAAGAGGTTTTAGTAGTATTAAAAGTTTAGTTTCTGTTTTTAAATTGTACTTTGTCTTTTGAGTTAATGAAAAAATTCTCTTTTAGCTTATTAATTTAATTTTTTTTCTGCTTATATGCAAATAAGCACTTTTGTGCTTGTTTGCCTATTGTCATTCATCAACTGTTCTAGGACTTATATTAAGCTACAAATCAGTTTTGTATAAAAAATATCCAAGTCTTGTTGTTGAAAATCGTTTTAAGTTTTACCGTTTAAAGGCGTGTTTGGTTTAACCTGTTAAATGGGTCAAGAAACCATTTTTTACCCACTTTGACCCTCAAGGTCAGAGTGGTCTCAAGGATTCTAGTGAGATTTAATGAAGGATATTCAAGAGTCTTTGAAATAGTTGGAAACGAAAAGTTTTTTTTTTGGGATTACATCTGAAACAGCAGCTGTTTTTGGACCATTTTCGTGGCTTAATCAACATCTATTTTGAGTTAAGTTGTGTTTGTTTAATCCTTAATGTGCTAATATCAAAGTGTTTTACATTGGTTTTGCAAGAATTTTGTTTTCCGAAAGGTTTAGGTGTATGAAAAAGTTCTGCTAGTTCATTTTTTTTTATCTCAGTATGCTCATGAAACCCACAATAAGCTGATCTCAGTTCATTTTCAAGCCTTAAACAGCTTATCCTTGGGTCTCACTTCGTTTTATTTAATCTATGCTGGTCTAACTTTGTTGTTGAAGCTTTTGTTTGCTGTGCAAGGACTTATTTCAGCTTACAAATAAGCCCAAACAGGCCCCCCTGTGGGTACATTAAACTGCAATCTCAGAATACGGGTCGGGCTTTTGTTGCAATTGCTTATTAGTTTGAATTAGTGCCTTGGTTAGTAGTGTTAGTGCTTCATACGTGTGTTTAGACTAGATTAGAAGCTTTTCGGTTTATCTTTAGCTTATTTGTGCTTATAAGTAGTTGCTTAGTTCCCATTTAATCAGTTGAGGATTCCCTAGTTCGAGCCATTGTGCTAATGTTTTCCACATAGTTAGGTGTGTTAGCTTATTTAGATTTAGGTGAACTTGTTTTAGCTTGTTGTTCCCACAGTAGCTTGTTAGTTGAACTGCTTGTTTGGTGAAATTTGAAAGGTTCTTCAAGGGTGTTTGGGACTAGCTACCTGTTGTGATTTCAAAAAGAAGTGTGTCAAGCTTTTCAAATCTGTTGAGGAAATAAGCTGTCAAAACAGCTTATTTGAGCATTTCTTACAAAAAAGTTCTTTACAAAAATCTTCATTTTGATAAGCTCTGTAAGTTACCAAAAGAAAAATCAAAGAAGAAAAAAAAAATGTTTTGCAAAACCTGCATGGTGGGACTCGAACCCAAGCCACCTAGCTCACACCCACGAATACTTACCAAATACGCCCCTTGGACTTTATCAGTCATGTTTTGCAACACTTAATATATAAGGTCATTTGGAAGTCGTGCCTTAAGCTCTTTTGAGCTTATTTCCAGCTTATTTTCAATAGCACCACCTACTTTTTTTCATTTTTCCATAATCAGTTAGGCTTAAAGTAGTTTTCTGTAATTTTTCAGAATTTTCAAAAATAGTTTAGTATTTTTAATAATTAAATTAGTGTAAAATCGCTTTTAATTGTAATAAATAAAATAAAACTCAAAAAATATTCCGCTTTTTCCTAAAATTATTTTTGGTCATGTAGAACGTAGGAAAATTGGTTTTGCACCCGTAGGCCTTAAATTGCATAATTTTCACGTTATTGGCTCGGTTTGTTTTCCCGTTTTTACGTTTTTGCACTTTATTACCCTAGGACGTAGTTTAGCTTAGTTTTATTGTTCCTTAGGCTTAGTAGTAGTTTATTTAGTGTTTACATTGTTTTACATGCTTTATTTTTCATTCCCTTTCTTTAATTTGTAGATTAGCATAATCCAATTCCAAAATTTGTTAAACCAATTCAAGTCCTAATCACGAAACTCAACGACACCGTCAATTTCACACCTCGTTGGGACACGACCCGGGGAAATCACTTTCCCGGTATCACTTTTATCACACCCGTGAGGTTTGGCACGTTAACCCTTTTCCTAAAAGGTTGATTTGTCGAGTTTTACGGATAATTTGATATTGTTGATATCTGTGTTTTTCACACACTCACTTCACAACGAATAAAATTTTGGCGCCGCTGCCGGGGAGGTGTGTTGCGACAATATCGTGATTTTTGCGATTAGTGACTTGAAGATCCTTCCTCGTGAAGTTACCGTTTTTCATAAAATCCAAAAAAACCCAAAATATTCTTCTCATTCCTCTTATTCGTTGATTCTATTTCTCTTACCCTCTTTTGCCGTTTAATTCTATCCTTCGTATCCTCTCGATCACTCGATTCTATTTCTTTAACCCTCTACATGTTTAATTCTCATGGCGACGATCGATTATCGTCGTTGTTTTCATTGCAAAGGACGTATGGAAGAGGATCAGCTTTATTGTCAAAATCACGAATGTTTATGTAAGCGGTGTGGTAGGGCTGGTGCGAGCAAATATTGCTATTGGTGCGAATTATCCGATAAAAACTCTCTCGATGATTCTCCAAGTTTTTCCGACCACCCTCCACAACCCGAGATTTGTTCTATTGTTTCTGAACCTAAACCGTCTAGATTTGATCAAAATCTTTCGCGATTTACGGTTAAGGTTAAGAGAAAAGAGCAAGAACCGGAGACCAAAACGGAAATGGTGGAAATTGCTAGCTCTGAGAGCACACCATTTGTCCCACCTCCGGAGTCTTCAAAACCTTTTTCGGACGATTTCATGAACATAATTCAAAATTGCTTAAATGAATTTCGTCAAATTTCAACTTCGGGAAATACCGTTTTACCTAACATTTGTGATGTTGTTGAGCCCTCGATTCCTACTCCCGTACCCGAGATATCTTCATTCGATCAAGAGTATTGCTACGGTTGTGGAGACTTGTTACCACAAGGTTTTCGTTGTTACAAATGTATGTGCGAGTGGTGTGGAACCTATCTCATTGATGGATGTTGTTCGATCTGTTTGTCGAGAATTCATTCGCTTATGATTCTAACCCAAACTCTTTCAATTATCCTCAAAACAATTTCAACTACCCTCCACAGAATTCATATGAACCACAACCGTACTATCATCATTTCAATGATTCATCGTTTCATAATTTCTCTCCTCAATACCCTCATTGTGCTAAGTGTGGGGTCCTCATGATGAATATCAATGTCAATCATGGAATCAAAACTATGGGCCTGACCCTTGTTATAACACTCCTTGTTTTGACAATTTCCAACCCACACAACTTCCCGTCATTGATCCATTTCCTCATATGATTCTTGAGGAACTTTCTGAGGAACAAGCTTCTCGCAACGAAAGATTTCTAGCCGATGAGCGAGCAGCTCAAAAGCTTCTCCTATTTAACGAAGCTGCTCAACAGCGTCTCCTATTTAACGAAGCTTGCCGTCTCGATGACGAGGATGAGGAAGATTGGGAGACGAAAAAGGACAAGGTGCATATCTCAAGCCCACAAAGTACCGCACATGTCCACTCTCCACCCTCATATTGCCTACCTACCATAGAACCTTCGGATAACCTTTTAATGGGGGACGAGCATCTTAGCATTTTTCCGGAAACGGAACCGTCTTGTACTGAGAACCTTGTCCCAACCCCAAGTGAGTCCGAGGATATGTGTAATGAGCCTCTCGATGATGATTCTTCTCCCACCCCGAAAGAACCTGTTGAGGTGATCTACGAGTCTGAAAACGATTATACATCGTTTGATGATTCGTTATCATGTGGAGACATCGAGTATGTGGAGGAAATTCCTTCTGAGCTCGTCAGCTTGGAAGAAGTGAGAGATATTGATCCCGATGATCTTGATATGGACACTGATTTTGAAACGTGTTAGGAATTAGAAAATTCCATAGTGAAGAGTCGGTCACCCCAAATGTTATCTAGCTTAATTTAGCTCGTAGACTTGTTGTTAGTCACGTTATTTAGTAGTTTATTTATTAGTTTGTAGCGTAGTATAGCTTAGTGCAACACCGTGGAGGAAGGACGGGTCTTTACCCACTGTATACCTGATCCACAGGCCGATAGGAGGTCGTATTTCTTGTAACTATAAATACCCCTTCCATCCATGGAAGGGGTGGTGCTTCATAATCTAATATTTCATATTTTGTGTAAACCTCTAGCAAGAACACCCTCTCTCTCTCAACTAACTCTCTAACTATGGCAAACATGTATTTTGATCTCCCAAGACCACCCGAATCATCAACACAATAAAAATAACGATCCTACAATTGGTACCAGAGCCGAGGTTGTTGTGTTTTGATGATTTACTATGGTTTCGATTCATGTTTGTATGCTGTTTTTTGGTACTTTATGTCGGTCGGAATACTGTTTATGTTGGTCGTAGTTTTATGTTTGTATGTTATGATGGTCAAATGGTTATTACAGTGGTTAAAATGGTCCAAATATTCATGTGGTCTATTGTTTCTTAACATCTGGTTTGTTATACCTGGTTTTTTATGGCATGCTTCTGTCAAATAAGTCACGTTAATATCATCAGTTTTTTTGTGAAGTCAATGGGTCATCTAGTCATTTTTCGTGGTCAAACTGGGTCATAATGGGCATTAAAAGATGTAGTTTTTATGCATTTTTCTGGGTTTATAATGAAGGTGGTCGGAAAATGGTCGGAAAAGTCATCGGAAAATACCATAATTCTTGTTAGCGACTTGTCACTAATCTGTCCAGATACAATGAATCTTGTAGCGACTTGTATTAACAAGTTAGCGATTTGTATAATGATGTGGCGACTTATTGAAGTAGCTACTTGGCTAGCGACTTGGCTAGCGACTTGGCTTAGCGACTTGCTTTGAAAACAGAAAGGAAGAAGAAGAGACTACGACCACTAGACAAACAACAATTACCAAATACCAAAAAACTTTAGTACGACTTCAGGTCAATACAACAACCATCCTTAGTCTCATAAAACAGATCCAAATTCAAACATAATCCTACTTCTATCCACAACCATGACTCAACCTCATCAATGTTCAAGACTCAGCTTTATCATTTCCAGTCTCGACACATGACTTATAACAAATGGTTATTCAACAAGATACTTAATAGATCTCAGAGTATCGTGTGTTTATTTGATTCATATCCGACCATTAAATTATTTTTCACACGAGTTAAACATCACAGATCCTTAACTTTAACAATATTCGAATCATTAAAGATAGTACAAGATAACCATATGGTCTCCTCTTCTCTTTTGAGTCGTTTATTTGTTCCAAAAACTGAAACTATCTACCGAAAATAAAAAGTGTCAAACAAACAATATTGATCTCAAATTATCATCTCGTGAGTTTCATTGTTATATCAAACGAATCATCACACGAGATTGATCCATAAGTCTTGATAATATACGATTATAAAGAATCAAGGTTATAACATGTTCATTATTCCTTGTTTCTTTGTTTCGTGTAACTATATCTACTACCAACACGTTAAATTATTCATGAATCAACCTACCCGTCACCTTGTTATGATCGTAAGGCCTTCTCAGTCATCTCACCATCCCTGTGGCAGTCACATATCAAGTTCAAGCCATCCCTGTGGCGAACTTAGTTTGTTCATTGGAGGCGTCAATATTGGATTGATATGTAAAGAAAGTCTGAAATGGGAGGCAGATTGATGAATGATTAGGGTTGGGTGAGAGGAATCTTAGGAATGGTTGGAGATGAAGCGTTTTTTTGTTGAAGCAGAGAAGGAGGCGGACTGATAATGAGATTTAGGGTAAAGTATTGAGAGAGATTTGGGATTAGGGTAAATGTGATGTGTGCTCATTATATATAACCCGATAAATTAGGGTAAGTGTATTTTTGGACCGTTTTGTGATTTATTAGGCCAGAACGCTTCACATGGGCCGATCGACATTTATTAGAGTTGGGATCTTTGTTGGACTATCACGTGGGCTGGTACTCTAATTCGACCTATTGGATGAAATATTATGGTGACTTTGTGGTCAAATAAAATGGTGGAAATGTTGAGAGATCCGAATATTATTATCGAATTTTGGATACATTTGTTTCAATAGTCTTGATTATGATACTTGTCTGGAACCGTGATTAGGGGGATCGATGCGGGTTGATAACAAGTTTTTGAAATTTGATGAGTTTTCTTTTGATTATGAAATGAGATTTGAGTCATGCAAAAATTGATCATGAGACCTATCTATGAGACTGGATGTGATATGAAATGTGATTTGATGTGAGCTGATGAGATGAAGAGATTCGTTGAGATAAGAGGTTTGATACTTTGGATTATGCATCTTCACGAAAATTTTATGTCACGGCTTGAAGTGATGATTGAACGAATTCGACTACGGAGTTGTTTGGACGGTATTTTTGTTTATTTGAACTTGAAGTGAGGTTTTCCGAACGGTTTACTTATTTCGTCTTCTTTCTTTCTACCCTTCCGCGAAGATGACTTGTTCGGGCGTTTATTGAGGGTGATAAAGACTTGGCTATTTAATTACGGTTGTGATTCTTTCTCGGTTAACCCACAACGTAACTTTCACTTCGGTGTCTCACACAGTTGAGGATACGTCAAGAGGTTTTGTGCATTGGGTACACCGTTTCTTTGTCACTAGGATTAGTACAAGCTTAAGTAACAAATCTGGAGAATTTTACTTCATGATCAAGTTTGACATATCGGGTTTACTTCACCATGTGGTCACAGCAACAGCCGACAGAATGCGTGAATGATGTGTTTACCAAAGTGTTTATTGGATGGTTGATGATATTGTTGATGTTGGAGAATGAATCGTTGATGAACCGCTACATGTTTCCCTTAAAACATATACTCACTGAAACCAAAGTTGTCATAACATATTCAAGCTGACGTTGTTTACGGTTTTGTCTTGATTTTGTAAAATCCCGCGAAAGAATCTATTTCTCGGTTTAAATCATAGACTTGTAAAATCCTGTGACAATGGAAACATCCTGGTAATTGTAAAGTGCATTTCCGGATCTATCTTACGGTTTATTCTTGGTTTTGTAAAATCCCGCGAAAGAAACTATTTCTCGGTTTAAAACATAGAGTTGTAAAATCCCGTATTGATGGAACCATCCTGGAGAAAAGGAAAGTGTATTTCGGGATTTTTTCTGATGCTAGTGCTACGGTTTCTGCTTCGAAGAAGGGATAAAAGGGTGTACTTCATGAATTGGATGTGTGTTTGGATATTCGTCATGGCAGTTTGGTTATTACATGGTTTTACGGGGTTATGTGCTTTTAACCATGGTCGGGATGGAAACCATTATCAGAGTTCACATTAAACATCAAAGGAGGCTAGATTTGATCTTTTAACCAGAAGATGTGACAACGGGGTCAATTCACTATTATTTATTTGAGGTTGAAGTGAAATATCACGGGCGAGTGTACTTAGTATCTGAAGGTATCGGGGATGGTTGGATGAAGATTCTTCGAGATCCTTGTTCAAGCTTATCATTAAAAACGAAGACTTGGAAATCTAGTTATTGTTGGGTGTCTTTTACCTTTTCTTTTACCACTTGGGGGAATTGGGCTCTTACCACTACAAAATAACTATCACTTAAAGGAGTTACGTTGTAGTGCTCAGTGTCACATTCAATTGTGGATTTTCAAGAGGTAATGTACGCCTATTACTTGATGGTTGGTTGGTTGAAGAGTATAGAGTACTTAAGAGATTCAATGGAGCATGAATTCTCGGCACCGCTCTTTGTTACATATGTGTAAGTTTAAGTCACGAAGTTCGGTTAGTTTACTTCGTGGTCAAATTCATCATATTGGGTTTTCTCCATCACCTGTCACGACAAAGAGCCTACAGAATGATAATGGGGTTGATTACATGTTATTGCTAAGAGAGCTGAAAAGAGAGAGATTATGACGTTTGAATACTTCAAGCCTCGTACTCTAAAGAAAAGAAAGTGTACGCCTCAGTGCGCTTTATCTTAGAAAGAAGAGAAATCTTCTTATGACGCTCTGTCTCACATCAGGCCAGCCTCGTACTCTAAAGAAAAGAAAAGTGTACGTTTCTCTGCGCTTTATCTTATAAAGAAGAGAAATCTTCTTATGACGTCATTCACGCTCACATTCAGCCTCGTACTCCAAAGAAAAGAAAAGTACGCGTTCAGTGCGCTTTATCTTCAAAAGAAGAGAAATCTTCTTATGACGTATGAACACAACAGTTCATGCCTCGTACTGCAAAGAAAAGAAATGTGTACGTTTCAGTGCGCATTATCTTATAAAGAAGAGAAATCTTCTTATGACGTATGAACACATCAGTTCATGCCTCGTACTCTAAAGAAAAGAAATGTGTACGTTTTCACTTGCGCATTATCTTCCAAAGAAGAGAAATCTTCTTATGACGTCCTGTTCACTTCATTCAGGCCTCGTGACTCCAAAGAAAAGAAAAGTGTACGCTTCAAGTGCGCTTATCTTCTCAAGAAGAGAAATCTTCTTATTATGACCATTCTCATCAACATGCTTCATGCTTTTTCCATGCTACGGTCATCAAGTGGATCTTCTTCTCATGTTTTTTCTCAATGGTGATCTACTTAATGTTGATGGTTTTTCTATTTTTCAATAGCTCAATTAAAATGGCGATGGCGACATCATATGCAATTTTTGCGGGGAGAAGTGGAAATAGACTACACATGGATGAGTTCACTTGTTTAATCAAGAATGGCAACTACGTATGCAATTCTTGAGGGGAGAAGAAGTGTGAATTTTTTGCATTGTTGATTGAAATTTGAGAATATATGGTCAAACGGCTCCTAAACTCATGTAAGAACCGTAGATTCTTCTTATCGGATCATCTTCACATGGAGTTGTTTCTTCTAAGAGTCGTTGGTTGACATCTTCACATTTTGATATGATTAAATGACAAAGTGCTTCTAGTTGCTGATTTCTTTGATGAACATCTTTCGTTTTGTTTGATTGGGAGGGATTTTAGTTAAGGAGATTTGCTACATACAAGGTAATTGGAACGCATTTGGTGAGATGAAGATGTTAACTATCTATTCCCCAACTGCACAATCTTGAAGAAGGTCGAGTCTACCGTCGATTCTACATTTTCTGCTACATGTTAGAAGACTAAAGACGAGGTGCATTTAACGATCTAAAGACTTCTTCTTAATCTAGGCATTTATCAAACAGATTGTCGGTTTAGGGGAGAGCACTAATTGGAGGAGATTGAAATGCCAAATTTAATCCCCAATTATACTTGCTCACATTCTACGCAGTTTATTCTCACAGATACATATGAGCTAATGATGTTCTTCTCAAATGATTTCTAGTACATGTGCTTAAAATATGTTGCTGATTCTGAAGTATCTAAACCTGCAAGGGGAAAGGAGACACACATCTATACGCGAGTAATCTTGACGATACTTCTAAGTGATTGAAGATATCCCGGGAAGACTATTGTCATTACCGCAGAGAAACTCAAGATTTGACTCATGGCGTTCAGTGTTTTTTTTTATTCCAACTATGTGGGGGAAGAGATGGAAGAGTTAGTTTCTAAAGATGAAAGAGGTACACAAGTGTGTGATGATTTTGATTTTATCACAATCATCAGGGGATAGAGATTGTGCACATTGGGGATGCTCACCGCTTTACCTGAGGGCTTAATCTGTGATTTAGAGATATAATCACTTATTCCGGTGTTGACATCTGCAGAGATTGTCACCCAGAGATAATCGATTCGGCCCGCTTCTTCAATGTTATCGGTTATTCTCTCTTTGGGCATTCGGGTACTTCGGGTTCTTGAGCCTCATACACTTTCTTCAGGGGGAGAGAAAAGTATACATCGGGGTTATTCTTTTGCTATCGGACTTAATCGCTACTTCATGGTATAAGTTTCTACGTCTTCGGGTATATGTGTATTCGTTCGTGAGCTCTAGTCTAAGAGACTGGACCGCATCAATTCAACTACTTGGGGGAAGTGGTCTCTTGACACCTTTTGGAATGGATTGCTTCTGACTTCAGTGGAATGAAATTTGAGAAGAGTTATTTATATGTGGGATGATACGCTGTCGTTGTTCTATTGGATGATATAGCCTCAAACGAAGAATCACGGTGATTATTCTTAAAAGGAGCAGCTGGATCAATGATAATGGTGTGCTTCCTTGTGCACCTGGCTAAAGCAAGCTTGAAATAGAGCTTCGAATCTACTCAACATAAGGATTTTCGGTTTGGGGGAAGCTGCCAAAGTCTCTCTTTCTCAAAGGCTCATGTTCCATCTTCTATTCTGGAGCCTCTGAAGCTTTGGTGGTGGAAGTTTAAGAGATGATGAATTCTATCTTCTACGACGTGCTGCTTGATATCCTTATCTCGGTACTCGTATCATCATCTTCTTATACTATATCATCTACTCTATCTTTGTATATATTTATCAAAAAGAAAATATAAAAATATAAAACCAACAAAACAAAATAGAAAAATATAAAATTTTCAAAAAGCCATAAAAATCAAAAAATTTGAAAAAGACCAAAAATATGTTTCCCAAGACATGTCTTCTGTATCGATAACATCTACGGTCTTAGAAATGTCATTCAATAATGGCACGGACCATAGATGAAGTTCGAGCAGGAGGTGTAAATATTCTTTTCTAAACATGTCCCAAAAAATGGCTTACGCTTATTTCAGATCAGTAACCCGCTTCAAATAATGGCTTGCGCAGTTACTTGGCGCAACCCGTGCTTAAATTATGGCTTGTTATTATTTCAGATAGCAACCCGTTTTTCAAGAAAGGAAAGTGCTGCACTAAACATATTTTCTAAAATATCGTGCACTTATCCTAAAAACAAATTTGAGGAAAGTATGTCGAAGGACTGCTGTTCCTACACAAATGTTTTTCCGTCTAAAATTCTTCAGAAAAATGTTTGTTGTATTTCAAAATGGTGGAAAATGAGTTGCTTGAAAAATCAATCAGGATCAGAGTTTTCAGATAATTTGAAAACTCAATCAATGACTTCAGCGCTTTTAAATCTTTTAGAAAAAGAGTCATTGATTGAGGGGAAGAATTTTTTTCAAATCTACATCATCTAACGGGCTTTCTTAATTATCCTAATATGCTTAATTAAAATGATGTTAACCTATGTTGAAGGACTAGGTGCCTAGGATATGATTGCTAGGATTAGATGATTAGTGTTTGATGAACACATTTTTCCCATACATTTATATGATCTGATTGATATGTTGGATTGACTTTTATTAGTCGATTGTTGTTTGGGTGATGTCGACCACCATATATTTGTATGTGTGTTCACTAACATATGCAGGTATATTGGTATATAAGAATGTTCCCGATCCGGATCCCACAAATGAACATGATTGGATGCCGAAAGGAAAGGGTAACTATATCTTGGGTTGACAAATGAAGAAACGGAGCTTAATTGGACTTCTATGGAGAGTTGGCATAAATGCAACGTAAGAGGTCTTACTGCATCAGCAGATGGTTTTCTTCTAAGTGATTGAAGAAACGGAGCTTAATTTGACCTCAGTTGGCATTCAAAATGCAACATAAGAAGAAGTCTCACTGCATCAGCAGACGGTTTTTCTTCCAAGCCCTACAGAAACAACATAAGCTTCTCAACCATCTAACGTATCTTGTGCAGGAAAAAGTAGTGGATGATACCATTTTTCTTAAAACAAACTTGATAAATTTGTTCTGAAAATGGAAAATATTGTTTTGAAAATATATTGGACTAATTTTTGAAAATCACCGGACTTCATATTATCAAAACCTAAGTCACTCAATTTTTGACTTCTGTCATGGATTGAGGGGGAGAGTGATTTAAAATAAAATATTTTCAAACGATATTTCTTCACAAAAGTTCCGCTTTGTACGTTAATAAGTGGTGATCTAAAGATTTAATGTTATGTCATGGTATGATTTTTTCTTTAGAATCAAGGTCTTTCAAAATGAAATTTTTTCTGTTCTTGTTTGATTGTGAAAATGTTTTGTTTTACTTAAAAGATCTCTTAAAAACAATCATACCTGATACTAACAATCTTTAATGTCTTAAATGGTCCTTATCTGTCATTTTTCAAAATTAAATCTTGCCACGTCTTTCCCCAAAATCTTTTAAATGATTTGAATCAATTGGGATCACAAATCTCAAAAGGTTTGAAATTTTGATCGGGGTAGAGATCGTGAGTTAAATCTCTTATCTGCTTAAATGGAATTGGTTTTAGTCCTTCAAAGGCACTCCTGCCTCCATGTGCCAAACGATTTCATACACAATGCACATGTTGAGGAGGAGGATTTATCCAAAACATGATGAGTATTTAAACCAGGCCACATATTCTCCCATGTTTTCTAAACCGTATTAAATCACTTGGGATCCAAAATCTCAAAGGGTTTGATATTTTTGATCGGGGAGAATTTGTGATTTAATAATGAAATTTGATAAAAGGTGATCGTTTATGATTTAATTGTGCAGTGCTCTCTCATATGTGCTAAACGCTTTCGAATCTCGAAGCACATATTGAGGGGGAGCAAACAAACTATCGAGGTACGAAAGCTTTTTAAAGTGATTTAAGTACCTTGATTGAGTTTTAAATGGTTTCTTAATGGATTTTGTGATCGTGGATGTGCTTCAAAAGAACTCTTGCCTCTATGTGATAAAAATGATTTCTCTTATCCTATGCACATATTGAGGGGGAGATTTTACCAAAGAAAATCAAATGGCTTTTCCATGGAAATGTGATCAAGAAATTATTTCAAAGAAATTATTTCAAAGAACTCTTGCCTCCATGTGCTAAACAATTTCAAAATCATATGCACATGTTGAGGGGGAGCATTTTCTAAATGATCAAAACTATTAAGGTACAAAATGCTTTGATCTCGTATCACAAGTACCTTGATTGTTTTTCCAAATGATTTTTCAATTGGTTTTAAGGAAGAATGAACTGTACCAAAAGACCGACCAATTTACTTTATGCATGGTGTTATAAGGATGGTTAGGTTAGGTATTAGTTCCCACGATCCGCCAGAACCGGAGGGATCTACCCAGGGACAATCCACTAGATAGTGTAGAGTCCTTAGGTATATTGAAAAAAGGAGAAAAGTGAGGAATGGGAAGAGTGCAGACTGAGACTGAGCTAGTACTCGAATAAACCCAACAAGGTTCTAGTGATGAAGTCTCGGTAAGCACTGAAGGGGTTGAAGAATGGAAAAGAATTGAATATGAAAAGGGTGAAAAGAAATAGCCCTCCAATAATTCAACCTTAGGGCAGAAACCGGGTTCAATACATATGCTACTGGTGGTTACCAAGGTAACACCGGTATTGAAGACAAGACGTCATGGACCCAGTGACGCACTGCACGATAACTTCCCAAGCTACTCAAGTTCCTCTTTAAAGGGCTTGTTTCATTCTCACGGGGAACCGACATTATCTATCGACTTTCTCTTATAGATTGTTGATATTGAAGAAGGAGACCCTCTCCCTAGTCTCCCGGCACAGAACCAAATATGCACTATTGAGTCTAGAGCCAAGAGATCATCCACAATATCTCATTAGGACACTAAATTATTGAAGACTTGCTGTTTCACACAATGTGGAAAGTAAGTATATATTAAGAGTCCTACGCATTATCCTTGTGGTATTGCCAGAACATCCGAGTGATATGTAAAAATATTCACAATGAAGATGGAAATCCTTCTAGAGCCAACATCAAACAAGCTCTTGGTGGGTGACATGTGAGATCTTCTCGTAAGATCAAGCTTGTGACAACTGGATAGAAACAATGGGGAGATTCACTCGTGAATCAACCTTGGTCCAGGAATGGAATTGACGAATACTTTTGGAAAAACCATTCGATGTGCAAATCTTCTTTTCTCTAGCATGTCGAATGTGTACTTATGTTTTCAAAATTCAAAAGTATCTCGATTGAAAAATACTTTTAGAAAACCGTTCGATGTGCGAATCTCTTCTTTTCGCTAGCACGTCGAATGTGTACTCATTCTCTAATACAAAAAGTATTTTGTTTGAAAATTGATCTTTCTCATAAAACCTTCGTCGTATTGCAAAACTCTTTCTTCTAAGCAATACGCGATTGTTTTTCAAATCATTTTTCATCAATCAGTGAATCTCAATTTGTTGGTTCACTCACTTCGTGTTGTCTTCTTTGAGACGTTTCGGTTTGAGAACAGCTAGAACAGCTGCAAAACCCTGTCAAGGAGATTCTTCGGAATCCTACCTGATCACAGGCAGTACTTGTATGATCAACGGGGAACCGTGGGCCGTGTACCTCAATTCAACGAAAGTGATCAAAGACACTTTCGTGTGCTTTATTTCTAACTGTTGTTTGCAGGTACATTTGGACGGTTGCGGTGATCGAATTGAGGAGTCAATCCAAAGCCGCATGCTCACAAAGATCCACACTTAATTTGAAGAAATCATAGTGCATATCTACATAACTCCGGCTGGATATTTCATACTATGCTTCGCTTCGGCTGCAAATATCATGAACCCGTAAGGCTTCCGCTACTCTGATGGAAAGATGTCATGATTCAAAAGTGTGAGCATGTCGGTCCCAAAGTCACAACTTCACATGATGGCAACACAATAAAGGGTGATCCAGAGATTTGTCGTGGCTGATGATCTCAATGAAAGCTCGAAGATCATCAAAGATGTGGATCACTTAAAGGCCTCCACTAAAAGTACAAATCAATGCGGACTTTGAAGAATCGCTACAAAAGCACAAAGATTGTTGAAATGAAGAATTGAAGTCTACGAGCTCAAGAACAATGACAAGAATAGAATGCTAGGATTTGAAATGTAAAACATGGGGTGACCTCCCTTTGGGGGAGATTGTTAGGAATTAGAAAATTCCATAGTGAAGAGTCGGTCACCCCAAATGTTATCTAGCTTAATTTAGCTCGTAGACTTGTCGTTAGTCACGTTATTTAGTAGTTTATTTATTAGTTTGTAGCGTAGTATAGCTTAGTGCAACACCGTGGAGGATAGACGGGTCTTTACCCCTTTGTATACCGATCCACAGGCCGATAGGAGGTCGTATTTCTTGTAACTATAAATACCCCTTCCATCCATGGAAGGGGTGGTGCTTCATAATCTAATATTTTCATATTTTGTGTAAACCTCTAGCAAGAACACCCTCTCTCTCAACTAACTCTCTAACTATGGCAAACATGTATTTTGATCTCCCAAGACCACCCGAATCATCAACACAATAAAAATAACGATCCTACAAAACGGATGATGAAGATATTCTCGTTGTGTCCGAGAAACCTTTGCTATGCGCTCACTAATCCTCTGTTTGACTTCGATTCTGAATTTACTTTAGTTTCGGATAATCCCATCTTTGACATTCAGAATGAGGATAGTGACTCTTACATGGAGAACCTAGTTATATCTCCATCTTTTCTCGAAGAAAAGAATAGTGGCAATCCCACTTCGACGTTAGACCTTCTCGAGGAGTTCGCCGATGAACTCGCTCTCGTTGATCATTCTCCACCGAGAGATGATGATGCTCACTTCGACTTTGAAGTGACCTTACCAATTGGAAAATCTTCTTTACAATTGGTCTTCTCGATAATTCGCCAGTGACACTCTTATAGAAGAGGTCGACTTTCTTTCTCCGGATGACTCGATACCTTCGGGTTTTCGAGGTGACGATTATGGCTTAGGTCCATCATCCACTCGTCCGCCTGCTAAACCGCCGGATGATGGAACCTCTTCTAAGCCCGACACGGATGTTTTCATTACTTCAGTGGTGGATAAGATTTCTAACATTCCCTCAATGTTCCCAATCTAATCTTTACCCACCCATCCCACCCGTGATCAACTCATTGTCACTTTGCCTTCTCCTCCCATTTCTTCTCCATGTCTTAACTCTTACGGAGGTGAAGATACCATCTTTGATCCCGGCATTTCTCTTTCTTTTTAAGCGGTGATATCTCATCGAGTGGAACTTTCAACATTCAATATCTATCTAAACCATTTGAATGAAAGTCCGATGGAGATTTTCTCTTCCACTTGCTTCCCCAAGGACAAATAAATTCGGGGTCGAGTCAAGCTAGCGACTCGGTTAACAAAAACAATAGCATAACATGGGTTTTCACCCGTGTGTACCATTCTAGTGTGGGGAGTTGCCCCCATGTTGTATATAAGTTTTCCAAAAAAACTTTCTAAATAATCTAAACGTAGTATTTCCCTTTTACGTTCTTTGTTTCGGCATAACCGACGGTACTTTGAATATTGAGGGCAATATTCATTTCTAAGTGTGGGGGGGAGTTCTCACGAATTTTATCATATATTATCCACCCAACCCCGCTTTGGCCAAAAATTTTTTGGAGTAAGTGTTTTACACTGACTCATCTATTGGTTATCAGTCCGCCTTGTCTAATAAACAAAAGGATTGGCTAATCCAAGAGCAAACGGCTCTTGGTAAAGATTTCTCAAATCCGTTTATATGGCTTGCAATTTGCCCAAAATTGTATGGTTCTCAACTCACCATATCCTAAAAGTGAAGAGTTGGCTAGCCCACAAGTTTATGGCTTGTGGTAAAGGCAGTTGAAAATCCATAATTGGTAATCAACTCACCAAAGATAATATTGATAATTTATCTAAGAGTTGGCTAGTCCATAAGGGTACGGCTTCTGGTAAAGACAAATCAAAACCGTTGGAAGTCGGTGGTTTGCTCAAAATCACATGGTTATCAGTGTACCATGGTTCTTACTTGAACTAAAACATTTGGCTACTCCAAAAGAGATTCAAATCCATTAAGTTTTCTCAAAAGATTGCTAGGGACTAGCAATGGTTCATGGGGATTTGATGAGTGCTTATTCACTCATCATTTTGGTCAAATCAATACGCATAACATCTAAAAACACTCCGAAATGCATCAAAATACTGAAAATATCCCAAAATTGTGTTTTATATGTTTCAGATGCAAAATTATCAAAATCAAATGAAAAACGAACAAAGTTTGCATAATTGGCGTTTCAGTCCCCGACTTTCAAAATTGACAGAAATAGTCCCCGAAAGCACGTATTTTAAAAAGAAAAGTCACCAAAGGTCCTTTTGAAATCATAAGTTGTCATAATTAGTCCTTTGGTGAAAAATTTCTAAAGTTTGAGAAATTACAGTTTTGATCCCTGGATTTTTAAAATTGCCAAGTTTAGTCCTTAGAATTTCACAATTGGCAAAAATGGTCCTCAACTTATTTGAGATTCACAAGTATGGACCTTGGATTACATTTTCAGAATTTCATGAACGGTCCCTGGATTTTCGCTTTTGGCAATATTGGTCCCTAGAATGTTTAAATGGCTCATATCTAATCCTAAGTCCAAAATACCACTGTGCCCAATCCAAAATAAACAACCCGGTCAACCCATATCCACACCCGGTCAAGTAATAACAAAACCCAACCCCACACCCTTTCTTCTTCCCTCTGTTTTCCCGCCCACACAACCTTTACCAATCTCCCAGAGAACCCTAGATACCCTAAGCTTCTTTCTCTTCAACCCAAACACTCAACCTCACCATTACAACTCTTTACCCGGTTTCTCCCAAATCCCAAACCCACTAATCTTTTCCTTCCCCTTTTTCCACTGCCACCATGGCAATCCAAGTCTAAAAGCACCCATCAATGGCTCAGATTGCTCTTCAATGGTACCTACTTAATTGATGGTGTAGATGAACTTCAAGAAGCACAAGAATGATTCTTTGGCTGATTTCACTCACAAAACAAGCACAAGACAAGATGTGAAGACCAAGAAGAGTAGTATAAATAGATGTGCTTTGTAGCCAAGTATGGCAAGAGGTTTTAGTAGTATTAAAAAGTTTAGTTTCTGATTTTAAATTGTACTTTGTCTTTTGAGTTAATGAAAAATTCTCTTTTAGCTTAATAGTTTAATTTTTTTGCTTATATGCAAATAAGCACTTTTGCGCTTGTTTGCCTATTGTCATTCATCAACTGTTCTAGGACTTATATTAAGCTACAAATCAGTTTTGTATAAAAAATATCCAAGTCTTGTTTGTTGAAAATCGCTTTTAAGTTTTTACCAGCTTTAAAGGTGTGTTTGGTTTAACTCGTTAAATGGGTCAAGAAACCATTTTTTACCCACTTTGACCCTCAAGGTCAGAGTGGTCTCAAGGATTCTAGTGAGATTTAATGAAGGATATTCAAGAGTCTTTGAAATAGTTGGAAACGAAAAGTTTTTTTTTGGGATTACATCTGAACAGTGCTTTTTTGGACCATTTTCGTGGCTTAATCAACATCTATTTTGAGTTGAGTTGTGTTTGTTTAATCCTTAATGTGCTAATATCAAAGTGTTTTACATTGGTTTTGCAAGAATTTTGTTTTCCGAAAGGTTTAGGTGTATGAAAAAGTTCTGCTAGTTCATTTTTTTTTATCTCAGTATGCTCATGAAACCCACAATAAGCTGATCTCAGTTCATTTTCAAGCCTTAAACAGCTTATCCTTGGGTCTCACTTCGTTTTATTTAATCTATGCTGGTCTAACTTTGTTGTTGAAGCTTTTGTTTGCTGTGCAAGGACTTATTTCAGCTTACAAATAAGCCCAAACAGGCCCCCCCAGGGCTGTTACAACCTGCAATCTCAGCAATACGGGTCAGTTTTGTTGCAATTGCTTATTAGTTTGAATTAGTGCCTTGGTTAGTAGTGTTAGTGCTTCATACGTGTGTTTAGACTAGATTAGAAGCTTTTCGGTTTATCTTTAGCTTATTTGTGCTTATAAGTAGTTGCTTAGTTCCCATTTAATCAGTTGAGGATTCCCTAGTTCGAGCCATTGTGCCAACTGTTTTCCACATAGTTAGGTGTGTTAGCTTATTTAGATTTAGGTGAACTTGTTTTAGCTTGTTGTTCCCACAGTAGCTTGTTAGTTGAACTGCTTGTTTGGTGAAATTTGAAAGGTTCTTCAAGGGTGTTTGGGACTAGCTACCTGTTGTGATTTCAAAAAGAAGTGTGTCAAGCTTTTCAAATCTGTTGAGGAAATAAGCTGTCAAAACAGCTTATTTGAGCATTTCTTACAAAAAAGTTCTTTACAAAAATCTTCATTTTGATAAGCTCTGTAAGTTACCAAAAGAAAAATCAAAGAAGAAAAAAAAATGTTTTGCAAAAACTGGCATGGTGGGACTCGAACCCAAGCCACCTAGCTCACACACACGAATACTTACCAAATAGCCCTTGGGACTTTATCAGTCATGTTTTGCAACACTTAATATATAAGGGCATTTGGCAGTTGTGCTTTAAGCTCTTTTGAGCTTATTTCCAGCTTATTTTCAATAGCACCACCTACTTTTTTTCATTTTTCCATAATCAGTTAGGCTTAAAGTAGTTTTCTCAGAATTTTTCAGAATTTTCAAAAATAGTTTAGTATTTTTAATAATTAAATTAGTGTAAAATCGTTTTTAATTCGTAATAAATAAAATAAAACTCAAAAAAATATTCCGCTTTTTCCTAAAATTATTTTTGGTCATGTAGAACGTAGGAAAATTGGTTTTGCACCCGTAGGCCTTAAATTGCATAATTTTCACGTTATTGGCTCGGTTTGTTTTCCCGTTTTTACGTTTTTGCACTTTATTACCATAGGACGTAGTTTAGCTTAGTTTTATTGTTCCTTAGGCTTAGTAGAAGTTTAATTAGTGTTTAGATTGTTTTACATGCTTTATTTTTATTCCAGTTCTTTAATTTGTAGATTAGCATAATCCAATTCCAAAATTTGTTAAACCAATTCAAGTCCTAATCGCGAAACTCAACGACACCGTCAATTTCACACCTCGTTGGGACACGACCCGGGAAATCACTTGCCCGGTATCACTTTTATCACACCCGTGAGGTTTGGCACGTTAACCCTTTTCCTAAAAGGTTGATTTGTCGAGTTTTACGGATAATTTGATATTGTTGATATCTGTGTTTTTCACACACTCACTTCACAACGAATAAAATTTTGGCGCCGCTGCCGGGGAGGTGTGTTGCGACAATATCGTGATTTTTGCGATTAGTGACTTGAAGATCCTTCCTCGTGAAGTTACCGTTTTTCATAAAATCCAAAAAAACCCAAAATATTCTTCTCATTCCTCTTATTCGTTGATTCTATTTCTCTTACCCTCTTTTGCCGTTTAATTCTATCCTTCGTATCCTCTCGATCACTCGATTCTATTTCTTTAACCCTCTACATGTTTAATTCTCATGGCGACGATCGATTATCGTCGTTGTTTTCATTGCAAAGGACGTATGGAAGAGGATCAGCTTTATTGTCAAAATCACGAATGTTTATGTAAGCGGTGTGGTAGGGCTGGTGCGAGCAAATATTGCTATTGGTGCGAATTATCCGATAAAAACTCTCTCGATGATTCTCCAAGTTTTTCCGACCACCCTCCACAACCTGAGATTTGTTCTATTGTTTCGACCTAAACCGTCTAGATTTGATCAAAATCTTTCGCGATTTACGGTTAAGGTTAAGAGAAAAGAGCAAGAACCGGAGACCAAAACGGAAATGGTGGAAATTGCTAGCTCTGAGAGCACACCATTTGTCCCACCTCCGGAGTCTTCAAAACCTTTTTCGGACGATTTCATGAACATAATTCAAAATTGCTTAAATGAATTTCGTCAAATTTCAACTTCGGGAAATACCGTTTTACCTAACATTTGTGATGTTGTTGAGCCCTCGATTCCTACTCCCGTACCCGAGATATCTTCATTCGATCAAGAGTATTGCTACGGTTGTGGAGACTTGTTACCACAAGGTTTTCGTTGTTACAAATGTATGTGCGAGTGGTGTGGAACCTATCTCATTGATGGATGTTGTTCGATCTGTGCCGAGAATTCATTCGCTTATGATTCTAACCCAAACTCTTTCAATTATCCTCAAAACAATTTCAACTACCCTCCACAGAATTCATATGAACCACAACCGTACTATCATCATTTCAGTGATTCATCGTTTCATAATTTCTCTCCTCAATACCCTCATTGTGCTAAGTGTGGGGTCCTCATGATGAATATCAATGTCAATCATGGAATCAAAACTATGGGCCGACCCTTTGTTATAACACTCCTTGTTTTGACAATTTCCAACCCACACAACTTCCCGTCATTGATCCATTTCCTCATATGATTCTTGAGGAACTTTCTGAGGAACAAGCTTCTCGCAACGAAAGATTTCTAGCCGATGAGCGAGCAGCTCAAAAGCTTCTCCTATTTAACGGCTGCTCAACAGCGCTCCTATTTAACGAAGCTTGCCGTCTCGATGACGAGGATGAGGAAGATTGGGAGACGAAAAAGGACAAGGTGCATATCTCAAGCCCACAAAGTACCGCACATGTCCACTCTCCGCCCTCATATTGCCTACCTACCATAGAACCTTCGGATAACCTTTTAATGGGGGACGAGCATCTTAGCATTTTTCCGGAAACGGAACCGTCTTGTACTGAGAACCTTGTCCCAACCCCAAGTGAGTCCGAGGATATGTGTAATGAGCCTCTCGATGATGATTCTTCTCCCACCCCGAAAGAACCTGTTGAGGTGATCTGACGGTCTGAAAACGATTATACATCGTTTGATGATTCGTTATCATGGAGACATCGAGTATGTGGAGGAAATTCCTTCTGAGCTCGTCAGCTTGGAAGAAGTGAGAGATATTGATCCCGATGATCTTGATATGGACACTGATTTTGAAACGTGTTAGGAATTAGAAAATTCCATAGTGAAGAGTCGGTCACCCCAAATGTTATCTAGCTTAATTTAGCTCGTAGACTTGTTGTTAGTCACGTTATTTAGTAGTTTATTTATTAGTTTGTAGCGTAGTATAGCTTAGTGCAGCTCCGTGGAGGAAGGACGGGTCTTTACCCACTGATACGATCCACAGGCCGATAGGAGGTCGTATTTCTTGTAACTATAAATACCCCTTCCATCCATGGAAGGGGTGGTGCTTCATAATCTAATATTTCATATTTTGTGTAAACCTCTAGCAGAACACCTCTCTCTCTCAACTAACTCTCTAACTATGGCAAACATGTATTTTGATCTCCCAAGACCACCCGAATCATCAACACAATAAAATAACGATCCTACAATTGGTACCAGAGCCAGGTTGTTGTGTTTTGATGATTTATTGTGGTTTAGATTCATGTTTGTATGCTGTTTTTTGGTACTTTATGTCGGTTGGAATCGTTTTATGTTGGTCGTAGTTTTATGTTTGTATGTTATGATGGTCAAATGGTTATTACAAATGGTTAAAATGGTCCAAATATTCATGTGGTCTATTGTTTCTTAACATCCGGTTTGTTATACCGGTTTTTTATGGCATGCTTCACAAATAAGTCACGTTAATATCATCGCTTTTTTGTGAAGTCAATGGGTCATCTAGTCATTTTTCGTGGTCAAACTGGGTCATAATGGGCATTAAAAGATGTAGTTTTTATGCATTTTTCTGGGTTTATAATGAAGGTGGTCGGAAAATGGTCGGAAAAGTCATCGGAAAATACCATAATTCTTGTTAGCGACTTGTCACTAATCGTCTGATACAATGAATCTTGTAGCGACTTGTATTAACAAGTTAGCGATTTGTATAATGATGTGGCGACTTATTGAAGTAGCTACTTGGCTAGCGACTTGGCTAGCGACTTGGCTTAGCGACTTGCTTTGAAAACAGAAAGGAAGAAGAAGAGACTACGACCACTAGACAAACAACAATTACCAAATACCAAAAAACTTTAGTACGACTTCAGGTCAATACAACAACCATCCTTAGTCTCATAAAACAGATCCAAATTCAAACATAATCCTACTTCTATCCACAACCATGACTCAACCTCATCAATGTTCAAGAATCAGCGTTATCATTTCCAGTCTCGACACATGACTTATAACAAATGGTTATTCAACAAGATAATTAATAGATCTCAGAGTATCTTGTGTTTATTTGATTCATATCCGACCATTAAATTATTTTTCACACGAGTTAAACATCACAGATCCTTAACTTTAACAATATTCGAATCATTAAAGATAGTACAAGATAACCATATGGTCTCCTCTTCTCTTTTGAGTCGTTTATTAGTTCCAAAAACTGAAACTATCTACCGAAAATAATAAGTGTCAAACAAACAATATTGATCTCAAATTATCATCTCGTGAGTTTCATTGTTATATCAAACGAATCATCACACGAGATTGATCCATAAGTCTTGATAATATACGATTATAAATAATCAAGGTTATAACATGTTCAAGTATTCCTTGTTTCTTTGTTTCGTGTAACTATATCTACTACCAACACGTTAAATTATTCATGAATCAACCTACCCGTCACCTTGTTATGATCGTAAGGCCTTCTCAGTCATCTCACCATCCCTGTGGCAGTCACATAACAAGTTCAAGCCATCCCTGTGGCGAACTTAGTTTGTTCATTGGAGGCGTCAATATTGGATTGATATGTAAAGAAGGTCTGAAATAGGAGGCAGATTGATGAATGATTAGGGTTGGGTGAGAGGAATCTTAGGAATGGTTGGGGTTGAAGCGTTTTTTTTTGTTGAAGCAGAGAAGGAGGCGGACAGATAATGAGACTTAGGGTAAAGGTTTGAGAGAGATTTGGGATTAGGGTAAATGTGATGTGTGCTCACTATATATATAACCCTATAAATTAGGGTAAGGGTACTTTTGGACCGGTTTTGTGATTTATTAGGCCAGGAACTGCTCACATGGGCCGATCAGACATTTATTAGAGTTGGGATCTTTGTTGGACTATCACGTGGGCTGGTACTCTAATTCGACCTATTGGATGAAATATTATGGTGACTTTGTGGTCAAATAAAATGGTGGAAATGTTGAGAGATCCGAATATTATTATCGAATTTTGGATACATTTGTTTCAATAGTCTTGATTATGATACTTGTCTGGAACTGATGATTAGACTGGACTGATGCGGGTTGATAACAAGTTTTTGAAATTTGATGAGTTTTCTCTTGATTATGAAATGAGATTTGAGTCATGCAAAAATTGATAATGAGACCTATCTATGAGACTGGATGTGATATGAAATGTGATTTGATGTGAGCTGATGAGATGAAGAGATTCGTTGAGATAAGAGGTTTGATACTTTGGATTATGCATCTTCACGAAAATTTTATGTCACGGCTTGAAGTGATGATTGAACGAATTCGACTACGGAGTTGTTTGGACGGTATTTTTGTTTATTTGAACTTGAAGTGAGGTTTTCCGGGAACGGTTACTTATTTCGTCTTCTTTCTTTCTACCCTTCCGCGAAGATGACTTGTTTGGGCGTTTATTGAGGGTGATAAAGACTTGGCTATTTAATTACGGTTGTGATTCTTTCTCGGTTAACCCACAACGTAACTTTCACTTCGGTGTCTCACACAGTTGAGGATACGTCAAGAGGTTTTGTGCATTGGGTACACCGTTTCTTTGTCACTAGGATTAGTACAAGCTTAAGTAACAAATCTGGAGAATTTTACTTCATGATCAAGTTTGACATATCGGGTTTACTTCACCATGTGGTCACAGCAACAGCCGACAGAATGCGTGAATGATGTCTTTACCAAAGTGTTTATTGGATGGTTGATGATATTGTTGATGTTGGAGAATGAATCGTTGATGAACCGCTACATGTTTCCCTTAAAACATATACTCACTGAAACCAAAGTTGTCATAACATATTCAAGCTGACGTTGTTTACGGTTTTGTCTTGATTTTGTAAAATCCCGCGAAAGAATCTATTTCTCGGTTTAAATCATAGACTTGTAAAATCCCGTGACAATGGAAACATCCTGGTAACTGTAAAGTGCATTTCCGGATCTATCTTACGGTTTATTCTTGGTTTTGTAAAATCCCGCGAAAGAAACTATTTCTCGGTTTAAAACATAGAGTTGTAAAATCCCGTATTGATGGAACCATCCTGGAGAAAAGGAAAGTGTATTTCGGGATTTTTTCTGATGCTAGTGCTACGGTTTTACGCTTCGAAGAAGGGATAAAAGGGTGTACTTCATGAATTGGATGTGTGTTTGGATATTCGTCATGGCAGTTTGGTTATTACATGGTTTTACGGGGTTATGTGCTTTTAACCATGGTCGGGATGGAAACCATTATCAGAGTTCACATTAAACATCAAAGGAGGCTAGATTTGATCTTTTAACCAGAAGATGTGACAACGGGGTCAATTCACTATTATTTATTTGAGGTTGAAGTGAAATATCACGGGCGAGTGTACTTAGTATCTGAAGGTATCGGGGATGGTTGGATGAAGATTCTTCGAGATCCTTGTTCAAGCTTATCATTAAAAACGAAGACTTGGAAATCTAGTTATTGTTGGGTGTCTTTTACCTTTTCTTTTACCACTTGGGGGAATTGGGCTCTTACCACTACAAAATAACTATCACTTAAAGGAGTTACGTTGTAGTGCTCAGTGTCACATTCAATTGTGGATTTTCAAGAGGTAATGTACGTCTATTACTTGATGGTTGGTTGGTTGAAGAGTATAGAGTACTTAAGAGATTCAATGGAGCATGAATTCTCGGCACCGCTCTTTGTTACATATGTGCAAGTTTAAGTCACGAGTTCGGGTTAGTTTACTTCAGGGTCAAATTCATCATATTGGGTTTTCTCCATCAGCTGTCACGACAAAGAGCCTACAGAATGATAATGGGGTTGATTACATGTTATTGCTAAGAGAGCTGAAAAGAGAGAGATTATGACGTTTGAATACTTCAGTTCAAGCCTCGTACTCTAAAGAAAAGAAAAGTGTACGTCTCAGTGCGCTTTATCTTAGAAAGAAGAGAAATCTTCTTATGACGTCTGTTCACATCAGTTCAGGCCTCGTACTCTAAAGAAAAGAAAAGTGTACGTTTCAGTGCGCTTTATCTTACAAAGAAGAGAAATCTTCTTATGACGTCTGTTCACATCAGTTCAGGCCTCGTACTCCAAAGAAAAGAAAAGTGTACGTTTCAGTGCGCTTTATCTTCAAAAGAAGAGAAATCTTCTTATGACGTATGAACACAACAGTCATGCCTCGTATCTGCAAAGAAAAGAATGTGCGTTTCGGCGCATTATCTTATAAAGAAGAGAAATCTTCTTATGACGTATGAACACATCAGTTCATGCCTCGTACTCTAAAGAAAAGAAATGTGTACGTTTCAGTGCGCATTATCTTCCAAAGAAGAGAAATCTTCTTATGACGTCTGTTCACTTCAGTTCAGGCCTCGTACTCCAAAGAAAAGAAAAGTGTACGCTTCAGTGCGCTTTATCTTCTGAAGAAGATAAATCTTCTTATTATGACCATTCTCATCAACATGCTTCATGCTTTTTCCATGCGCTTCAGTCATCAAGTGGATCTTCTTCTCATGTTTTTTTTTCTCAATGGTGATCTACTTACCGTTGATGGTTTTTCTATTTTTCAATAGCTCAATTAAAATGGCGATGGCGACATCATATGCAATTTTTTGCGGGGGAGAAGTGGAAATAGACTACACATGGATGAGTTCACTTGTTTAATCAAGAATGGCAACTACGTATGCAATTCTTGAAGGGGAGAAGAAGTGTGAATTTTTTGCATTGTTGATTGAAATTTGAGAATATATGGTCAAACGGCTCCTAACTCATGTAAGAACCGAGATTCTTCTTATCGGATCATCTTCACATGTAGTTTCTTCTAAGAGCCGTTGGTTGACATCTTCACGGGCTGATATGATTAAATGACAAAGTGCTTCTAGTTTTTGGGCTGATTTCTTTGATGAACATCTTTCTGTTCTTGTTTGATTGGGAGGGATTTTAGTTAAGGAGATTTGCTACATACAAGGTAATTGGAACGCATTTGGTGAGATGAAGATGTTAACTATCTATTCCCCAACTGCACAATCTTGAAGAAGGTCGAGTCTGTTCTACATTTTCTGCTACATGTTAGAAGACTAAAGACGAGGTGCATTTAACGATCTAAAGACTTCTTCTTAATCTAGGCATTTATCAAACAGATTGTCGGTTTAGGGGAGAGCACTAATTGGAGGAGATTGAAATGCCAAATTTAATCCCCAATTAGACTTGCTCACATTCTACAGCAAGTTTATTCTCACAGATACATATGAGCTAATGATGTTCTTCTCAAATGATTTCTAGTACATGTGCTTAAAATATGTTGCTGATTATGAAGTATCAAAACCAGCAAGGGGGAAGGAGACACACATCTATACGCGAGTAATCTTGACGAGCTTAATACTTCTAAGTGATTGAAGATATCCCGGGAAGACTATTGTCATTACCGCAGAGAAACTCAAGATTTGACTCATGGCGTTCAGTGTTTTTTTATTCCAACTATGTGGGGGAAGAGATGGAAGAGTTAGTTTCTGAAGATGAAAGAGGTACACAAGTGTGTGATGATTTTGATTTTATCACAATCATCAGGGGATAGAGATTGTGTACATTGGAGATGCTCAGCTGTTTTACCGAGGGCTTAATCGTGATTCAGAGATATAATCACTTATTCCGGTGTTGACATCCGCAGAGATTGTCACCCGCAGAGATAATCAGTGATTTGGCCTGCTTCTTCAATGTTATCGGTTATTCTCTCTTTGGGCATTCGGGTACTTCGGGTTCTTGAGCTTCATACACTTTCTTCAGGGGAGAGAAAAGTATACATCGGGGTTATTCTTTGGCTATCGGACTTAATCTGCTACTTCGATGGTATAAGTTTCTCTGTCTTCGGGTATATGTGTATTCGGGTTCGTGAGCTCTAGTCTAAGAGACTGACTGCATCAATTCAACTACGTGGGGGAAGTGGTCTCTTGACACCTTTTGGAATGGATTGCTTCTGACTTCAGTGGAATGAAATTTGAGAAGAGTTATTTAAATGTGGGATGATACGTTGCTGTTGTTCTATTGGATGATATAGCCTCAAACGAAGAATCACGGTGATTATTCTTAAAAGGAGCAGCTGGATCAATGATAATGGTGTGCTTCATTGTGCACCTGGCTAAAGCAAGCTTGAAATAGAGCTTCGAATCTGCTCAACATAAGGATTTTCGGTTTGGGGGGAAGCTGCCAAAGTCTCTCTTTCTCAAAGGCTCATGTTCCATCTTCTATTCTGGAGCCTCGGAAGCTTTGGTGGTGGAAGTTTAAGAGATGACAAATTCTATCTTCTACGACGTGCTGCTTGATATCCTTATCTCGGTACTCGTATCATCATCTTCTTATACTATATCATCTACTCTATCTTTGTATATATTTATCAGAAAAAGAAAATATAAAAATATAAAACCAACAAAACAAAATAGAAAAATATAAAATTTTCAAAAAGCCATAAAAATCAGAAAATTTGAAAAAGACCAAAAATATGTTTCCCAAGACATGTCTTCTGGTATCGATAACATCTACGGTCTTAGAAATGTCATTCAATAATGGCACGGGACCATAGATGAAGTTCGAGCAGGAGGTGTAAATATTCTTTTCTAAACATGTCAAAAAATGGCTTACAGTTATTTCAGACTGTAACCCGCGCTTCAAATAATGGCTTGCAGTTACTTCAGGCTGCAACCCGTGCTTAAATTATGGCTTGTTATTATTTCAGATAGCAACCCGTTTTTCAAGAAAGGAAAGTGCTGCACTAAACATATTTTCTAAAATATCGTGCACTTATCCTAAAAACAAATTTGAGGAAAGTATGTCGAAGGACTGCTGTTCCTACACAAATGTTTTTCCGTCTAAAATTCTTCAGAAAAATGTTTGTTGTATTTCAAAATGGTGGAAAATGAGTTGCTTGAAAATCAATCGGATCGAGTTTTGTATAATTTGAAATCTCAATCAATGACTTCAGCGCTTTTAAATCTTTTAGAAAAAGAGTCATTGATTGAGGGGAAGAATTTTTTTCAAATCTACATCATCTAACGGGCTTTCTTAAATTATCCTAATATGCTTAATTAAAAATGATGTTAACCTATGTTGAAGGACTAGGTGCCTAGGATATGATTGCTAGGATTAGATGATTAGTGTTTGATGAACACATTTTTCCCATACATTTATATGATCTGATTGATATGTTGGATTGACTTTTATTAGTCGATTGCTGTTTGGGTGATGTCGACCACCATATATTTGTATGTGTGTTCACTAACATATGCAGGTATATTGGTATATAAGAATGTTCCCGATCCGGATCCCACAAATGAACATGATTGGATGCCGAAAGGAAAGGGTAACTATATCTTGGGTTGACAAATGAAGAAACGGAGCTTAATTGGACTTCTATGGAGAGTTGGCATAAATGCAACGTAAGAGGTCTTACTGCATCCGCAGATGGTTTTCTTCTAAGTGATTGAAGAAACGGAGCTTAATTTGACCTCAGTTGGCATTCAAAATGCAACATAAGAAGAAGTCTCACTGCATCAGCAGACGGTTTTTCTTCCAAGCCCTACAGCAACAACATAAGCTTCTCAACCATCTAACGTATCTTGTGCAGGAAAAAGTAGTGGATGATACCATTTTTCTTAAAACAAACTTGATAAATTTGTTCTGAAAATGGAAAATATTGTTTTGAAAATATATTGGACTAATTTTTGAAAATCACCGGACTTCATATTATCAAAACCTAAGTCACTCAATTTTTGACTTCTGTCATGGATTGAGGGGGAGAGTGATTTAAAATAAAATATTTTCAAACGATATTTCTTCACAAAAGTTCCGCTTTGTACGTTAATAAGTGGTGATCTAAAGATTTAATGTTATGTCATGGTATGATTTTTTCTTTAGAATCAAGGTCTTTCAAAATGAAATTTTTTCTGTGCTTGTTTGATTGTGAAAATGTTTTGTTTTACTTAAAAGATCTCTTAAAAACAATCATACCTGATACTAACAATCTTTAATGTCTTAAAATGGTCCTTATCTGTCATTTTTCAAAATTAAATCTTGCCACGTCTTTCCCCAAAATCTTTTAAATGATTTGAATCAATTGGGATCACAAATCTCAAAAGGTTTGAAATTTTGATCGGGGTAGAGATCGTGAGTTAAATCTCTTATCTGTTTAAATGGAATTGGTTTTAGTCCTTCAAAGGCACTCCTGCCTCCATGTGCCAAACGATTTCATACACAATGCACATGTTGAGGAGGAGGATTTATCCAAAAACATGATGAGTATTTAAACCAGGCCACATATTCTCCCATGTTTTCTAAACCGTACTAAATCACTTGGGATCCAAAATCTCAAAGGGTTTGATATTTTTGATCGGGGAGAATTTGTGATTTAATAATGAAATTTGATAAAAGGTGATCGTTTTGATTTAATTGTGCAGGCCTTCTCTCATATGTGCTAACGCTTTGAATCTTGAAGCACATATTGAGGGGGAGCAAACAAACTATCGAGGTACGAAAGCCTTTTAAAGTGATTTAAGTACCTTGATTGAGTTTTAAAATGGTTTCTTAATGGCGCTTGTGATTGTGGATGTGCTTCAAATTAACTCTTGCCTCTATGTGATAAAAATGATTTCTCTTATCCTATGCACATATTGAGGGGGAGATTTTACCAAAGAAAATCAAATGGCTTTTCCATGGAAATTGTGATCAAGAAATTATTTCAAAGAAATTATTTCAAAGAACTCTTGCCTCCATGTGCTAAACAATTTCAAAATCATATGCACATGTTGAGAGGGAGCATTTTCTAAATGATCAAAACTATTAAGGTACAAAATGCTTTGATCTCGTATCACAAGTACCTTGATTGTTTTTCCAAATGATTTTTCAATTGGTTTTAAGGAAGAATGAACTGTACCAAAAGACCGACCAATTTACTTTATGCATGGTGTTATAAGGATGGTTAGGTTAGGTATTAGTTCCCACGATCCGCCAGAACCGGAGGGATCTACCCAGGGACAATCCACTAGATAGTGTAGAGTCCTTAGGTATATTGAAAAAAAGGAGAAAAGTGAGGAATGGGAAGAGTGCAGACTGAGACAAAGCTAGTACTGGAATAAACCCAACAAGGTTCTAGTGATGAAGTCTCGGTAAGCACTGAAGGGGTTGAAGAATGAAAAAGAATTGAATATGAAAAGGGTGAAGAGAAATAGCCCTCCAATAATTCAACCTTAGGGCAGTAACCGGGTTCAATACATATGCTACTGGTTGTTACCAAGGTAACACTGGTATTGAAGACAAGACGTCATGGACCCAGTGACGCACTGCACTAAACTTCCCAAGCTACTCAAGTTCCTCTTTAAAGGGCTTGTTTCATTCTCACGGGGAACCGACATTATCTATCGACTTTCTCTTAGAGATTGTTGATATTGAAGAAGGAGACCCTCTCCCTAGTCTCCGGCACAGGAACCAAATATGCACTATTGAGTCTAGAGCCAAGAGATCATCCACAATATCTCATTAGGACACTAAATTATTGAAGACTTGCTGTTTCACACAATGTGGAAAGTAAGTATATATTAAGAGTCCTACGCATTATCCTTGTGGTATTGCCAGAACATCCGAGTGATATGTAAAAATATTCACAATGAAGATGGAAATCCTTCTAGAGCCAACATCAAACAAGCTCTTGGTGGGTGACATGTGAGATCTTCTCGTAAGATCAAGCTTGTGACAACTGGATAGAAACAATGGGGAGATTCACTCGTGAATCAACCTTGGTCCAGGAATGGAATTGACGAATACTTTTGGAAAAACCTTTGGATGTGCAAATCTTCTTTTTCTCTAGCATGTCGAATGTGTACTTATGTTTTCAAAATTCAAAAAGTATCTCTGATTGAAAAATACTTTTAGAAAAACCGTTCGATGTGCGAATCTCTTCTTTTCGCTAGCACGTCGAATGTGTACTCATTCTCTAATACAAAAAGTATTTTGTTTGAAAATTGATCTTTCTCATAAAACCTTCGTCGTATTGCAAAACTCTTTCTTCTAAGCAATACGCGATTGTTTTTCAAATCATTTTTCATCAATAGTGAATCTCAATTCTTTGGTTCACTCACTCCGTGTTGTCTTCTTTGAGACGTTCCGGTTTGAGAACAGCTAGAACATTTGCGAAACCCTGTCAAGGAGATTCTTCGGAATCCTACCTGATCACAGGCAGTACTTGTACTGATCAACGGGAACCGTGGGCCGTGTACCTCAATTCAACGAAAGTGATCAAAGAAACTTTCGTGCGTTTTATTGCTAACTGTTGTTTGCAGGTACATTTGGACGGTTGCAGCTTATCAGAATTGAGGAGTCAATCCATAGCCGCATGCTCACAAAGCATCCACACTTAATTTGAAGAAATCATGACTGGTGCATATCTACATAACCTGGCTCTGATATGTTCATACTATGCTTCGCTTTGCTGCGAAATATCATGAACCGATAAGGCTTCCGCTACTCCGATGGAAAGATGTCATGATTCAAAAGTGTGAGCATGTCGGTCCGAAAGTCACAACTTCACATGATGGCAACACAATAAAGGGTGATCCAGAGATTTACTGTGGCTGATGATCTCAATGAAAGCTCGAAGATCATCAAAGATGTGGATCAGTTAAAGGCCTCCACTAAAAGTACAAATCAATGCGGACTTTGAAGAATCGCTACAAAAGCACAAAGATTGTTGAAATGAAGAATTGAAGTCTACGAGCTCAAGAACAATGACAAGAATAGAATGCTAGGATTTGAAATGTAAAACATGGGGTGACCTCCCTTAGGGGGAGATTGTTAGGAATTAGAAAATTCCATAGTGAAGAGTCGGTCACCCCAAATGTTATCTAGCTTAATTTAGCTCGTAGACTTGTCGTTAGTCACGTTATTTAGTAGTTTATTTATTAGTTTGTAGCGTAGTATAGCTTAGTGCAACACCGTGGAGGAAGGACGGGTCTTTACCCACTGTATACCTGATCCACAGGCCGATAGGAGGTCGTATTTCTTGTAACTATAAATACCCCTTCCATCCATGGAAGGGGTGGTGCTTCATAATCTAATATTTCATATTTTGTGTAAACCTCTAGCAAGAACACCCTCTCTCTCTCAACTAACTCTCTAACTATGGCAAACATGTATTTTGATCTCCCAAGACCACCCGAATCATCAACACAATAAAAATAACGATCCTACAAAACGGATGATGAAGATATTCTCGTTGTGTCCGAGAAACCTTTTGCTATGGCGTTCACTAATCCTCTGTTTGACTTCGATTCTGAATTTACTTTAGTTTCGGATAATCCCATCTTTGACATTCAGAATGAGGATAGTGACTCTTACATGGAGAACCTCGTTATATCTCCATCTTTTCCCGAAGAAAAGAATAGTGGCAATCCCACTTCGACGTTAGACCTTCTCGAGGAGTTCGCCGATGAACTCGCTCTCGTTGATCATTCTCCACCGGGAGATGATGATGCTCACTTCGACTTTGAAGCTGACCTTACCGAATTGGAAAATCTTCTTTACAATTGGTCTTCTGATAATTCGTCAAGTGACACTCTTATAGAAGAGGTCGACTTTCTTTCTCCGGATGACTCGATACCTTCGGGTTTTCAGAGTGACGATTATGGCTTAGGTCCATCATCCACTCGTCCGCCTGCTAAACCGCCGGATGATGGAACCTCTTCTAAGCCCGATACGGATGTTTTCATTGCTTCAGTGGTGGATAAGATTTCTGAACATTCCCTCAATGTTCCCCAATCTAATCTTTTACCCACCCATCCCACCCGTGATCAACTCATTGTCACTTTGCCTTCTCCTCCCATTTCTTCTCCATGTCTTAACTCTTACGGGAGTGAAGATACCATCTTTGATCCCGGCATTTCTCTTTCTTTTAAGCCGGTGATATCTCATCGGAGTGGAACTTTCAGCACATTCAATATCTATCTAAACCATTTGAATGAAAGTCCGATGGAGATTTTCTCTTCCACTTGCTTCCCCAAGGACAAATAAATTCGGGGTCGAGTCAAGCTAGCGACTCGGTTAACAAAAACAGTAGCATAACATGGGTTTTCACCCGTGTGTACCACCCTAGTGTGGGGGAGTTGCCCCCCGCTGTTGTATATAAGATTTCAAAAAAAAAAAAAAAACTTTCTAAATAATGGCCGTAGTATTTCCCTTTTACGTTCTTTGTTTCGGCATAACCGACGGTACTTTGAATATTGAGGGCAATATTCATTTCTAAGTGTGGGGGGGATTCTCACGAATTTTATCATATATTATCCACCCAATTCCCCCGTTTTTGGCCAAAAATTTTTTTTGGAGTAAGTGTTTTACACTGACTCATCTATTGGTTATCAGTCCGCCTTGTCTAATAAACAAAAGGATTGGCTAATCCAGGAGCAAACGGCTCTTGGTAAAGATTTCTCAAATCCGTTTATATGGCTTGCAATTTGCCCAAAATTGTATGGTTCTCAACTCACCATATCCTAAAAAGTGAAGAGTTGGCTAGCCCACAAGGTTATGGCTTGTGGTAAAGGCAGTGGAAAATCCATAATTGGTAATCAGCTCACCAAAGATAATATTGATAATTTATCTAAGAGTTGGCTAGTCCAGAAGGGTACGGCTTCTGGTAAAGACAAATCAAAACCGTTGGAAGCTGGTGGTTTGCTCAAAATCACATGGTTATCAGTGTACCATGGTTCTTACTTGAACTAAAACATTTGGCTACTCCAAAAGAGATTCAAATCCATTAAGTTTTCTCAAAAGATTGCTAGGGACTAGCAATGGTTCAGTGTGGGGGATTTGATGAGTGCTTATTCACTCATCATTTTTGGTCAAATCTGAACTGCATAACATCTAAAAACACTCCGAAATGCATCAAAATACTGAAAATATCCCAAAATTGTGTTTTATATGTTTCAGATGCAAAATTAATGAAAAACGAACAAAGTTTGCATAATTGGCAGTTTCAGTCCCCCGACTTTTAAAAATGACAGAAATAGTCCCGAAAGCACGTATTTTAAAAAAGAAAAGTCACCAAAGGTCCTTTTGAAATCATAAGTTGTCATAATTAGTCCTTTGGTGAAAAATTTCTAAAGTTTGAGAAATTACAGTTTTGATCCCTGGATTTTTAAAATTGCCAAGTTTAGTCCTTAGAATTTCACAATTGGCAAAAATGGTCCTCAACTTATTTGAGATTCACAAGTATGGACCTTGGATTACATTTTCAGAATTTCATGAATGGTCCCTGGATTTTCAGTTTTGGCAATATTGGTCCCTAGAATGTTTAAATGGCTCATATCTAATCCTAAGTCCAAAATACCACCAGGCCCAATCCAAAATAAACAACCCGGTCAACCCATATCCACACCCGGTCAAGTAATAACAAAACCCAACCCCACACCCTTTCTTCTTCCCTGTTTTTCCCGCCCACACAACCTTTACCAATCTCCCAGAGAACCCTAGATACCCTAAGCTTCTTTCTCTTCAACCCAAACACTCAACCTCACCATTACAACTCTTTACCCGGTTTCTCCCAAATCCCAAACCCACTAATCTTTTCCTTCCCCTTTTTCCACTGCCACCATGGCAATCCAAGTCTAAAAGCACCCATCAATGGCTCAGATTGCTCTTCAATGGTACCTACTTAATTGATGGTGTAGATGAACTTCAAGAAGCACAAGAATGATTCTTTGGCTGATTTCACTCACAAAACAAGCACAAGACAAGATGTGAAGACCAAGAAGAGTAGTATAAATAGATGTGCTTTGTAGCCAAGTATGGCAGTAGGTTTTAGTAGTATTAAAAAGTTTAGTTTCTGTTTTTAAATTGTACTTTGTCTTTTGAGTTAATGAAAAAATTCTCTTTTAGCTTATTAATTTAATTTTTTTTCTGCTTATATGCAAATAAGCACTTTTGTGCTTGTTTGCCTATTGTCATTCATCAACTGTTCTAGGACTTATATTAAGCTACAAATCAGTTTTGTATAAAAAATATCCAAGTCTTGTTTGTTGAAAATCAGTTTTAAGTTTTTACCAGTTTAAAGGTGTGTTTGGTTTAACCTGTTAAATGGGTCAAGAAACCATTTTTTACCCACTTTGACCCTCAAGGTCAGAGTGGTCTCAAGGATTCTAGTGAGATTTAATGAAGGATATTCAAGAGTCTTTGAAATAGTTGGAAACGAAAAGTTTTTTTTTTTTTTGGGATTACATCTGAAACAGCAGCTGTTTTTGGACCATTTTCGTGGCTTAATCAACATCTATTTTGAGTTGAGTTGTGTTTGTTTAATCCTTAATGTGCTAATATCAAAGTGTTTTACATTGGTTTTGCAAGAATTTTGTTTTCCGAAAGGTTTAGGTGTATGAAAAAGTTCTGCTAGTTCATTTTTTTATCTCAGTCTGCTCATGAAACCCACAATAAGCTGATCTCAGCTCATTTTCAAGCCTTAAACAGCTTATCCTTGGGTCTCACTTCGTTTTATTTAATCTATGCTGGTCTAACTTTGTTGTTGAAGCTTTTGTTTGCTGTGCAAGGACTTATTTCAGCTTACAAATAAGCCCAAACAGGCCCCCCCAGGGCTGTTACAACCTGCAATCTCAGCAATACGGGTCAGTTTTGTTGCAATTGCTTATTAGTTTGAATTAGTGCCTTGGTTAGTAGTGTTAGTGCTTCATACGTGTGTTTAGACTAGATTAGAAGCTTTTCGGTTTATCTTTAGCTTATTTGTGCTTATAAGTAGTTGCTTAGTTCCCATTTAATCAGTTGAGGATTCCCTAGTTCGAGCCATTGTGCCAACTGTTTTCCACATAGTTAGGTGTGTTAGCTTATTTAGATTTAGGTGAACTTGTTTTAGCTTGTTGTTCCCACAGTAGCTTGTTAGTTGAACTGCTTGTTTGGTGAAATTTGAAAGGTTCTTCAAGGGTGTTTGGGACTAGCTACCTGTTGTGATTTCAAAAAGAAGTGTGTCAAGCTTTTCAAATCTGTTGAGGAAATAAGCTGTCAAAACAGCTTATTTGAGCATTTCTTACAAAAAAGTTCTTTACAAAAATCTTCATTTTGATAAGCTCTGTAAGTTACCAAAAGAAAAATCAAAGAAGAAAAAAAAAATGTTTTGCAAAAACTGGCATGGTGGGACTCGAACCCAAGCCACCTAGCTCACACACACGAATACTTACCAGCGCGCCCTTGGGACTTTATCAGTCATGTTTTGCAACACTTAATATATAAGGGCATTTGGCAGTTGTGCTTTAAGCTCTTTTGAGCTTATTTCCAGCTTATTTTCAATAGCACCACCTACTTTTTTTCATTTTTCCATAATCAGTTAGGCTTAAAGTAGTTTTCTGTAATTTTTCAGAATTTTCAAAAATAGTTTAGTATTTTTAATAATTAAATTAGTGTAAAATCGTTTTTAATTCGTAATAAATAAAATAAAACTCAAAAAAATATTCCGCTTTTTCCTAAAATTATTTTTGGTCATGTAGAACGTAGGAAAATTGGTTTTGCACCCGTAGGCCTTAAATTGCATAATTTTCACGTTATTGGCTCGGTTTGTTTTCCCGTTTTTACGTTTTTGCACTTTATTACCCTAGGACGTAGTTTAGCTTAGTTTTATTGTTCCTTAGGCTTAGTAGAAGTTTAATTAGTGTTTAGATTGTTTTACATGCTTTATTTTTATTCCAGTTCTTTAATTTGTAGATTAGCATAATCCAATTCCAAAATTTGTTAAACCAATTCAAGTCCATAATCACGAAACTCAACGACACCGTCAATTTCACACCTCGTTGGGACACGACCCGGGGGAAATCACTTTCCCGGTATCACTTTTATCACACCCGTGAGGTTTGGCACGTTAACCCTTTTCCTAAAAGGTTGATTTGTCGAGTTTTACGGATAATTTGATATTGTTGATATCTGTGTTTTTCACACACTCACTTCACAACGAATCAGTGTGTATCATTGGGATTGACAGATGGCAAAAAGGAGCACTATCATTGGTCTAAACACCTCATCAATCATGATCCAAGGGCTGTGAATAGATGTGATGACAAGAGAACGAATCAATGGCTCTGATTAGAAGTCCCAGAACCTTCTGAGCTCATCCCAAGCTTCCTCTCCGGCTATAAAAGCCCATTCAAGTCACAATAGAGATTTTGTCCAATTCCTCATGTTTTAGAGGAATTTTGGCCTTTGTTGTTTCCTGTCATTTTAAATGCTTTCGTAGTGTAATTGGTTAATTTCAGTTGTAATTTCATTGTGTAATCTCATTTTTTTTATTAATGCAATTTGAAGCTTTCATTTAAATTGCTCGCAACCATCTCTTTCCAATCTGTTTACAAGCTTTCAAAGTTGTTCTTACAAGCTTATATAAGCTAATCGTAGCTTATTGTAAGCTTGTGCCTTTAATTTCTGTCTTAATCTCACAATTTCACAAAAAGTCAAATAAAGTCAAACCCAAAAGTCAAATTGATTTCTAGATTAAAACCTGTTTCCAAGTTGTTAAACAGTTGATTATGATGTTCATTGGCTCATTTTCAATTCAGTTTTCAGTTTATTTCATCAAGTTTTAAGAGTTAATTGCATTTTAGTAGTTATAAGGGGTGTTTGGATTTAGATTAGATTTAAAGTTTTAAGGTTTTTGGCTAGATCAAGTTCAGTTTATAGAGTTTAGAATCTGTTTTCAATACTTCCTTGATCATAATTTCAAGTGTGACAAGTCAGTTTTAGGTTTATGGTTAAATCTATCAAAACTCATTTTCAATCTTAAAAGTAATTTTTGTAATTTTGTTTTCAAACAGTTTTCATGATTTTCATTGTGTTATAAAATATGTAAAAATTATAGAAAAAATCATTTGCTTATAGTGCTTGCAGCTTGAAGTTGGTGGACATGAGCTGACCTCCCCTGTACCACATTATGTCTGTGTCTAGATAAGTGAATCATCAACTGATCTCTTGCTTCTTTAGTCTTAATTGTGGTTAGATGCTTGGTCCCTTTAGAATCTTATAGTGTAGATTTAGTTCCCTTAGCTTACTGTAGGATTTTACAGCTTCATTGTAGCTTTTAGAGTTTTAGAAATTCATAAGGTTTGTTTGGTTGGTAGTTTGATATTAAGCTTGATTTGATTTGAGTTTTAGCTAAATAAGCATTGTGGGTCATAATGTTAAGTTAGACTTAGTTTAGGTTCTTAAGTTCTTATTGCACAAGTTGGAACTTAGCCTACATTTGCCATTTGCTGTCATTACTGCATACTGCACACCAGCTTCATATTGTCCCATTCACCTTTCGTTTTTGAATTTTAATTCTCTCATCCCTAGGCCTTTTTAGCTGAATTTCTGGATTTTAGCACTTTGTCAGGTTGTTGATAACATGGTGATTTTAGTTTATTTTTATGAATTTTGTAAGCTAGCTTAATGCAGGCTTAAAGTTGGTACTTAAGGGCCGTTTGGAATATTTGATTTAGAACTTGCTTTTGTGCTTAAATGCTTATACCTTGTGCTTATAAGGTTGAAAACAGTTGAAATAGCTTATTTCCAGTTAGTATAGGTTAGCTTTAGGAGTAGGTAGCTTATAGTGGCTTATTATTGCTTCTTGCTTATTTATAAGTGCTTATTCATTCAAGTAGTGTTCCCAAATCATAGTTCCTGTGATAATTAGCTGTTTCTGTTATTTTTCATGGATTCTCAGTAGCATTTTATACTTATCTGGAAGTTTTAATATTTTTCCAAGTTCATTTGCTATTTTTCTACATTTAAATTCAGTTTATAGCATTTTTAATTAGCTTTTAATCCAAATAATTCATAAAATGTTCTGAAAAATGCAATTTCGATTTTCTTAGGTTTAGAATATTCAAAAAGTCATAAAAAGTATTTTTCCAGATTTTTCTTATATTAATTAGTATTTTCTAGCATTTTAATTCGTTTTTAATAGTATTAAATTCATAATAAATTCATAAAAAGTCAAAAAAATGTGATTCCAGTTCTGAAAATTCTCTTTAGTTATTTAAGATTTTTGAAAAATAGCTTTGTAATTTTTTTGCTTGTTTTCCTAATTTTTAGTATTTTAGCTCTATTTTAAAAGTTTAAAATTAGTTTTTAATTCAAATAAATTCCAGAAAAATTATAAAAAATAATTTTAATTCTTAGTTAATTTTTAAATATCATTTTTAGTTAGAAAGTAATTTTAGATCATTTTAGGACTTAGATTAGACATAGTTGCATTTTATTTACGTTTCATTTAATACGTTTTAGTATAATTTGCGTATTTAGGATTTCCCGTAGTGTAATTTCCCTTTTATGCTTCCCTTGCCCAGTAGTTTAGATAACTTCATATTATCCCCTTTTCTCATTCAAATCCCGATAATCGCGACGTGAGTTGGAAACTCCATTCAACCCTCGTTCGGAACGATCTCGGTGCTCAAACCTAACACGTTTGAGTTACCCGTATACTACACAACTTCTCTCTTATTATTGGTCTCTTCCCGGAGAAATCAAATTTTGGCGCCGCTGCCGAGGAGGGCTTGTAGCGAGTTTTCGTATTCCGTCTCGAATCGCGTGCATTTGAAGATCCTTCCCCGAGTGAAGTTACCGTCGTTTTTGTATATATATCTTATATAAAAACCCAAAAAGATTTTCCTTTTCAAAATTAGTTTTAAAAACCCAAAAATATTATTCTTTACCCTCTGATTTGATAATTCTTTCCTCTTATCCCTCTTTTATGATTAATTCTCATGGAATCTCAAAATTTCTTTCAACCTTATTGCTTTAATTGTAGAGATTTATTAAAAGATGATTCAATTTGTGAACGTTGTTTTTGCAAAGAGTGTGGATTTTATCGCGAATCTTGTATGTGTTGCCCTTTGAAAGAACCCACCGGGGTTATCGATGACGTTTCCATCGATTTTGAAGAAAGATTTGAGCAACGTCAAAACAACATTGAAAGCATGCTTCAAACTTTATTAAGCCACATTCAAGCTCGACAATGTGTTAATGAGGAACCCGTTCAAGTTATGGAAGACGATCACACTATTCCGGAGCTACCCGAAGAACCCACCGAGGGTCACGGAGAAGATTTCTTTGAACGTCGTGCTTTTCTTAACAACATTGAAAAACTTGAAGCCTTGTCAAAAATTTTGAAATATAATCTTGATGAACCCTCGATTCCTACTCCCTCTCCGGTGAGGGAGATGGAACATATTTATGAACCCGAGGTGACTCCCGTTTGTACTCTCAACTCAAATTTCAAGAAGTCTAGAATCGATCCTAGTCTTTCCCAATTCACTATTAAGAGTTGGTCGAGTTACAACAAAACGGAACGAAATTATGAGCTTAAAATGATTTCTAAACAGAAAGAAACGGAGACCACAACGGAAGCGGTGGAACTTGCTAGCTCTAAGAGCACACCACTTGTCCCACCTCCGGATTCTTATCCCTCTCTCGTTTCTGAGCCTTTCATTTCCGACTCTTCTCCTTCACTCACGCCGGTTGAGAGAAGTGACGTTTTAGAAGAGGTCGATGATCATATTTCTACGGACATTGTTGAACCCGTTGATTCTCTCATAATGGGGGATGAGCATCTTAGTACTATTTCGGAAACGGGAGTGTCTAATGTTGAGATCCTTATCCCAATCCCAAGAGAGTCTGGGGTTGTTGTTGATATTTGTGATGAGCCTTCTCTTGTTATTTCGAATGATCACGATGAGATGTTCTCCGATTCCGATTCCGATGATGATTCTTATGGAGACATCGATTTCGTCGACGATTTACCTTCTGAGCCCGTTCACATAGAAGAAGAAAACGATTTTGAGCAAGAAGAAGAAGAGATTGAGCTAGATGATATAGAGATCGAGGATGAAGCATTATGTGAAACATTGTCAAATGTCCATCTTCTCATTTCTAAGATTGAAGCCTTAAACGATAATTCGAGTTCGCTTCCTATCTCCGTTAAAGATAGTGATTTCTCTCCCGAGCTTGAGATTTTCCGATTTGATGAAGAGATTAGTGGCAGTCCCACTATTGTCGATGTTTATCCTCCGATTCTTGAGCGATTCTACTTCGAGGTTGATTTGAGCAAGGTTTTGAACGATATTTCCGATAATTCGACAAATGATCCGATTATTGAGGATGCGATTGATGACCCAATACCACCGGGTATTGAGGATATTGTGAATGATCCTGATGAGGATATGGTTGTTCTTGATGGTTTTATTGACTCCCCTTTCTCTGACGAGTCCACCATCCTTTATCCCGTTGAGCCGACATGTGAAGACAAAATCTTTAAACCCGGGATATGCATTGATGAGCCTTTTGTTAAAATCATTTCTGGAGATAAGGATCCTCGGATGGATGCCTTCATTTCTGAACCTTTGAGTCACACCTTTCTATACCACGAGCTCCCATCTTTCTTGGAGTTTTCTCATGTTGATCCGTCATCCTTTCGTCCACCCGCAAAACCACCGGATGATGGATCATTCTTTCATGATATGCGTTATCCACCCATTTTCTTCTCCACCCAACCCACCCAGTCTCATTCTTTCGGGAATGAGGACACCATTTTTGACCCTGGTATCTCTACCATTTTCTTCCCCAAGGACAAATGAATTCGGGGACGAGTCGGGCTAGCGACTCGTTTAAGAAAAACAGGCGCTTCGTGGGAGGCACTCCAGGCTTATCTCTATCTTCTTTCTATTTTCTAATAAGTGACGTAAAGGGGTTAGCCTTTTCGATTTCTCGTGTTTGGTTGTTTGTGATGTTATGTGTAGGATTTTCCCGATATGAAGACTCTCGTGCTCGAAGTTGTCTTTTCTCCACTCGAGTTTCATGATCGATGCTGATGGAAATCCGATATCCGAAATCTTATCGACTAACGTTTATCTTCTAGCATACTTTATAAACGGCTTTTAGATTTTCGTTGATACCCTTGCTTTAAACATTGAGGGCAATGTTTCGTTCTAGTCTGGGGTAGGGTAATCTTCGATTTGATTTGACCGCACTTGCTTATTTTTGTCGTGTTCTCTCGCAACCCCGTTTTTCCTTAGAAAATGAAAAAATTGTGCTATAAAATGTGAAAAATTTAAAATTTTTGAAGCTTTTGTTAAGTCTTTTTGATTGAAAAGTTTGCTAGTCTCTTAGATAAGAAGCTATAAAATGCGAATTCTAGCTCACAAGGCCAAGAATTTGCAAGTTTCCCTGAGTGATTTTAAATATGCATAACTTGATTTCATGAGACAAAGCATTTGCTAAGTTAATATGTGTTTTGACACCTTGTTGACTTTCCGCTGGTGAGAGTAGGAATAGAATTCTGACTTGACCGGGCGTGTTGAGCCCTAGCTTGTTCCCTTAACCATAAATAATTTAATTATCGGCTAAGCATCCGCGGATCTCATTATTTGGGATTTTAAATTTGCGGAGATCGAGAAATGATAGAGTTACTTATGAGTTTAGATGCTAAGTGATGAGTGTCTAAATACTCATCATTTTTATACTATCTAGACTGCAAAAACATCTGAAAACACTCTGAAATGCATCAAAATGATGAAAATATCACAAATAAGTGTTTTATGTGTTTTAAATGCAAAAATATCAAAATCAGATGAAAAGCGTATCAAGTTTGCATAATTGGCAGTTTTAGTCCCTCAAGTTTCAAAAATTGTCAAAACTAGTCCCTGGTAATTCAAAAACTTGTAAAATGTCATTTAAGATCCATGGGATTCAAAAGTTGTCAAAATAAACCCTTTAAAGTTTAAAATTTACAAAATGACAACTTTAGTCCCTGAACTTTGAAAAATGTCATAAATAGTCCTTGGTGAGTTTAAAAATAGAAATTATTCAAACTACACCTTGTACTATTCAATTGTGGCATAATTGGTCCTTTATGATAAGTTAGAGAAAAATTACAAGTTTGGTCCCTGGAGTTTGAAAATTGTCAAAAATGGTCCTTGGACATTTTAAAAATGGAAAATAATCATCATTGGTCCTTGAACTATTCATATATGGCAGGAATGGTCCTTGTAAGAATTTTGGAAGATTGGCAAGATTGGTCCTTCAACTTTGGAGAATTTCAGTTTGGTCCTTGGGTTAACAAGCTACTAAACCAAACGGATCCTTTTATTATTAAAACCCAATACCCAGCCAAGCCCAAATACCAAACCCGGCCCAATATTTAAAAGAATAAAACGCGCTCTACTGTTCATCCCCTACCTCTCAACACCTGCTACCACTCATTCCCCTCCACCTGCTACTCCCACCTCATCACCACCTTTCCAGCTCATATCTACCTCTCACTATCACCCCCCTCCACCTTGCAAACCAACCCACACTGCATTAATTGTATAAACCTGCTCTATGACCTTTTCCCGCCAAATTTCCAAGTGGACGATTAGGATGAATTCAAAGGTGCAATCAAGTGGGAAAGCTTCAGAGGTCGACAAGGAACAGAATGGAATCAATAAATACAAAGAAAAAGCAGTGTGAAAAGCAAGTAGTGTAGTTTTAGTTTAGAAAATGTCGACTTAGTTAATTTTAGTTTTCCAATGCAAGTTTAAGCTTTCAAGTACCTTGTAATCTTATTTCAGTGTAATAAAAGTTTGTTTACAGTTTCAATTTCAAGTTTTATATACAAATTCAGTTTATGCAATTTTTGAGCCAAAAATCTCAAATTTAACTTAAGTTGTTTGTGGTTGTTGTTTTAAACTTAAAAGCTCATATAAGCTCTTAAAAAAGCTCTTATAAGCTTTTAGAAACCAAAAGAAAGTAAGTTTACAGTTAAAAAGAAAAATACCAAAAATTACTAATAAATTAGTGAAAAATAAAAAGGCAAGAGAAATGAAGATCAAAAGCTGAAGCATGTTGGTAATTTGATGAAAATGGTTTAGAAGCTTTGTGGTAAGCACATAGGAGTGATCTCAGACCTTAGTTCTCTGTTTTGTGCATTAACACAACTTGTAAGTCATTTTTTAAAATTTGCAATTTTAAGTATAAGTGTTATAAACTTGTTAATTCTAGTTTAATCATGTCTAAATACAGTTAGTATAAGGTTTTTAATTGGTTGCATGATCTTAATCATTGGAATCCTTTGAAAAGCTTTAAAACTGCTTCTAAAAGGGGTGTTTGAATTTGCTGAATTAAATGGTGTTAAAGGTTGTTTATGTGCTGTTTGTTATTGTTACCTGTCATACTAGTCTCTAGTAGCTCAGAACAACAATAAAAACAAGTACTTACCTCATTGAAAGTCAAAATAGCTTCTAATATCAATTTGCCAGTTAACTGTTAAGCTTGTAGCTTGCAATTCTCATCAAAGTAGCTTATAACTTGATACAATAGCTTAATTTCACCTTATCATAGCTCATAATAACATTTTCAGTCCATAGAATTGATTAGAAGTTCATAAAAGTCAAACTAGTTCATAACTTAAAAAAGTCAAATTTTCCTTAATACAGTTTTTGAATAAACTTCATAATTTTAGTTTGTGCTCAATATTAAGATTTAGCTTATATGCTTTTGGGATATCAATATTTAGCTGCTTAACTAAATTAGAAAAATAATAGTTTACTTTTAATCAGCTTATTCAGTGCTTATTTCCTAGCTTGTTTTAGACCCTTTTCTGTAAACATGCCCTGTGCACAGGTATCACAAGCTTTTTCACAAGCTTGTTAAAATCTCTCTAGTACTCCTAAGCCTGTGTAATTTAGCTTTTTTAGATAGCTCAGTTGGTAAGCTAGTCAAATCCGATTAATGTCTTTTCATTTTCAAGCTCATATAAGTGCTTAAATTTAAGCTAGAAACTGCCTAGTAAACTCAAATAGTGTCCTGTGCATACAGTTTAGTTTAAGCTTATTTAGAGCTTATTTAGTACTTATTTCTTAATAAATTTGCTTTTCCAGGTATCATTTTAGCTTAATAACTGTTGTTTAGCTTATTCTTAGTTATCTTATGCTTAATTATTAGTTTATAAGCCATTTGCTTAATCCTTGTGCTTATTTATTCTTAAAAGCCCACTGTTGAGAAACATAAGCTTATTCAGAGCTTATTAGAGGTTTTTGTAAAAAGTTGTAGTTTTAAAAAGTGCTTATTTTCTTGTGTTTAATAAGTTTGTAAAAGAAAATAAAAAAAAATGTTTAGCAAAAAGGTGGGGAGGCAGGCTCGAACCTGAGACCTCCCACCTTGAGAGTGATAGTGTGTACCTGTATAGCCAGTTGCCCTTGGGTCTTTGACTGGTTATCTTTTACACAATTTAATACATAACCACCTTTTGTCTCATATAGCTTATTCGAGCTTAATTGCTTATTTCTAGCTTATTTAGTCCAGCTTTTTCACCATTTGTATTTTTCTTTAATTTTTATTAGTATAAAGTATTTTATAAAAAGTTTGATTTTTCTAAATAGTTTTAGTATTTTTAAACATTTAATTAGTGTAAAATCTTATTTAATTCATAATAAAAATATAAAAGTCTAAAAAATATAAATCTTTTTTCTAAAATTTTATTTTGTCATATAGTACGTAATAAAATTGTTTTTACACTTGTAGGCCTTTTATTTCATAAATTTTACGTTTTTGCTTGCGCACTCGCGTAATTTTTAGACTTAACGTACGTTTTTATTTTAAATCACATTTTTAGATAATTTAAGTTTACGTTTTAGTTAAAATAGTTTATTTTAGTCATTTTATTTTATAAATTACAAAAACATCATTGTAAAAATAGTGATAGCGTTTATTTAATATATTTTAACTTTTTAATTTGCATTTAAGTCACTGTAATTTATAAATCTTTTCTTTAGTATTAATTTTCCATCAATATCCTTACTGATCACTATCCTTAGTGATTATTCGACATCTGCCTGTGTGAAACACCAATTCATCCTCCGTGGGACTTAACGACCCAGGAATCCATTATATTCCTCTGATCTTAATTGCATTAGTGTTTGAGCTGTTTTAAGTTTGTTACGGTTGACCATTCACAAGTGGTTAGCTTGTGTAATTAAACTTGACTGTTTAGCACCAATCAAAATTTTGGCGCCGCTGCCGGGGAGGCTGTAAGCGTGTTTTAAGCATTTTCAGACCCGTACTTGCACATATACCACTTTTTGTAAAAAGTTTTTTGTTAAGTTATTAAAAATCAAAAAGTTCATTAACACTTTTCCTAAAGTGTTAACTACACCAAAAATATTTTCATTCTTTGTTTTTATAATATGTTTTTCAAAAATACCAAAAATATTCCTCTTTACCCTCTTACCCTTTTGATTCTTCATTTCTTACCCTCTGGAACCCTTTGATTCTTTCTATGTCTTATCCTCACCCTCTTGGTTGTCAATGGTGTGGTGGTCCTTATAATGGTGGCAATTGCCCCAGTTGTAGCATGGTGGAATCAGGAAACGGGTCTGTCTATAACCAGGATCCCTATTCCTACCATAATACAACTGATTTATTCCATCAGCTACCACACTGTGAGACTCAGCAGTTTTTCTGTTGTGAGTACGTGGTGGTTCACACTCCAGATTCGATTGTCAATCGGGAAACACGCTTGTCTATGAGCAGGGTCCTGATAACAATTATGACTACCACACGTTATAACTCACAGCCACATCAGTTTTACTGTTGTGAGTATTGTGGAGGTCCTCACTGTAGCTCTGATTGTCAAACAAGGAATCCATTTCCCTGTAACAATTACGACTCTTCATATCATGACCAACCTCCACAGTACCAAGAGAATCAGGCACCACCTCAGCCTGAGCCACTTCCTCAAAATCTTCTCCTTAATCTTTTGGATTTAGTGAAAGATTTGAAGGAATGTAAACATTCCCAAGATAATCCAAATGAGAAATCCATGGAAGTTTTGTTAGCCGAAGAGCGGACTGCTAAATTAGATTCCCAGATTGCCTTTGAAAAATCTATTAGGGAATTAATTGCAAAAGAAAAAGTAGCCAGATCTAGCTCTCAATTTCGTTTTATTCCTGATGACAGTGATGATGAGGATACACTTGAAGATTCATCAAGTTCATCAGTGGATATTCCAGCAGTTGAGATTCATTCTCAAGTAACTGCCATCACACCCGAAGCTCCCACTCACTCTCTGAACATGGGGGTCGAGCATCTTGACACTGTTCCTGAAAAGGAATCGGACGAATTCATAAAGTCTAGTGTTGAGGACCTTGTCCCAATCCCGAGAGAGTCACAGGGAACTTTTGACCATATGTGTGATATCGCTTCCCCTCTTGAGTGTTCGAAAGATCATTTTGAGACTTTCTCCGATTTTAGCGATGATTGTAAATCTTATGGAGACATTGAGAATGTTGAGGCATCACTTTCACATTTTGATGTTGATCCTCTTCTTGAGGAGTTCACCGATGAACTCACTCACATCATTCCACTTTCATCGAAAAGTGATGATGATCTCTTTGATTTCAAAGCCAACCTAGGAGAAATTGAAAGTCTCCTTTATAATGATCGTTCACTCACTTCTCACCCTAACAGTCCAATAGAGAATGTTAATCACCTTGTTCCCGAAACATTCAAAGCTACTTTCACCAATCCTCTATTTGAATTGAATCGAATTCACTTGGATTTCTAACAATCCAATCTTTGACGAGGATAGTGATGAGCCCATAATGGAACAAGGGTTCACAGACTTACATCACGTGAATGATTCTCTTTACGAGGAGTTCTCCTTTGAACTCACTCATATCATATCTCTACCAGAGTATGATAACTTCCACTTTGATCTAGACAAAAATGATCTTTGTGTTTCGGAGGGAAATGTTCTCAACCATGAGAACTTGCTTGATATCAAAATCCCATCCCTCCCACCCCGAATATGTCTTGATCAAATAAGCTTAAATGATGAGATTCATGATCCGGAAATCATGAATTCTCCTTCTGATGATGATGAGTTAGTCATGATGTTTATCATGACTTTCTTTCTCTTCTTCACCTATCCTGTGGCTTCTCCTGTTCTTCACTCCTTCGGGAATGAAGACATTATCTTTGACCCCGGCATTTTCATTTATCATTTGTGAGCGGTTCTATGTATATCTCATCGGTGTGGAACTTTCACGTACTTCAATGTTTATACAAACATCTTGAATGAAAGTCCGATGGAGATTGTCTCTTCCACTTACTTCCCCATGAACAAATTAATTTGGGGTCGAGTCAAGCTAGCGACTCGGTAATCAAAAACAGTAGTTAAACATGGGTTTTCACCCGTGTGTACCACCCTAGTGTGGGGGAGATGCCCCACATGTTGTATATAGATCTCAAAAAAAAATAATAATAATAATTGTTGTGTTTCTACACTTGGCTAATAATGTTATCTTTTTACGTTCTAAGTTTCGGCATAACAGCCGGTACTTTGAATATTGAGGACAATATTCATTTCTAAGTGTGGGGGGGAAATTCTGGCGAATTTGATCATAAATGTACCCTTTTAGTCCCTTTTTCCCCAAAAATGGCCAAATTTAAAAATTTTTTTATTTAGTGGAAGTACTATGTACTAAACACAACAAATGGTAATCAGTCCACCATGTCTAACCCACATAAGGATTGGCTAATCCAGGAGGAAACGGATCTTGGTAAAGATATCTCAAATCCGTTTATGGCTTGCAATTTGCCCAAAATTGTATGGTATTCAACTCACCATATCTTTAATTAGTGAAGAGTTGGCTAGCCCGCAAGTTTATGGCTTGTGGTAAAGGCAGTGGAAAACCATAATTGGTAATCGACTCACCAAAGATAATATTGATAATTTATCTTAGAGTTGGCTAGTCCGAAGCAACGGCTTCGGTAAAGACAAATCAAATCCGTTGAAAGCTTATGATTTGCTCAAAATCATTTGGTTATCATTGTACCAAAGTTCTTACTTGAGCTAAAACAATTGGCTACTCCAGAAGTAATGGCTTTTGGTAAAGAGATGAAATCCATTAACTTTTCATAAATCATTGCTAGGGACTAGCAATATCTTAGTGTGGGGGATTGATGAGTGTCTAAATACTCATCATTTTTATACTATCTAGACTGCAAAAATATCTGAAAACACTCTGAAATGCATCAAAATGATGAAAATATCACAAATAAGTGTTTTATGTGTTTTAAATGCAAAAATATCAAAATCGGATGAAAAACGTATCAAGTTTGCATAATTGGCAGTTTTAGTCCCTCAAGTTTCAAAAATTGTCAAAACTAGTCCCTGGTAATTCAAAAACTTGTAAAATGTCATTTAAGATCCATGGGATTCAAAAGTTGTCAAAATAAACCCTTTAAAGTTTAAAATTTACAAAATGACAACTTTAGTCCCTGAACTTTGAAAAATGTCATAAATAGTCCTTGGTGAGTTTAAAAATAGAAATTATTCAAACTACACCTTGTACTATTCAATTGTGGCATAATTGGTCCTTTATGATAAGTTAGAGAAAAATTACAAGTTTGGTCCCTGGAGTTTGAAAATTGTCAAAAATGGTCCTTGGACATTTTAAAAATGGAAAATAATCATCATTGGTCCTTGAACTATTCATATATGGCAGGAATGGTCCTTGTAAGAATTTTGGAAGATTGGCAAGATTGGTCCTTCAACTTTGGCAGAATTTCAGTTTTGGTCCTTGGGTTAACAAGCTACTAAACCAAACGGACCTCTTTATTATTAAAACCCAATACCCAGCCAAGCCCAAATACCAAACCCGGCCCAATATTTAAAAGAATAAAACGCGCTCTACTGTTCATCCCCTACCTCTCAACACCTGCTACCACTCATTCCCCTCCACCTGCTACTCCCACCTCATCACCACCTTTCCAGCTCATATCTACCTCTCACTATCACCCCCCTCCACCTTGCAAACCAACCCACACTGCATTAATTGTATAAACCTGCTCTATGACCTTTTCCCGCCAAATTTCCAAGTGGACGATTAGGATGAATTCAAAGGTGCAATCAAGTGGGAAAGCTTCAGAGGTCGACAAGGAACAGAATGGAATCAATAAATACAAAGAAAAAGCAGTGTGAAAAGCAAGTAGTGTAGTTTTAGTTTAGAAAATGTCGACTTAGTTAATTTTGGTTTTCCAGTGCAAGTTTAAGCTTTCAAGTACCTTGTAATCTTATTTCAGTGTAATAAAAGTTTGTTTACAGTTTCAATTTTAAGTTTTATATACAAATTCAGTTTATGCAATTTTTGAGCCAAAAATCTCAAATTTAGCTTAAGTTGTTTGTGGTTGTTGTTTTAAACATAAAAGCTCATATAAGCTCTTAAAAAAGCTCTTATAAGCTTTTAGAAACCAAAAGAAAGTAAGTTTACAGTTAAAAAGAAAAATACCAAAAATTACTAATAAATTAGTGAAAAATAAAAAGGCAAGAGAAATGAAGATCAAAAGCTGAAGCATGTTGGTAATTTGATGAAAATGGTTTAGAAGCTTTGTGGTAAGCACATAGGAGTGATCTCAGACCTTAGTTCTCTGTTTTGTGCATTAACACAACTTGTAAGTCATTTTTTAAAATTTGCAATTTTAAGTATAAGTGTTATAAACTTGTTAATTCTAGTTTAATCATGTCTAAATACAGTTAGTATAAGGTTTTTAATTGGTTGCATGATCTTAATCATTGGAATCCTTTGAAAAGCTTTAAAACTGCTTCTAAAAGGGGTGTTTGAATTTTCTGAATTAAATGGTGTTAAAGGTTGTTTATGTGCTGTTTGTTATTGTTACCTATCATACTAGTCTCTAGTAGCTCAGAACAACAATAAAAACAAGTACTTACCTCATTGAAAGTCAAAATAGCTTCTAATATCAATTTGCCAGTTAACTGTTAAGCTTGTAGCTTGCAATTCTCATCAAAGTAGCTTATAACTTGATACAATAGCTTAATTTCACCTTATCATAGCTCATAATAACATTTTCAGTCCATAGAATTGATTAGAAGTTTATAAAAGTCAAACTAGTTCATAACTTAAAAAAGTCAAATTTTCCTTAATACAGTTTTTGAATAAACTTCATAATTTTAGTTTGTGCTCAATATTAAGATTTAGCTTATATGCTTTTGGGATATCAATATTTAGCTGCTTAACTAAATTATAAAAATAATAGTTTACTTTTAATCAGCTTATTCAGTGCTTATTTCCTAGCTTGTTTTAGACCCTTTTCTGTAAACATGCCCTGTGCACAGGTATCACAAGCTTTTTCACAAGCTTGTTAAAATCTCTCTAGTACTCCTAAGCCTGTGTAATTTAGCTTTTTTAGATAGCTCAGTTGGTAAGCTAGTCAAATCCAGTGTCTGTTTTCATTTTCAAGCTCATATAAGTGCTTAAATTTAAGCTAGAAACTGCCTAGTAAACTCAAATAGTGTCCTGTGCATACAGTTTAGTTTAAGCTTATTTAGAGCTTATTTAGTACTTATTTCTTAATAAATTTGCTTTTCCAGATATCATTTTAGCTTAATAACTGTTGTTTAGCTTATTCTTAGTTATCTTATGCTTAATTATTAGCTTATAAGCCATTTGCTTAATCCTTGTGCTTATTTATTCTTAAAAGCCCACTGTTGAGAAACATAAGCTTATTCAGAGCTTATTAGAGGTTTTTGTAAAAAGTTGTAGTTTTAAAAAGTGCTTATTTTCTTGTGTTTAATAAGTTTGTAAAAGAAAATAAAAAAAAAATAAAATGTTTAGCAAAAAGGTGGGGAGGCAGGCTCGAACCTGAGACCTCCCACCTTGAGAGTGATAGTGTGTACCTGTATAGCCAGTTGCCCTTGGGTCTTTGACTGGTTATCTTTTACACAATTTAATACATAACCACCTTTTGTCTCATATAGCTTATTCGAGCTTAATTGCTTATTTCTATCTTATTTAGTCCAGCTTTTTCACCATTTGTATTTTTATTTAATTTTTATTAGTATAAAGTATTTTATAAAAAAGTTTCAGATTTTTCTAAATATTTTTAGTATTTTTAATCATTTAATTAGTGTAAAATCTTATTTAATTCATAATAAAAAATATAAAAGTCTAAAAAATATAAATTTTTTTTCTAAAATTTTCTTTTGTCATATAGTACGTAATAAAATTGTTTTTACACTTGTAGGACTTTTATTTCATAAATTTTACGTTTTTGCTTGCGCACTCGCGTAATTTTTAGACTTAACGTACGTTTTTATTTTAAATCACATTTTTAGATAATTTAAGTTTACGTTTTAGTTAAAATAGTTTATTTAAGTTATTTTATTTTATAAATTACAAAAACATCATTGTAAAAATAGTGATAGCGTTTATTTAATATATTTTAACTTTTTAATTTCTTTTAATTTGCATTTAAGTCACTGTAATTTATAAATCTTTTCTTTAGTATTAATTTTCCATCAATATCCTTACTGATCACTATCCTTAGTGATTATTCGACATCTGTCTGTGTGAAACACCAATTCATCCTCCGTGGGACTTAACGACCCTGGAATCCATTATATTCCTCTGATCTTAATTGCATTAGTGTTTGAGCTGTTTTAAGTTTGTTACGGTTGACCATTCACAAGTGGTTAGCTTGTGTAATTAAACTTGACTGTTTAGCATCAATCACTAAGTGTGGAGTAGTTGGTTCTCTTTAGAGCCCATCGAAGGTACTTATGGCTTTTTGTTCCCACAAAATTGTTTCACCCCATATCTGCTAATAATAATTAGAGATGTTGAGTTTTTGGCGATAGTTAGTTTTTTCTCTTCTTTAAAGAATCTTTGCCCATGAGAGTTGGGTACACATCAAGGTACTGTCAGTGTTACGGTGTAATAGACAACTGATTCCTGATAGTTTGCTGCTATTGTTTCTATTGTTATAAAAGCCGTAGGGTTTGGAGTTTGGCACAAAAATTAACATGAAATAAAGCCCAAATGTTTTAAAGTTGAAAAATCCAAAGCCATAAAAGTTGTCATAGACTTCCAAAAAGGCAGAGGAAAATCCAAAGTCATAATAAGACTTCTGATAAAACGGTAATCCCGTTGAGTTAGTGGTTGAAAAGACTAAGGGCCTGAATTGCAAAAATGCAACTGTGCTGAAATAGTGTTAAGCCAAACTTCGGATCCGGGAGATGTCTAAATAAAGCTTCAGTCTCTGGACTCGTAGATGAGTTGTCTCGGTCGCCATAAAAAAGATATTCTCCCTAAATCGTGTAAAATTAGGACCTTGATGTGGACCTCATTCTTGTGTGCAATGGTTTTAGAGGGAAGGTGGATAACTAATTATCGACTTAGCTTCATATCTTTATCAGAATAAAAGTTATCGAAACGAGAATTATGAAGAAGTTCATTTCTCACAAAAATAAAAAATTCTAGAGGCAAATAGGAAAATGGGAGCAAAAGGTAATTACACAAGTAACTTCCATGGGTAGTGTTAGCATCTAGAGTCATTTGTAACAATGATTTCGATTTTACGCTTAGTTTGGGACTTGTAAAAAATCAGGGACGATGTATTCTATCCGTATGGTCACTTCACGCTGTGTTGTGTTTCCTACTCTGTGATCCTAAAATGTCTATTGAAAAATATTGGAGTTATTGATCGACATGAAAGTTCAGCAAACCGTCACTCATTTTGATATGTGCTTAATCATAATATCTATACATTTGAATTAAAAAGGTAAACGGGGCGTTTTTAGAATTAAGGCTTTCTTAATTTTTTTTGAGGAATCTTTGCTACTTCTTCATAGGTTTAGTAGAAAGAGATTGAAATCCTTGGTTTTAGAAGCGTGAGTTGATTGCATTGCGTGAGGACACGAAAATGGTCTCGTCTGGGGTATTTTGATATGTGCTAAAACACATATCTTTTGTTTATCAAAACTGACCCAAAATAACCAAAAAAGAGCCGTTTATTGCTAATATTTGTGGTTTTCTTGAGTTTGTGCTTGTGCAGGTACGGATATGTCAAAACACACAAAAAGGAACCAAATCAGACGTAAATCCGAGCACGAGAGATCAAGAGAGCTTAAGCTGAACCAGAAGGTCGAAATTTTGCATTTATGAAGATTTTATTCTCCGAGGATGATTTTTGGAAGTTACAGTCAAGTTTGAAGAAATGTCAAGATTAGTCCCTAAACTTTGAGCTTTTGGCAAAAGTGATCCTTCAAGTTTCAGAGTTTGCAAATTCAGTCCTTGGATTATTGGAGATTGACAAGAGTGGCCCTTGGATTACATTTTCAAAAGTTACAGAATTAGTCCTTGGATTTTCAGCTTATACACTTTTGGCCCCTAAATTACTAAATGGATCCAAATACTATCCTAGTTCAAGTCTTGCTACCTTGGCCCAAAAATATTATCCTAGCCCAATCTATCTTAAATCTATACCCTGTATCCACTTACCCAAATTTTACCCGGTTATTAACTCAACCCGTTCCCATTTTACCCAACCCGGTCAAACAAAATTCCCACAAGTCAAACAAGCATAATAAATTTACTCCTGTTACCTGTACGCGCCTAAAACACCCAAACACCATTGTTTACTTTTACCCTTTCATCACCACATTTACCCTGATAAATCCCACCATTTACCCACGTTTAATAGCTTCTAGAAGCCCTCTGACAACGTGTCAGAGGGTGTGTATCATTGGGATTGACATATGGCAAAAAGGAGCACTATCATTGGTCTAAACACCTCATCAATCATGATCCAAGGGCTGTGAATAGATGTGATGACAAGAGAACGAATCAATGGCTCTGATTAGAAGTCCCAGAACCTTCTGAGCTCATCCCAAGCTTCCTCTCCGGCTATAAAAGCCCATTCAAGTCACAATAGAGATTTTGTCCAATTCCTCATGTTTTAGAGGAATTTTGGCCTTTGTTGTTTCCTGTCATTTTAAATGCTTTCGTAGTGTAATTGGTTAATTTCAGTTGTAATTTCATTGTGTAATCTCATTTTTTTTATTAATGCAATTTGAAGCTTTCATTTAAATTGCTCGCAACCATCTCTTTCCAATCTGTTTACAAGCTTTCAAAGTTGTTCTTACAAGCTTATATAAGCTAATCGTAGCTTATTGTAAGCTTGTGCCTTTAATTTCTGTCTTAATCTCACAATTTCACAAAAAGTCAAATAAAGTCAAACCCAAAAGTCAAATTGATTTCTAGATTAAAACATGTTTCCAAGTTGTTAAACAGTTGATTATGATGTTCATTGGCTCATTTTCAATTCAGTTTTCAGTTTATTTCATCAAGGTTTAAGAGTTAATTGCATTTTAGTAGTTATAAGGGGTGTTTGGATTTAGATTAGATTTAAAGTTGTAAGGTTTTTGGCTAGATCAAGTTCAGTTTATAGAGTTTAGAATCTGTTTTCAATACTTCCTTGATCATAATTTCAAGTGTGACAAGTCAGTTTTAGGTTTATGGTTAAATCTATCAAAACTCATTTTCAATCTTAAAAGTAATTTTTGTAATTTTTCTCAAACAGTTTTCATGATTTTCATTGTGTTATAAAATATGTAAAAATTAAAAACAGCATTTTCAGTAGCTGGTTTCAGTATCCTCAAAAGGAAAAAAATAGAAAAAATCATTTGCTTATAGTGCTTGCAGCTTGAAGTTGGTGGACATGAGCAGACCTCCCCTGTACCACATTATGTCTGTGTCCAGATAAGTGAATCATCAACTGATCTCTTGCTTCTTTAGTCTTAATTGTGGTTAGATGCTTGGTCCCCTTAGAATCTTATAGTGTAGATTTAGTTCCCTTAGCTTACTGTAGGATTTTACAGCTTCATTGTAGCTTTTAGAGTTTTAGAAATTCATAAGGTTTGTTTGGTTGGTAGTTTGATATTAAGCTTGATTTGATTTGAGTTTTAGCTAAATAAGCATTGTGGGTCATAATGCTAAGTTAGACTTAGTTTAGGTTCTTAAGTTCTTATTGCACAAGTTGGAACTTAGCCTACATTTGCCATTTTTGTCATTATCGCATACCGCACATCGCTTCATATTGTCCCATTCACCTTTCGTTTTTGAATTTTAATTCTCTCATCCCTAGGCCTTTTTAGCTGAATTTCTGGATTTTAGCACTTTGTCAGGTTGTTGATAACATGGTGATTTTAGTTTATTTTTATGAATTTTGTAAGCTAGCTTAATGCGTGCTTAAAGTTGGTACTTAAGGGCCGTTTGGAATATTTGATTTAGAACTTGCTTTTGTGCTTAAATGCTTATACCTTGTGCTTATAAGGTTGAAAACAGTTGAAATAGCTTATTTCCAGTTAGTATAGGTTAGCTTTAGGAGTAGGTAGCTTATAGTGGCTTATTATTGCTTCTTGCTTATTTATAAGTGCTTATTCATTCAAGTAGTGTTACCAAATCATAGTTCCTGTGATAATTAGCTGTTTTTGTTATTTTTCATGGATTCTCAGTAGCATTTTATACTTATCTGGAAGTTTTAATATTTTTCCAAGTTCATTTGCTATTTTTCTACATTTAAATTCAGTTTATAGCATTTTTAATTAGCTTTTAATCCAAATAATTCATAAAATGTTCTAAAAAATGCAATTTCAATTTTCTTAGGTTTAGAATATTCAAAAAGTCATAAAAAGTATTTTTCCAGATTTTTCTTATATTAATTAGTATTTTCTAGCATTTTAATTAGTTTTTAATAGTATTAAATTCATAATAAATTCATAAAAAGTCAAAAAAATGTGATTCCAGTTCTGAAAATTCTCTTTAGTTATTTAAGATTTTTTAAAAATAGCTTTGTAATTTTCTTGCTTGTTTTCCTAATTTTTAGTATTTTAGCTCTATTTTAAAAGTTTAAAATTAGTTTTTAATTCAAATAAATTCCAGAAAAATTATAAAAAATAATTTTAATTCTTAGTTAATTTTTAAATATCATTTTTAGTTAGAAAGTAATTTTAGATCATTTTTAGGACTTAGATTAGACATAGTTGCATTTTATTTACGTTTCATTTAATACGTTTTAGTATAATTTGCGTATTTAGGATTTCCCGTAGTGTAATTTCCCTTTTATACTTCCCTTGCCCAGTAGTTTAGATAACTTCATGTTATCCCCTTTTCCCATTCAAATCCCGATAATCGCGACGTGATTTGGAAACTCCATTCAACCCTCGTTCGGAACGATCTCGGTGCTCAAACCTAACACGTTTGAGTTACCCGTATACTACACAACTTCTCTCTTATTATTGGTCTCTTCCCGGAGAAATCAACGCCGTCACTCTTTAGGTGTGACGCCGTCACTCTTTGCCGACAGAAAATCTGCCTATAAATAGAACATTATAACTTCACTTTTTGTAGGCTCTAAACCCTAACTCCGATTCCAGGGCTTAGATAGGTGTTTTTCCAGCAACTTTGAAGGTTTCAATCACTCCAAAAACATCTTGTAATGGTTTGTTGATTATATCTTAATCCATATATTCAATTTATCATTATGTCTATCCTTTGTTTGATTGATTGTGTGTATGCTTGCATGTTTACCATGTCCGGCTAAATTACTTGTGTGTTTGCTTAGATATATGAAACCTAGTTGTTAATTATTGTTAGGTTGTCTCTTATCTTAATTGTAATTGGCTTAGGAGTGCGACTAGGCTATCGTTGTGTTTAATACTTGATCAATCTTTGATAGTTTATGAATGACGTACTGGATTTCGTTTCCTAAACCCAAAGATAACCTCAAAGTTAGTTTATGAATGACTTAGTGGATTTCGTTTACTACACTTAAAGGTGACTTCAAAGAGTTAGGGAATGCACACCTTACTACCTTAGGAAACACAACGCGTTAAGAATAAGGACGTGACAATTCAACCATCAATAGGAGATAACTAGGGAGTAATAATATCTAAGCAAATACGTTTTTAACTATTATAAGAATACACAATAATTAGACATAGACTACATACACCACTAGATTAGATAATTAGATAATAGAAGTAATCGGTAGAAATACCAACCCCCAAATCCAAACCCCGAGATTTGTACCTTTCCATTTCCTAAAAAATTATAAAAAGCACAAAAAAAATCTTCTTCAACCCCAACCTTAGCGTACTAACTCCTCACTAGCATTCCTATTCCCCTAGAGAAGGATATCAATTCCCGTGGCTTACCCTAATACTAAACTACAACGATTAGGTTCACTGCCTAGGGTGTTGAAAAACTTGATCGACGAAAAGGAAGTTCCTTTAACCCCGAACGACGCGTGTAGCGTTATCAAGTTTTTGGCGCCGCTGCCGAGGAATAGAATAGCTAGTTAGTAGTCCACCTCATTTAGGTTTCTTTGCTTGATTCCTATCAAGTAAATTTTTTTCTCAATATTTAGCTTTCTCGTAGTCTATCCCCCTTCTTCGTGACCTTTGTTCATAACCCATCACTTTTTATCATGGAAGGTGATAACCAACCACCATTCATCAACCTACCACCTAATGACTCGCCAAGAGCCCATACTCTTGGTGAATACTCGAGACCAAGCCACCTAGGCTATAGGAACACCATTGAGCTTCCCGACCAAGCCCAAACTACGGCCCTGCGATCCGACATCATCCGGTTGGTGCAAAACGGATGTGCATTCCATGGACTTTGTTCCGAAGATCCTAATCAGCATCTTAAGGATTTCCTTAAAATTATCGATTCCATCGACCTTGATGCTACTACTCGGGAGACCACGCGTCTGCGTCTCTTCTAATTCTCTCTACGGGACCAAGCTAGTAATTGGCTTGAGCGACTTCCCGCCGGATCCATCTCAAGCTGGGATGATCTCACCACTCGTTTCGTCGCCCAATTTTTCCCACCAGAGAGAACTACCAAACTTAGGAATGACATCTTGATGTTTCAACAACGTCAAGGCGAAACTCTGTACGAGGCGTGGACTCGATTTAAGGACTTGCTCCACAAAGTCCCTCATCATGGCATCGATCTTTGGCTTCAAGTCCAAATCTTTTACGATCGTGTCAACTTCTCAACTAAGAAATCCATCGACCAAGCGGCCGGTGGTAAACTTAGTAAACTCATTGTGGAAGAATCGTGGGGTACAATAGAGGACCTTGCCCTCTATGAAAACGAATGTTGGAATGACACCCGTGAGTTGTCCAAAACTGATAAGACAGTCTCTTTGCCTTCCATTGACTCACAACCTTCCAATCGTAGGATGCTCGAACTTGAAGATCAAGTCAAATTCCTAATGAGCTCCTATGAGACTCCTAAGCTCGAGCCAAATAACTTAGGAAAATTCTACAACAACCCTCCAAACACCGGAACTTCCACTAGTCTTGAGGGATTGGTATCCAAATTCATGTCATCTCAAGAGGCTCGATTGACGCAACTTGAAGCCGATTTCAAGCAACGACAAAGCGAGATGACAACCAAGCTCGACACCCTCTTAAAAGCCTTCAATCGACAAAGGGATGAAATACAGGAAAAAATGGCGGAGATGATGGACTTAGTGAAAGAGTACACTAAGACGAAGATTCCCGAGAAGGTGCTAGTGAGGAACGATGAGCACGCCACCCCCACTTTGTCTGTTAACGCCATTTCCATTGCTTCCGATGAGGATAGAGCAGTTGAGAAGAAGGAGCCTGAGAGCAGCAAGGATAGTAAAGATAAGAATGAGGCTCGGACTGATGATGAACCCAAATTCATCAAGCATTACCTTAAGCATGAGATCAATAAGAAAACAATCGTTAACCAAGTGAAAAACTTTAGGTGCAATGATGTTCTTAGGAAAGCCCTCTTAGGTGAAATAGGAGAGGAAGAGTATGACACCATGCCTATTGGACCTATGTACGAGTCGATTCTGAGAAAGCCAGTAACAAAGAAGCAAGAGATCTCTGGGAACTTTGTAATTCCATGTAGCATAGGTGACTTAGAGAACCTAAATGCCTTGGCCGGGGATCCGATGTAAACATAATGCATTTGTCGGTCTATAATAAGTTGACTAAGGAGGAACCAACCAAGACCAATCTTAGACTTTCCTTAGCAAATCATTCATATGTTTATCCCATAGGAATAGCGGAGGATGTCTTAATTGAGATTGCTAATATTGTCTATCCGGTGGACTTCGCAATTGTAGACATTGAGGAAGATAAAAACCTGCCATTAATCCTGGGAACACCTTTCCTGACCACCGCCAAGGCAACCATCAAATCCGATGAAGGGATTATGATACTCAAAAGTGGAAAAGGACAAGTTAGGATACCTGTTGTTCCGAGATATCCTTTGAGGATTATGGAGAAGGTAAAAGATAAGAATTAGCAGGTCTCCAATAATGCCGTTAAGAAGAAAATGGTTGAATGGGAAAAAGGTCTTAGAGAATTCATGGTTCAAGGGTTAAATGCGACATTGTGGAAACGTGATAAAAAGTTAGGAAATAACTATACCACAATACCACAAACTCAAAAGAACCCTAAGGAATTTTTGAACGGAGAAAAGGTGCTTTTGTATAAATCAAGAATAAAAGCATTATGGGGAAGGAATAAGCCAAGATGGTTTGGACCTTATACGGTGAAAGAAACTAATCTAAAAAATAAAACCGTTATCATAACAGACGATGTTGGAAGAGAATTCACAGTGAGCATACAACGTCTACAACCTTATGATGAAGGCTTAGTGGAAGAAAAGAAGGACGGCAATGAAGTCACGTAGGGGCACGACTTCGAGTCTAGCTACATGACTCATAAATAAAGAAAAGCGCTTCGTGGGAGGCAACCCATGCTTAATTGTTTGCTTGTTTGTGTCTCATATATCTTTTCATTGATTGTTTATTCTCATGTTTGAATTTGTGAAAATGCTTTATTTTGTCTTTAACCTCGTCTTAATTATATATAAAGGTATTTTACAAAAGAGATAAGTGTAGGGAGGATTACACACGTTTTAAAAAAGAACGTGAACATGAGAATTACAATTCTTGAAAAAGATATATATGTGTGTGTTTGTTAGAGTCAAATGCTTGTATCGAGTCATAATGGATGTTTTGCAGGAATTTTTCCAGATTCTAAAGATATAAATTTTCCATAATTTTTCCGAATATCGCACCGTTTATGTCGGGATAACCTGACGGCGTCAGATAGCAACTGACAAAGGTCGGAGGAGCAAAACAACTTATCTTACTTTCTCTCGTTTTCGTGCTACTTATAAGTTTTGGAATTTTAAGGTTTTAATTTTCCGAAAATTTGCAAACATCCATTCCACAAGCATTGTATCTTATTTAAGTCTGGAACTACATCTTGTTGTGATTTTTCTTTGTTCGGTTTGATGCTTTGGGTTGTCTGTTTTCTTCAAGTGTGCAGGTTTTATTTATCAAGAAGAAGATACATAAGATTGGAAGGGGCTTTTCACGCATAACATTCTTCTTGAAGAAATATTTAACCACTACTTCACACGGATCCTACCGAGCTAATCAGGGGAGTATTAGTTTCTTTCATTTTTTATTACCTTCCATTATCACAACTTTGATACTTTCGGGGAACATTGGGGACAATGTTCAGTTTAAATGTAGGGAGGGAAAATAAAACGGGAACTTTGAAACTATGCTTATCCTTGAATATTTGCCTTGTCCAATTTCATTTGTGTAATAAACCATGAGAAGATGTCGGTTAGGAGTGGGCCATTAGTCTTAACAAAAGCGTCTCATGGATAGGAAGTTGCATGACTAGCACAAAAACCCTTACCACTTAAATTCCACCCAAAATGTGAGGATCACCCTTAGATTAAGTAGGAATTAAAGCATTCATCTTTAATGCTTAGTGTGTGAACCGGTAGTATAATAGATTCTAGAACTTGTTTTGTGATGCATCCCGAGATCGCTAGTAAGACTACACTTGTGTAGTTAGGAATAACTAAATGATAAGAGGCATTAGGATAACCCTTGTTTAATACCCGTAATATAATTACTTCTTCCACATCGGTTGAGTAATTCCCCCACACCTTTGCGTTGTACTCATCTTTAGTACACGATACCCCTAGTTAACCCCTCAGAGCCTATCCTTTTCGCGGTTCTCGTGATGTTTCGGTTTTCAGGAATATCAATGAAGAGCATTGTTTACACCCCACCCCCAAATGTACACCCAAATCGCGTTAGCCTACCTTGTATGCACTCACTTTTAGTGCATTATTGTTATCACACTAAACCCTTAGTTCAATTATCTAGTTGCTTGCATAAGTTGCTAAGTCGAGTCATATCCTTTGTACACAGTTTTGGGAAGATTGGGACTCATGGGAAAAGTTAAAGTTTATGAAATGACAGGAAGGGAACGTTAAATTCAAATTCCCTTTATTTGCGTAATAATGTACTCCAAGTGTTTTGATCTTTTCAATTCGGGTCAAATTAGTGTTTGAGTAATAAAAACTCAAGTGTAGGGATGTGCTTATAAATCCCTATTATTTTGATGTTACCGTAGAGGATGGTAGAGTAAAAGTGTATGAAAAAAAAATAGAAAAAGAGAAAAAGAAAAAGAGAAAAAGAGAAAAAGAAAAAAAAATGTACGGGCTACCATCTTACATCTATCTTTAATTTATGTTTGTTTGTTTCAGTTATCTACAGTCTAGAGTGTCGAGTCTTGGCTTAGCAACGCCATTCATCGCATGCTTGTAACATAAAGATTTTTGACTTGCCACCACTAAATAGCCTATCCCACCAAACCCTTTGTTTCCCTACCGTAAGCCTAACATTACAACCCTTTAAAAGACCTCTTTGATAGTCTTTCCTAGGTGCTTACGCCAAAGCGATGGAGGTTTGATCTGGTCTCAAGCCTATGGTAATCTATGTATAGGACCGGTTATGAGTGTTTATTTTCCATTTCCACTTGTTATATTTCATATACACCCGAGAGATGTGAGTATCCAAACACCCCATGTGAGGTGCTAGTATGTAATTTCCGTGCTTGTTATGACTTTTGCGGGGCCTATATGTGTTGTGGATTGTTTTAAACCAATGCTTCATGACCCCTAACTTATAAATTAATTGGCCAAAAGCACATTTGCTTGAGGACTAGCAAATACCAAGTGTAGGGATATTTGATAAGGTTTTAAAATGTACCTTTTTGAGAGGTCGTTTAAGCCCTTATTTGATCACTTTTGTATCCGTTATTACTTAATATCGTTCCTTTTCACTTTTTAGGTATCTTGAAGGCAAAATGCTGGAATGACACTTATTCGGACGAAAAGGCGCGAATATATGAAGAAAATGGCCAAAGTCCAGAATCAAGACACTCAGCCGCTGGAACTGAAGGCGGACGGCGCGCTTAACTGCGACGCCGTCGTACACATTTTGTGAAGGCTCAGTAGCCAAATTTCTAATTATCAAGTGACGCCGGGTATTAAAAGAGTAGGGCGCCGCACTCAGGGCACGCCTAGATTTGATCCCGACGGCGTCAGAAGATGAAGCCGACGGCGTCACAACCATAAGGTGACGCCGTCACACGCTGCAACATGCGCGCGAAGTTGTTGATACTATTTTGGCCATAACTTTTGCATACGAACTCGGATTTAGGTGATTCAAAAGCCCACGTGACCAGAACGAGAAAATATACAATTTGGTGAAAAAATGGTCGTGACGCCGTCACTCTTTAGGTGTGACGCCATCACTCTTTGCCGACAGAAAATCTGCCTATAAATAGAATATTATAACTTCACTTTTTTAGGCTCTAAACCCTAACTCTGATTCCAGGGCTTAGATAGGTGTTTTTCTAGCAACTTTGAAGGTTTAAATCACTCCAAAAACATCTTGTAATGGTTTGTTGATTATATCTTAATCCATATATTCAATTTATCATTATGTCTATCCTATGTTTGATTCATTGTGTGTATGCTTGCATGTTTACCATGTCCGGCTAAATTACTTGTGTGTTTGCTTAGATATATGAAACCTAGTTGTTAATTATTGTTAGGCTGTCTCTTATCTTAATTGTAATTGGCTTAGGAGTGCGACTAGGCTATCGTTGTGTTTAATACTTGATCAATCTTTGATAGTTTATGAATGACTTAGTGGATTTCGTTTACTAAACCCAAAGATAACCTCAAAGTTAGTTTATGAATGACTTAGTGGATTTCGTTTACTACACTTAAAGGTGACTTCAAAGAGTTAGGGAATGCACGCCTTACGACCTTAGAAAACACAACGCGTTAAGAATAAGGACGTGACAATTCAACCATCAATAGGAGATAACTAGGGAGTTATAATATCTAAGCAAATACATTTTTAACTATTATAAGAATACAAAATAATTATACATAGACTACATACACCACTAGATTAGATAATTAGATAATAGAAGTAATCGGTAGAAATACCAACCCCCAAATCCAAACCCTGAGATTCGTACCTTTCCATTTCCTAAAAAATTATAAAAAGCACAAAAATAATCTTCTTCAACCCCAACCTTAGCGTAGTAACTCCTCACTAGCATTCCTATTCCCCTAGAGAACGATATCAATTCCCGTGGCTTACCCTAATACTACACTACAACGATTAGGTTCACTGCCTAGGGTGTTGAAAAACTTGCTCGACGAAAAGGAAGTTCCTTTGACCCCGAACGACGCGTGTAGCGTTATCAACCTCCACTTGGAATTATCCAAACATGCGGAACATGAAGAATCAAAGACTACGAGCTTCTGAGCAAAGGACTTAATCAAGAATCCTAGAACAATCTAATGTAATATCTGTTTGTATTCATTGTAAACTGAGGTGACCTCCCTTAGGGGGGGGAGATTGTTAGGAATTAGAAAATTCAGTCGTTAAATAGTCGGTCACCTCAAGTATATGTGTTTGATAGAATGCTCGTAGTCGTTGTCGTAATATGTTAGTAAGTAGTTTGCTAAGTAACACCGTGGAGGACGGACGGGTCTTTACCCACTGTATGCCTGATCCACAGCCCGTAGGTGGCGATTATTTGTAAGACACTATAAATACCCTCTACCTCCCAAGGTAGAGGGTTGGAGCTTCAATACCATTTTTCTTTGTCTCACATAGTTCCCAACTCTCTTCCCTTTCTCTCTCTAAAACTTTCTCTCTCTAAATATACTTGAACGCCACTTGTGATTATGGTTTAGTGTGATTGTGAAATCCAATATCTTACAGTTTGAAATCACTCTCCCCCTCAATCAATGACCGTAGTCGTTGATTGAGTGACAAATGTTTTGAAAAAATGGAGTCCAACTGATTTTCAAAAAATTAAGTCCGATTTATTTTCAAACAATGTTATCACCATGTAAAAACAAATAGTTTTCAGAAGAATCTTAAGAATGAAAAACATTTGTAGAGGAACATTCGTCTTTTTGGCGACAAATTTTTCTGATTTTTGTTTTTAGGATAAGTGCTCGATATTTAAAGAAATCGATTTAGCGCAACACTTTCCTTTCTTTAAAAGTGGGTTACAGTCTGAAATAACTGCAAACCATTTGTTTTAAGCTCGGGTTACTACCTGAAATGACAGTAAGCCATGATTTTAAGCGCGGGTTACAATCTAAAGTAATTGTAAACCATTTGTTTAAGACATGTTTTGAAAAATATTTACACCTTATGCTCGAACTTCATCTAAAGTCCTGTGCCATTATTAAATGACATTTCTAATACCGTAGATGTTATCGATACCAGAAGACATGCCTTGAGAAAACAATATTTTTGGTATTTTCAAGTTCTTTGATTTTTATGGATTTTTGTTGATTTTATATTTTTCTATTTTCTTTTTTTTGGTTTTATAATTTTGTATTTTTCTTTTTGAAAAATATTTACAAAGAATTGGTGAAGAAATTACTTTACCCCTCATCCTTTTCCTGAAGACGTTTGAGCGTTTCCGGCTTCAGACTTGATAACATCAAATAGTCCTGACTTTTTAGTGTCAATTTCCCCCGTTTATGCTCGTATTTTATGTAATTTATATGGATTTACGCTTGTATTCCTTTATATTTATCTTTCAGGTAAATTATGAGCATTGGAGCTTAGAGACGCGGATTTGGAGATTTTCCTAACGGTTTATGATAGCATGCTACTTATGAAGAAGCTACAGCGTAACTCATTCTCTCACATTACGTCGTAGCTAGTGTTTTATCTCAGATTACCTACTCAACAGCAATTATGACGTAACTCGCAACTAAGGTTATGCCATAATCATCTAGGTCATGAAATATTTCGCGCCTCCATCAACTATGCCGTAACTCCTCTCAAGCATTACGCCGTAGTCTACTTAACGAGAGTTTTGTTTTAAAGTAAATTAAGTTACGGCATAACCAACATCCACTATACGGCGGAGCTGCTAACTATGGTGTAACCTTTCCCTAGTGTTACGCCGTAGTCTATTTAACGAGAGTTACATTTGGAGGATAATTAAGTTACGGCGTAACTCTCAACTCAAGTTACGCCATAACTATGATCGTGCCTATAAATACAAGCCCTAAATTATGCATTTCACATCATTCACTCACAACTCAAAGGCATAGAACGTGTAGAGGGTTCTAAAGGCAGATCATAAGGAGCATACGGAGCGATCTCCAAGAGGAATCACACTATATCGATAAGCATTAGCGATTATTTCTATCTTTTACTGTTAATTCATGTCTTTCATTATGTTAAACATTGAATTCGTTGTTTCTTTTAATATGATTGGCCAAGCACCTTTGGTGCTAGCCTAGTTATGATTCCTTGAATGTATTGTTTATGTTTTCATGCTTCCATATAATTGTTTCTAGTGTATGCATGTATAGTTCGATGGTAGTTACCCTAGCTTCGGTAGTTTTGAAATACGGTCGTATCCAGTTGCTTAGGAGAATTGACCAACTGACCCTAAGTAGGTAGGTAGAGTTTGGAAGGGTAAGAATTGACCAACTGACCAAATGATCACCGGTTGTCCGGATGAACTTAAGAAGTTAGGGATGAGTGTCTAAGATTCTAGCGCCCGGGCACTCATTATTTAGAATCTTTCATGTAAGGTACTTAATGACTTGGCTTAGTTAACTTAAGACCCTCGACTCCCCAAGGGATAGACCTTTGACATCGGGTAGGAGCCTTTGTTTATAGGTTAGGACGAATTGACCAAATGCTATCCTAGCGACTTAAACCCCTACTTGAATCAATTGGAAGTAATAAAACATAGACATTACATGATAGGATGATTAATTAGGTTAGCACACTTTCTCTTCACTGATCACAACCTCTATTTACTTTACGCATTTTATTTCATTTCTTAGTTTAATCATTTCAAACCTCAAAACCAGTTTAAAAAAAGTGACACTTAGACTTAATAGGATCCTCATCTACATAGCTCTTGGGAACGACCTCGGCTTTACCACCTTCTATACTATGCACGATCGGGTTCACTACTCGTTAGTGCATTAGGTAGAGCTTAGGTAGACGAGAAAATATAAATATTAAATCCTGGTCGGAAATCCTGCATCAGAATTTTGGCGCCGCTGCCGGGGAGCTATATTAGGATTTTTTGTTAAGTCTTTTAATTTTGTTTTTGTTTATTTAATTTTTGTTTTCTCACGATATTCTTTAGCTCTTGTGAACGATCTCGGCTTTACCACCTTCTATACTACGCACGATCGGGTTCACTGCTCATTAGTGCATTAGGTAGACCTTAGGTAGACGAGAAAATATAAATATTAAATCCTGGTCAGAAGTTCTGCATCAGAATTTTGGCGCCGCTGCCGGGGAGCTATATTAGGATTTTTTGTTAAGTCTTTTAATTTTGTTTTTGTTTATTTAATTTTTGTTTTCTTACGATATTCTTTAGCTCTTGGGAACGATCTCGGCTTTTCCACCTTCTATACTACGCACGATCGGGTTCTCTGCTTGTTAGTGCATTAGGTAGACCTTAGGTAGACGAGAATATATAAATATTAAATCCTGGTCAGAAATCCTGCATCAGAATTTTGGCGCCGTTGCCGGGGAGCTATATTAGGATTTTTTGTTAAGTCTTTTAATTTTGTTTTTGTTTATTTAGTTTTTGTTTTCTCATGATATTCTTTAAGTTTCAGGCACAATGGCAGTTGTGGGCATTGATAACCTCACTCTCGAGGAATATCTTTCTATGACTCGGGATGAACAAGGGCCGAGGCTCGTTAGGTTGACCATCGGGCATATATCAATTTCGAGATAAAAATGCAATTCATGAGAGAATTAAGAACAAATCCTTTTTTTGGAAATATTATAGATGATGCTCACGAGCATATTGTGAATGTGGAATACATTACTAGCCTGTTTAATATACCAGGAGTCTCGAATGATGTGGTTATGCTCCGAGTCTTTGCTATCACACTCACTGGAGCCGCAAAAAGATGGATTGATAGATTGCCTACCGGGACAGTTAATACATGGGCTCACCTTAAAAGATACTTTATTCAAAGATATTGTCTACCTTCAAAAATATCAAATCAACTCATGGGGATCCATAGCTTTAAACAAGAAGAATAGGAAACGTTGTATCAAGCCTGGGATAGATACAATGACCTCCTTTACAAGTACCCCACTCATGATCTAAATAGCCAACAAAAAGTCAATATTTTCTACAAAGGTATCAACATTGCTACAAGACAAATGCTTGACTACCAGGGGCCAATTCCTAGGATGACCCCTACTCTAGCCATTAAAGCTATTCAAAAATTGGCCGACCATTCTCAAAAATGGCACGAAGGGGGAAGCAATAGAGGAAGGGGAAGTGATTTGGATGACATTGCGGCCATTACTAATAAGATTGAAAACCTCGGCAGAGATATGAAGAAACTACAGGAAAATATGCATGCTATGCGAGTAGGATGCGACACATGTGGAGGGGCCCACCTAGCCAAAGATTACCCTTTAGAGAACAACGACCACCCCCAAATAAAAAAAGTTAAGTACGGAGATGGAAGACCCTTCCGAAGATATAATGATAGAGTCCGCTATGGGGGAAACCGAACTCTTTACAAGGAAAGGAGACCTTCACTTGAAGAATCAATAAATAGACATTTGGAAGAAGATGCCAAGCGACAGGCCAATAGGGATAATATATTCAAAAGTTTTTAGATGGAAACAAAAGCCAATCTCCTAGCTCACGATGAGACTTTGAAGAACACCGAAAGAAAACTTGGGATTTTGGCAAATGAAATTCATAAAGGCAGCTTAAAGAACGATGATGGTTCCTGCAAAGCCATATTTTCCAATGACGGAAGACTCTCTACACCCCTTTCAGGTACTCGAAAGAAGAAGTTGTCTGTTTCTCCAATCAGTCAAAAATGGAAGTTGGGCACCATACCAATGATGAACATGGTGCGATCATGGGAAACGAAGTGAAGTAAAATGCCCGATGTTCAGCTGTTGTCCTCAATCAAATACCTCTAAAAGAGAAGGACCCAGGAAGTTTACTTCTCCCTTGTTCTATTAATAACTTATATAGTATTAATGCTTTAGCCGACTTAGGAGCTAGTATAAGTATCATTTTCTATGTGCAAAAGACTAAATATTGGGCCTATCAAACCCCTTTGCATGACCATTGAAATGGCAGATAGGACAGTTAGCATACCTTGGGGGGTTGTAGAAAATGTGCTAATTAAGATTGATAATTTTACTCTTCCTGTTGATTTTGTGATATTAGACCTGGAAGAAGATCTCGACATTCCATTAATCCTAGGTAGACCTCTTCTTGCTACCGCTCGAGCAAAAATTGATGTCTTTAAAAAAGTCATAACTTTAAAAATCAACTATATGAAGCTTCTCTCAACATGGACGATGTAGGAAAATGCCACCCAATTGAAACTATTTGTGTTCTCAATAAAGGGAAGAATAATTTTTTTCCTAGCACCATCGCACACGAGCACTGCATTACTAATAATCACCATGTGCAGGAAACTGAAGCTAAGAGACACAACAGTGGCAGCTTACGCCGTAACCATTCTACAAGGGTATGACATAACAATAGTACGACACGAAATCCTGAACCTCAAAACGATTTTCTGGATCTAAAGTACTCATCTAAAAGGAAATACCATTAGTGCAAAGTTATTCCTGTGGACAATGATAAGTGGTATGACCTTTGGGCTTCATGTAACCCTTATGATGACATTTGTGATGGTGGAGATGACAAGGAAAGGGTAAAAAACAATAAGTACATGTGGTCTTTGACTAATGATGGGACTATTACATTCGATACATGGATACAGATTGTTTATGGCAAGATGGACAATAACGCTAAAAGGAGAATTTGGGCGGATCTTAACTGTAGTGTTAACTGTAAAACCCCAAGTGCTGATAAAGTTCATAAAACAACAAACAAGGCACTCTCAAATTATGGAATTATTGATAATCACTTAGTTAAGACCAACGATAAGGAGGTGCGAAAGCATTGGTGTGAAAAGATAAAAACCGCTAGTGAAATATTTTGGGCTTCTTGTAACCCGTTTGACGAAGATTGTGACGGAGGGAGTATCATGGCTATATTTGGGGATGTCGCTTTTTTGTGGACCTCGACTAACGACAATGAGAGAACCGATCTACCTTGGTTAGATAAGTTATGATTTGATGATTGGGTAAAAATAAAGTATGGAAAAGTGGACACTTCCACCAATGAAAATTTTTGGAAGGGTTGCATGAGTGAAGAAGAGATTCCTAATGACACTAGTGAGGAGATGAATGATGATCACAAAGCTACATGGGGAGATGAAAAAGAAGAGTGTAAGCGTGAGCTTGTTGAGGAATTACTAGATGACAAGTGGTTTAAAGGAACAGAGTCTTTATGACAATGATATTGAAGGAATTATGGACTACCTTGAACTACAACGTCATGACGGGTTCACTGAACCAGATGATGAGGCCTACGAACAACGGATATGTAAACTTCTTTCCATAAAAAAGACCGCCAACCATTATTGCAGAAAAATTTGAAATTACAAAGTATCACTTGGGCCGGATGAAAATTTTTCCAAGGTTCAGAAAATAGAAAAGAAGGAGTTTCTTTGCACCGCTTCTAACGTCGCATGGGTCAGACACAACCTAATGAAAGAGATGGACGAGGTTGGCCAATTTTGAAGGCCACCATAAAGCCCCATGGCTTTGAGTCTAACTTAAAGACTCAATAATAAAAAAGTGCTTTTTCGGGAGACAACCCAAATTATCCCTTTCATTTTTGTTCTTTTTTTATTTTTATTTGTTGGGTTTTGTGTTTTTAACATTTTGTAGGAATTGGAGACGACTACACGACGATTGAAATAAGAACCTGTTATCAAGTTACGGTGTAACTCAACCTTATGGTTACGTCGTAACATCTCCTCAGTAGCTGATCCTCCCCCGGTTATCAACCATAACGTCATAATCTCCATCCATTGCTACGCCTTAACAGCTCCTCAGTAGCTGATTTCAAGGTTTAACCACAATTACGGCATAACTCCTCCTTATGGTTACGCCGTAATTCTTCCTGCATTCTAAATTTTTCTGATATTAGCACAATAACCTTGTATTAGTTTTAAATAAACTTTGTGGGTATGTTCCATGTAAGCCCTCACGAGACTACACTCAACCACTTGGGACACCAAGTGGTTTAAAAGGCTTGTTTCATATGCTAAATGCAACCGTGATTCCTACGAAAGTGAGTTAGATTCCTTTTGTTTTTTTCTTTTTAGAATTATGCTTGTTTGTTAGTTGTGATTTCAGGGATTGAAAGTTTGCTCGTGTACGCTTAAATTCTTCGTGGGCCTTCATTCTTTTAGGAGCAAATTTCAGGGAAGTTCTCGTTCTAATCTACTTTCTCTTCACCTTTATTTAACATTTAGTACAAAAAGGACTTTGTACATCTCAAGTGGGGGGGGCGGAGAATTATTACTTGAACTTATTTGTCCTCGTTTTTCTAGTTTATTTTGAAAAATTATGCCATTTTTTAAGTTTTGACATGTTTTTCTTAACTTAACTAGATTAGACCATAGCCGAGCACATTTTAACCTTTGATATTTCATGGTGAGATTAGCCTTATCCATTTCCACTTATTTACCCAAATCCACCAAATTATGAGTGTGCCGGTAGCTTGTAAACTGTAGAACTTGGCCTTTGCATCATTTCGAAACCATAAACAAGGTATGTTGAGTTCGCTTAATATATATGGAATAATCAGTTTGAGAAGGCAATATTTTTAGGATTATCACCCAAATAGCCGATTTTTGTGTGTCTATCAATTAGTCACCTCGACTTTTCGACCCCCATGTTAAACCCTTTTGTTGTACTCACCTTTAGTGCAAGATACCCCTAGATACACCCTTCAGAGCCTTTCCTTTCATTTCATAACCTTTATGTTTGTTTCATTACCACCATTTACCTTTGCCTACCGCGTAGTCTTAATTTTTGATCGGGAAGTCATTGTTTGCCCAAGTTTAAGGTTCAAGTAGAGAGGTTCGGAAATCACGCTTTCGTCAAAGACTTATATTTGAAGATCATCGAAGACTCCCCATATTCTCATTATATGTTCATCTCAAGTGGAGGGATGTTATGTTTTTAGTTATGAAAAAAAAGTAATTTATTGATTATTGTTAAGTGCAATGTTATAAGCACTATGATAGGAGCTCATCAAATATTAAGCATCGAGGAGGCCACCTCGGTCACATTTGAAGAATAGAGTTGGTAATTATTATGCCAAAAGTTGGAAAACAAGTAATGTGCCCATCATGACGTCCGCTAATGGCACATCTACTTGATACATCATGATCCGGTTTATTCACCCTAAAGCTTTAACTTTGGATGGACGGTGGCCGGTGACAACTTGGTTATAGGTTAAGACTATTTGTTTCATTATTTTTATTTTACACCAATGATTTCCCATGTGTTATCCTACCCTTTGGTAATGAAGCGAGCAATCTTTGGTGTCTTGGCCATGGATTTGGTCATGTATCATTGGTTTTTTCCACTTTTTCGTGACACGTTAGTAATGAAATTTCACCCTTAACCCATGTTGTGTCCACCCATATTGACTTCAAATATTATTTAATCCTTAACTTTAGTGGTGGAGATTTGTGTAACCGCCAAGCTTATGATAGAATACATGCTATGACTGTTGTTTAAGTGATCACCCCGAAATTGACACTTAGACTGGATGATAGAATTGAGTGTTTGTTCCCATTTTGTGAGACGTTCGACTTTGTTTTATTCTAGCATAAAGGATTTTTAAACTCATATCTTCTAGGTATTGGGGGATATATTTTTAGAATTTTTTTTAACAAGGTCAACTTGAGGGCATGTAGAGTTCAAGTGGAGGGATATTTGATAACATCAAATAGACCTGACTTTTTAGTGTCATTTCCCTGTTTATGCTCGTATTTTATGTCATTTACATGGATTTACGCTTGTATTCCTTTATATTTCACTTTCAGGTAAATTATGAGCATTGGAGCTTAGAGACGCGGATTTGGAGATTTTCCTAATGGTTTATGATAGCATGCTACTTATGAAGAAGCTACGGCATAACTCATTCTCTCAACTACGCCGTAACTCCCAACTAAGGTTATGCCGTAATCATCTAGGACATGAAATATTTCGCGCCTCCGTCAACTACGCCGTAACTCCTCACAAGCATTACGTCGTAGTCTACTTAACGAGAGTTCTGTTTTGAAGTTAATTATGTTACGGCGTAGCCAACATCCACTATAGAGCTGCTAACTACAGCGTAACCTTTCCCTAGTGTTACGTCGTAGTCTATTTAACGAGAGTTACATTTGGAGGATAATTAAGTTACGGCGTAACTCTCAACTCAAGTTACGCCGTAACTATGATCGTGCCTATAAATACAAGCCCTAAATACTGCATTTCAAATCATTCACTCACAACTTAAAGGCAGAGAACGTAAAGAGGGTTCCAAAGGCAGATCATACAGAGCATATGAAGCCATCTCTAAGGGAGGAATCATACCATATCGATAAGCATCAGCGATCATTTCTATCTTTTACTATTAATTCATGTCTTTCATTATATTAAACATTGAATTCATTGTTTCTTTTAATATGATCAGCTAAGAACCTTTGGTGCTAGCCTAGTTATGATTCCTTGAATGTATTGTTTTTGTTTTCGTGCTTCCATATAATTGTTTCTAGTGTATGCATGCATAGTTCGATGGTAGTTACCCTAGCTTCGGTAGTTTTGAAATGCGGTCGTATCCAGTTGCTTAGAAGAATTGACCAACTGGCCCTAAGTAGGTAGGTAGAGTTTGGAAGGTTAAGAATTGACCAATTGACGACCCTTCCTCTCTTGTGCGAACTGACCAAATGATCATGGGTTGTCCGGATGAACTTAAGAAGTTAGGGATGAGTGTCTAAGATGCTAGTGCTCGGGCACTCATTATTTCGAATCATCCATATTGGATACTTAATGACTTGGCTTAGGTAACTTAAGACCCTTGACTCCCCAAGGGATAGACCTTTGATGTCGGGTAGGAGCTTTGTTGATAGGCTAGGACGAATTGACCAAATGTTGTCCTAGCGACTTTGTAACACCCCCAAATTTGTTTAGGGAAGCATACGTGTTATTTGGGAGCGTTACGAAATTGGTAATCACAACACAAGTAATAAAGAACGGAATACATACTCCGTTTGATTTCATAAAATATTTTTAAAACATTATCTTACAACATAGTTTAGATAAATGGGCACATCCCATAAGTTCAGTGGTCCCAATTTAAAAACATCAGTTTGTGTAAAAACACTTCTTTAATACTACTACGACCATTAACCCGCTTCTTGCCTTCCCTCCATGAAACATAACTTAAACACCTGAGAAAAATATGCTAAAAGGTCAGCTAAAAGCTGGTGAGTTCATAGGTTTAAGTTAAAACAATAAGTTTGGACCAAAGCAATGTCATATAATCATTACAACGAATATAATGTTATATGGATGAATGTCTATTACGTTAGCTCTAAGTTCATGCAACCGATACTACGACAGTTCCTGTATGCTAACAGATATCATACAATATAGGGGCCCATAGCGAGTGTTTTGTCCCTCAACACTCGATTCCGACATGGTATACGTTTCGCCTTGGCCTAAGCATGGCTAACCGAACGGAGGAGTCACCCTCAATAGATCTATTTATAACATTCGCGCTTCCCAATGGGGAACTGACGGTTCATGAAAAAGGGGCATTTCTAGGGACATAAGGGCTTAGGCTAAACCACGTAATAGTAATCATGCAATAGTTTAGGTCCATAAAAAGGTTTTGCATATTTTCTCACCCCAAAATGTATAAAACAATTTATCAAGTAAAAGAGGGGCTATGAAAACTCACCTTAGCAAAATGCAATCCGAAAGCGGGATTTAGTGTTTGTTGTGAGACGGCACCGGCACGCGACCTAGATAAGGAGGGCAATGTTTTAGTTCATTGTTTTAAGTATTCCTTACTTAAAATAGTTCAATGGTTTTTATAATTGAAATAAAACTAAACTTTTAGTTGTAAAAATGATTATGTGGCTTTAATAGTAAGTATACGAAAGTATATATATATACTTTTCATGTTGACACTATAATGGTTTTAGAATCCAAAGTTTGATTTAAAACAATTAATTACAATATCCCACTAGTAAGTATACAATGTATATATACTTATTTAAGTTGACACAAAATGGTTTTGTCACAATTATTTATATATGGTTGATTTATTTTCTAATTGCTTTTAGAAAGTACTCATGTTAAATATTGAAGGCTCTCAAATTCATTAAGTGATAAATGACATAGTAGTCTTTATTTGTTTATCAAAGTTGTGCTTAACATTTACCATTTACGACTAGTAGTTACTCGACATAAACATGTCTATCCGAACACATTTGGCAATAATCTTGACGTGAAAATTATTATGTAGACTATGTTGACATACATTTATTCTGTGCATAATCACTTTTACTCTCATTTTCTTGATGATACATATATGCATATATCTAAGTTGGAATATTTCGAATTCATGGTAAACGAGTTTTAATTTTACAATTGATTTCCGGTTTACGTTACAAGTTTTATTTCTCCGGTTACATCTAGCTATCAAACTAGCATTCATTAAACACAAGTGGCTGTGGCCAGACATGAATGGGTTTAGCACTGGGCCTAGGCCCGGAATAGCATAAGGACCATAAAAGAGTTTCGGCCCAAAGATGGTTTGGGGAGTCTTGTTGGAGGGTTGGACTGGGCTGCGGCCCAAGGGAATACAAGGAGTAGATTTGCAATAATTTGGTTCTAACACCTTACATTTCAAAGTCTTAATATTTGTGTATAAATTTCGTACGCCAAGGGAAAGTAGCTTAAATACTTCAAGTGGTATGCCGCTAACTCGGAGTTATGCTCAACCAAGAGTGTCGTGACTGATGTGCTCCACGCACATCTTGACCACCTGATCGAGCTGAAATAATTCAAATGGTACTCAAAGTCGACATACATATTTAAAACAACGACACGCTAAAGCCTTTTGATAGTTAAGTACTACTCAACCCGGCTTCTCTACATTAATATTACCATGAAATTTTTCGAGTACTAAAACAAAGTGTCACAACTAATTTATTTTCTCAGATTGGTAACTATTGTTACTCGGAGTTTTTATAACTTAACTCCCCTATTACAAGGTTCATGCTCTCGGCAACAGAACATATAAAACCCGTCGACAAAACTAAGTTTATATGAGGATATACCATTCATAAAGATCACAAAATTTATTCACAACAAAACACTTAACTGTATACTTGAATTACAACCAAAAACATTATTATTTATTTTTACTGTACATCAAGTTTCTAAGAAAGAAAGGATTAAAAGGGGTGAACCTTATGAAAGTGAAACGAATACGATGAAGATGAAAGCCAACTCGAGATCAAAATCAACCCAACACCAAACCTCCTTGCTACGTTTCCCAGCAGATTCGGATGTCTATCTCCACCAGAAAAGAAATAATTTGAGTGAGAAATAAGAAAGGTGAATGAGGGTGATTTTTCCAAACTTCATTCTTTGAAATAGAAGAACTTGTGGAAGGCTTTTGACTTCTCTTTTCTTCTTGAAACTTGGGGCGATGCCATATCAAGCTAAGTCTTCTTATCTCCCTTACTCATCTCCCACGAGTTGATCTTTTATTGGAGGAATGAAGGGATGAAAATGACACTTGATGTTCCTATGGCTACCCTCTATTTCTCCTCTCGACGGCGCGTGGGTTGGGGAAGACTCAGCAAAAACAATCATCAAAACATCCTGGGTGAAGAAGGTGTGATGAAAGGATTCCTTCCAGGTTCCATCTTTAGCCATATTTTTGTGGTTTTGTGTTGACCTACACGAAGGTAGGAGATGTAGTAGATACAGAGGTGATAGCTTTTCCTTTGGGAAGAGTCGTTATCTCTTTTTAGAGAGAGAGAGTGTAACGAATATGTGGGGAAGCAGCCAAGAGGGTGGCGACAAAATAGAAGGGAAGAGGAGGGGGGTTTATTTGGGGTAGGTAAAATGTATTTGTAATTTATTTAACTTGTGAAAGTCTTATTTTTGTTGTATACTTTACTTAATAAGTGTTGTAGATTAAAAGTTGCGGTTGTGTTAAATGTGTTTGTGTCTCGCGTATTAAGACCGTGACCGAAGTATCATTGTTTGGTAATTTTTATAATGTAGTATCTTATAAATACGTGTTGGAAATATTATTATCTTTGTAATATTTTCATTATGAGAGTTTATTATTTGTTTTGTTTGCCCTTATCATAGTGTCGGTACGTACGCAAAGGTCGGTCACTGGGGAAAACGAGATAACCTCTCGTCTTACAATTTAAATCATAAGACAAAAATGAAATATTCATAAAATGACATGAATGCAAAAGTGATGCAGTTGTCTACTTTATGCGAGTTAACTACTCAAATGATCAGGCAAAGCTTATGCATGCTTAATGACTAGATTTAGTAAAAATAAATTGTCATTTACTAGTTAAATTTTAGTGAAAATTTACCGTGTGTCACATCCTCCCCGCCTTAGAAGGGAAAACCGTCCTCGGTTTTCATTTAGAATTACTTGCTGAAGTGTAGAAAAGATGTGGGTATTTGCGCTTGAATTGGTCTTCACGCTCCCACGTGTATTCAGGACCTCTTTGAGAATCCCAGCGGACTTTGACGATAGGGATGCGGCTTTGTTTAAGCCGTTTGATTTCTCGATCCATAATCTCAATGGGTTTCTCGACGAAGTTTAATCTTTCATCGACTTGGATCTCTTCCAAGGGAATAGCAAGATTTTCATCAGAAAGACATTTCTTCAAGTTGCATACGTGGAACACGTTATGCACAGAGCTGAGTTCTTGTGGTAATTCGAGTCGGTAGGCTACCGGTCCGATTCTTGCGAGAATTTTGAAAGGTCCAATATAACGAGGATTTAACTTTCCACGCTTTCCGAAACGGATCACGCCTTTCCATGGTGCAACTTTTAGCATAACTTTATCTCCCACTTGAAAATCAAGTGGTTTCCTCCTTTTGTCCGCGTAACTCTTTTGACGGTCACAAGCTGCTTGCAGTCGATTTTTGATTTGTACAATCTTCTCAGTAGTCTCTTGGATTAACTCTGGACCAGTGATTTGACTTTCTCCGACTTCGCCCAACACGGGTGATCTAAACTTTCGACCATAGAGTGCTTCATATGGTGCAGCTTTAATGCTTGTGTGATAGCTATTGTTGTAAGAAAACTCGGCTAAGGGTAAGTACTTATCCCAACCATTTCCAAAGTCTATCACACATGCTCTTAGCATATCTTCCAGAGTTTGAATGGTTCTTTCGCTCTGTCCATCAGTTTGAGGGTGGTAAGCGGTGCTCATGTCAAGGTTGGATCCTAAGGCATCTTGAAGTGACTTCTAGAAGTTTGAGGTGAAGCGGCTATCTCTGTCCGAGATGATGGAGATTGGTACACCATGACGTGCGATGATTTCCTTCAGGTATAAACGTGCAAGTTTGTCCATTCCGTCGCCTTCCTTCATTGGTAGGAAGTGTGCGGACTTGGTGAGACGGTCAACTATTACCCAAATAGTGTCGTAGCCATTAGAGGTTTTAGGTAGCTTGGTAATAAAGTCCATTGTTATGCGTTCCCATTTCCATTCGGGTAATTCGGGTTGTACTAGTAGACCTGAGGGTCTCTGATGTTCGGCTTTGACTTTTGAGCAGGTTAAACACTGGCTGACATATGTTGCAATGTCGGCTTTCATGTTTGGCCACCAGTACAATTTCTTCAGATCGAGATACATCTTGTCGGATCCTGGGTGGATGGAGTATTTAGATTTGTGGGATTCGTGCATAATAATATCGCGAATTCCTCCGTAAAGTGGTATCCAACTTCGCTCTTTGAAACACAAAATCCCATCCGACCTTTTTACGAATCCATTCTCACTTTCTGGCATTCCGTAAAGGTTCTCATTCGGACGATTTTCTTCTTTGAGTGCTTCTAACTGAGCCTCAAGAATCTTGGATGGAAGAGGCGAACTGATTGTCATACCCAAGGATCTGACTCTAAGAGGTTTTGGTTGCTCTTTTCTACTGAGAGCATCAGCAACTACATTCGCTTTACCCGGATGGTAACGAATCTCGCAGTCGTAGTCACTGAGTAATTCCAACCATCGGCGTTGTCTCATGTTCAATTCTTTTTGATCCAAAATGTGTTGTAGGCTTTTGTGATCGGTGTACACGACACACTTCGTGCCATACAAGTAGTGTCTCCAAATCCTAAGTGCGAATACAACTGATCCTAACTCCAAATCGTGCGTTGTGTAGTTTTTCTCATGAGTCTTCAACTGGCGAGAGGCGTATGCTATCACCTTCTCTCTTTGCATTAACACCGCTCCTAGCCCCTTGTGTGAAGCATCGCAATAAACAACAAAGTCTTCACTACCCTCGGGTAAGGCCAAGATAGGTGCACTACAAAACGTTTCTTTAAGGAGTTGAAAAGCTTCTTCTTATTTTTCTTCCCAGTCAAACTTGGTGTTTTTCTGGGTTAGTTTGGTTAAAGATTTGGCAATCTTTGAAAAACATTCAATGAATCTTCTGTAGTACCCAGCGAGTCCTAAGAATTGACGAATTTCGGTAGGGGTTGTGGGTGTCGCCCAATCCTTTATTGACTCGATCTTAGCGGGATCTACATGAATACCTCGACTATCGATTACATGACCTAGGAATTGCACAGTTGATATCCAAAATTCACACTTCGAGAACTTAGCATACAGTTCCTCCTTCTTTAGCAATTCCAGGATTAATCTAAGATGTTCCTCGTGTTCCTTCACACTCTTGGAATAAATTAGGATATCGTCAATGAAGACAATCACAAATTTATCCAGGTAGGGTTTACACACTCGGTTCATAAGGTCCATGAACACAGCTGGTGCATTGGTTAACCCAAAAGGCATGACTTGGAACTCGTAATGTCCGTAACGAGTCCTGAAGGCGGTTTTGGGAATATCTTCTCCTCGGACTCTTAGTTGATGGTATCCAGACCTTAAGTCGATTTTTGAATAAACACTCGAACCTTGAAGTTGATCGAATAAATCATCGATCCTCGGGAGTGGGTAACGGTTCTTAATGGTTAGTTTATTCAACTCACGGTAGTCGATGCACATCCTGAAAGTTCCGTCCTTCTTCTTGACAAACAGGACTGGTGCTCCCCAGGGTGATGAGCTCGGTCTAATGAACTCTTTCTCCGCAAGTTCCGACAATTGGTTTGATAACTCCTGGAGTTCCGTTGGAGCTAATCGATAAGGTGATCTTGCCACTGGTGCGGCACCAGGCACTAAATCGATCTGAAATTCAACCTGTCGGGCTGGCGGAAGTCCCGTAAGTCTTCAGGAAAGACCTCGGGAAATTCTCTCACAATTGGCACGTCCTCGAGACGTTTTCTTCCGTTTTGTTTCATCTTTTCCGGTGACTTGTGCTAGGAAGATGTGACATCCTTCCTCGATACACCTCAACACCTTGGTACAGGAAATGACATGCAGTCTTGACGCATTCCTTTTATCACTTCTGTCTCCTTCTACTGTTAGGACTTCATCTCCATAGGGCACTTGGACGAGCTTCTCGTCACAAATGATGGCAGCATGGTATTTTGATAACCAATCCATCCCGATGATGACGTCGAAACTACCCAATTCTACTGGTATTAAGTCGATATTGAATGGGTGGTTTAATAGGTTCAGAGTGCAACCTCTTATGATGGTATCTACCCTTTCTACGTTACCATTAGCTAGTTCCACATTGTATGCATTGCCTAATGCAGTTGGAGCAATATCGAGTAGTGGACTAAAGGCATTAGAAACAAAACTCCTATCGGCTCCCGTATCAAACAATATGGATGCATAACGGTTATTTATAAGGAACGTACCCGTCACAACATTCGGGTCTTCCTGAGCTTCCATTTTGGTTACATCATAGACTCTTCCTCGAGCTCCTTCTCCATTTCCCTGGTTACTCGGTTGTCCAACATTTCCCTGAATCCTGCCATTTCCTTGTCTTCCTGGATTTCCTCGGTTTCCTTGATTTCCTCCATTGACTTGGTTTCTGGTCTTTCGGCATTCATTCTTATAATGCCCTTTCTCACCACAACCAAAGCAAGTTATAGCAGCTTTTGGGTCCTGAGCTGGTGCTGTCTGAACCGTTGCCAGTGACTTGGACCTGCAGTTTCTGGTCAAGTGTCCGATTTTCTGACAGTTACGGCACTTGACTGTACACTATCCCTTGTGATGCAGTGTGCATCGGTTACACAGTGGTGAAGTCCCTGCGTACGGTTTCCTTTCTCCAATCCCAGCTGCATAAGCTCTAGCAACATTTTGCCTTTTGTTCTGATTGTTGTTGTTGTTTCCACTGTTGTTACCACGGTGTCCATTGTTGTTGTAGACTCGAGAGTGGTCGTCCCATTTCCTCTTATTGTCAACTACTTTGTCCATGGAATCCTCAATCACTTGGTCCATGAGTTTGTTGGCTATTTCGATAGTTTCATGGAGATCGGCAGCCTTAGAAGTGGTGACATTGCCCTTGATAGATTGGGGCAATCCTCCGATGTACCTTTCCAACAATCGGGTCTCAGTTAGAACCATTTCAGGGCACAACAATGCTAGCTCTTGAAAACGCTGGTTATATGCAGCCATGTTTGTGCCTTGAACCTTGAGGTTCCAAAACTCATGCTCGAGTTTCTTGATCTCATTACGAGGACAGTACTTTCGAAGTACCATCTCCTTGAAGCTTTCCCAAGGCATGGCATAGGCAACATCTATGCTTGCAGATTTCAAGAAGTTGTTCCACCAAGTCAAGGCAGCATCTGTGAAAGTGAATGATGCGTACTTAACCTTAGACTCTTCCTCACAGTTACAGATTCGGAACACAGTCTCGAGCTTCTCGATCCATCTGGTTAGACCGACAGCTCCTTCGGTTCCACTAAAGCTTCCAGTCATGGTCTTACGAAAGTCTTGATAGGTACAAGTGCGGCTATGGGTAGGTGGTCTCGAAGTTCCAGCATTAGTAGACGAGTGGTTTGCCAAAGCGGCATTCACTCGTTCATTGACTAGCTGGTCTATCATAGCTTGATTCATGGTAGGTTGAATTGGAGTAACTCTAGCAGGAGTAGTGGCTTCAGCAGTCTGATCATGTGTGACTCTGTTTGGAATAGCAGTGTTTGCAGCTCGGTTGCGAGTAACCCCCTGGAATAGGAGCATTGGAAGCTCTACCAGGATTGGTACGGTTTGACCTTCGTTTCGGTGGCATTACTGCAGTAAGAAAGGTAATGAGATATCGAACCTTTAAACAAGGTAGGTGCCAAGTAATAGTGTAAATATCGTAGATAGATCATATGAGTAATCTATGAAAGAAAAGACAATTGGATAAGAAAATAAGTTTGACATAGATAGAATTTTGGTTACAAGGTTCCTAAAGTACATGATGAGATACTAGATGGAATACAGCTGAAGTACAACGGAAATACAATGGAAATATAAGAGTCATAACTAACACTAACTGTTATAATCCAGTTTAGTGTGATACATCATGAAATAGGATCTAAGGATGTCCGCGCTCATCACGTAGTCGCTCAATAGTAGCAATCAACTCTCGCTGCGTATCCTCCAAACTCGCGATACGTCTCATCTGAGATGCTAACATCGACTCTAAACCAAGATCGCCATCCCTCTCGGCAGTATCTCTAGCCATCCACTGGACGCGCTCTAGCTCCTCTAGTCGTCCGTGCATCCGGGCTTGACCTCGCCCAAGGCTCGTGCTCTGCTGTCCAACTCTCTGATGTCCTCAACCTGCGTCTCAACCCTAACACCCAGGGTCGAATCCGCTCGTGTCTCTCGAGCTCCACGCTCTCAAACAATACATCAGTAACTCGGTCTAAACCCTCAACACGCTGCTTGCAAGCGTGTTGGATCGACTCTCTCTAGCGATCAAGTATGGACTCCTAGCAGAGTCTCATGAGAGTCCAATTGAATAAATATCCTCTCAGTGAGGGTCAGATCACCATCTGGAGATCCTGATAAGTCTGGCTCGGACTGTGCCTCAACCGGTGCAGCTTCCTCAATGGTCTCAAGCTGTCTAGTGGCGCGCTCAAGGCGCTCCATGTCTGCTGCAGATGGTATGAATGAAGGTGATGATGGGCTATAGCTCGGACTAGCGATGTGTGGCACAGAACTAACCACACAACCAATATCTCTCCAAGTAACATCATCACTTTCCTCCTGGCTACGGAGGAAAGCAGCTCTCTGTCCCAATCCAAATGGTGCATCAATATCCATATCCTCGTCCAACCCCTGAGCCATCCTGGAGCTCTGTCCTATCTCTTGAATACTCCGGACAATCTCCAGACCCAGTATATCCATATCTGCTGCTGTGTTATCATGTCCAGGGACACTCTCAGTCGGCATAGGCTCTGGTAGCTCCTCCTCAGGATCCTCTTCCGGATCTTCTTCCGGGTCTTCATCTGAGTAGGAATCAGTAGTCCTCCTGAGTCTTTGGTGAGGTGGTGACTCAGTGGATGATGGTGTCAGTGACTCTGAAGTAGTAGGAGGACCCGTGTAAGCAGCGCGGGTCATCCTAGAAGCTAGTGCAGGCATGAATGAATACCGCTCTCTATATCCGTGTACTCTCACGATCATGCGGGGTTTCTGCCTGCGTGTCAACAAAGCTGATGGAGTGGTGGTAAGGGTCGGTACAGATGGAGTAGGTGCAATAGCTGGCTGAGCGGCTAGAGTGGCCTGAATGTACGGATCTGTGGCCAAGTGTGCAAGCTGATGGATGGTAGGTGAGTGAGCAAGTAGGATGTCCTCCTGGACATCGCGAGGGAAGGCTGGTGAAGGCATGGTCTGTGACAAGACGGTGCATATGTGTAAGTATGTAGAAAAGTACTCATGATGAATATGAAATAGTGCACTAGTAAATAGGAATTAAAACATGCAATCCTATTTAAATGAATTCTAAGTAGTATGGCAAGTAAGGCAAGCAGCAACTGACGGTCGTAGTATGATGTTTTTGTAAAAAGTAGTTATAGTTTAGGATTTATATGTACCTAGTTCTCTATAACCTTGGCTCTGATGCCAATCTGTAACACCCCCAAATTTGTTTAGCGGAAGCATACGTGTTATTTGGGAGCGTTACGAAATTGGTAATCACAACACAAGTAATAAAGAACGGAATACATACTCCGTTTGATTTCATAAAATATTTTTAAAACATTATCTTACAACATAGTTTAGATAAATGGGCACATCCCATAAGTTCAGTGGTCCCAATTTAAAAACATCAGTTTGTGTAAAAACACTTCTTTAATACTACTACGACCATTAACCCGCTTCTTGCCTTGCCTCCATGAAACATAACTTAAACACATGAGAAAAATATGCTAAAAGGTCAGCTAAAAACTGGTGAGTTCATAGGTTTAAGTTAAACCAATAAGTTTGGACCAAAGCAATGTCATATAATCATTACAACGAATATAATGTTATATGGATGAATGTCTATTACGTTAGCTCTAAGTTCATGAAACCGATACTACGACGTTCCGTGTATGCTAACGATATCATACAATATAGGGGCCCATAGCGAGTGTTTTGTCCCTCAACACTCGATTCCGACATGGTATACGTTTCGCCTTGGCCTAAGCATGGCCAACCGAACGGAGGAGTCACACTCAGTAGATCTATTTATAACATTCGCGCTTCCCAATGGGGAACTGACGGTTCATGAAAAAGGGGCATTTCTAGGGACATAAGGGCTTAGGCTAAACCACGTAATAGTAATCATGCAATAGTTTAGGTCCATAAAAGGTTTTGCATATTTTCTCACCCCAAAATGTATAAAACAATTTATCAAGTAAAAGAGGGGCTATGAAAACTCACCTTAGCAAAATGCAATCCGAAAGCGGGATTTAGTGTTTGTTGTGAGACGGCACCAAGACGACCCACCTAGATAAGGAGGGCAATGTTTTAGTTCATTGTTTTAAGTATTCCTTACTTAAAATAGTTCAATGGTTTTTATAATTGAAATAAAACTAAACTTTTAGTTGTAAAAATGATTATGTGGCTTTACTAGTAAGTATACGAAAGTATATATATATACTTTTCATGTTGACACTATAATGGTTTTAAAATCCAAAGTTTGATTTAAAACAATTAATTACAATATCCCACTAGTAAGTATACAATGTATATATACTTATTTAAGTTGACACAAAATGGTTTTGTCACAATTATTTATATATGGTTGATTTATTTTCTAATTGCTTTTAGAAAGTACTCATGTTAAATATTGAAGGCTCTCAAATTCATTAAGTGATAAATGACATAGTAGTCTTTATTTGTTTATCAAAGTTGTTCTTAACATTTACCATTTACGACTAGTAGTTACTCGACATAAACATGTCTATCCGAACACATTTGGCAATAATCTTGACGTGAAAATTATTATGTAGACTATGTTGACATACATTTATTCTGTGCATAATCACTTTTACTCTCGTTTTCTTGATGATACATATATGCATATATCAAAGTTGGAATATTTCGAATTCGTGGTAAACGAGTTTAAATTTTACAATTGATTTCCGGTTTACGTTACAAGTTTTTATTTCTCCGGTTACATCTAGCTGTCAAACTAGCATTCATTAAACACAAGTAGGCGGGCCGACATGAATGGGTTTAGCACTGGGCCTAGGCCCGAAATAGCATAAGGACCATAAAAGAGCGTCGGTCCAAAGATGGTTTGGGGAGTCTTGTTGGAGGGTTGGACCGGCTGCGGCCCAAGGAAATACAAAGAGTAGATTTGCAACAATTTGGTTCTAACACATTACATTTCAAAGTCTTAATATTTGTGTATAAATTTCGGACACCAAGGGAAAGTAGCTTAAATACTTCAAGTGGTATGCCGCTAACTCGGAGTTATACTCAACCAAGAGTGTCGGATCTGATGTGCTCCACGCATCTTGACCACCGATCGAGTGAAATAATTCGAATGGTACTCGAAGTCGACATACATATTTAAAACAACGACACGCTAAAGCCTTTTGATAGTTGAGTACTACTCAACCCGGCTTCTCTACATTAATATTACCATGAAATTTTTTGAGTACTAAAGCAAAGTGTCACAACTAATTTAATTTCTCAGATTGGTAACTATTGTTACTCGGAGTTTTTATAACTTAACTCCCCTATTACTAGGTTCATGCTATCGGCAACAGGACAAGTAAAACCCGTCGATAAAAACTAAGTTTATATGAGGATATACCATTCATCAAGATCACAAAATTTATTCACAACAAAACACTTAACTGTATACTTGAATTACAACAAAGACATTATTATTTATTTTTACTGTACATCAAGTTTCTAAGAAAGAAAGGATTAAAAGGGGTGAACCTTATGAAAGTGAAACGAATACGATGAAGATGAAAACCAACTCGAGATCAAAATCAACCCAACACCAAACCTCTTTGCTACGTTTCCCAGCAGATTTGGATGTCTATCTCCACCAGAAAAGAAATAATTTGAGTGAGAAGTAAGAAGGGTGAATGAGGGTGATTTTTCCAAACTTCATTCTTTGAAATAGTAGAACTTGTGGAAGGCTTTTGACTTCTCTTTTCTTCTTGAAACTTGGGGTGATGCCATATCAAGCTAAGTCTTCTTATCTCCCTTACTCATCTCCCACGAGTTGATCTTTTATTGGAGGAATGAAGGGATGAAAATGACACTTGATGTTCCTATGGCTACCCTCTATTTCTCCTCTCGACGGCGCTTGGGTTGGGGAAGACTCAGCAAAAACAATCATCAAAACATCCTGGGTGAAGAAGGTGTGATGAAAGGATTCCTTCCAGGTTCCATCTTTAGCCATATTTTTGTGGTTTTGTGTTGACCTACACGAAGGTAGGAGATGTAGTAGATACAGAGGTGATAGCTTTTCCTTGGGAAGAGTCGTTATCTCTTTTTAGAGAGAGAGAGGTGCACGAATATGTGGGGAAGCAGCCAAGAGGGTGGCGACAAAATAGAAGGGAAGAGGAGGGGGGTTTATTTGGGGTAGGTAAAATGTATTTGTAATTTATTTAATTTGTGAAAGTCTTATTTTTGTTATATACTTTACTTAATAAGTGTTGTAGATTAAAAGTTACAGTTGTGTTAAATGTGTTTGTGTCTCGCGAATTAAGACCGTGACCGAAGTATCATTGTTTGGTAATTTTTATAATGTAGTATCTTATAAATACGTGTTGGAAATATTATTATCTTTGTAATATTTTCATTACGAGAGTTTATTATTTGTTTTGTTTGCCCTTATCATAGTGTCGGTACGCGTGCAGTGTCGGTCACTGGGGAAAACGAGATAACCTCTCGTCTTACAATTTAAATCATAAGACAAAAATGAAATATTCATAAAATGACATGAATGCAAAAGTGATGCAGTTGTCTACTGTATGCGAGTTAACTACTCAAATGATCAGGCAAAGCTTATGCATGCTTAATGACTAGATTTAGTAAAAATAAATTGTCATTTACTAGTTAAATTTTAGTGAAAATTTACCGTGTGTCACAGAGTTAAACCCCCACTTGAATCAATTGGAAATAATAAAACATAGACATTACAGGATAGGATGATTAATTAGGTTAGCACACTTTCTCTCCATTGATCATAACCTCTATTTACTTTATGCATTTTATTTCATTTCTTAGTTTACTTATTTCAAACCTCAAAACCAATTTAAAACATGTGACACTTAGACTAGGATCCTCATCTACATAGCTCTTGGGAACGACCTCGGCTTTACCACCTTCTATACTATGCACAATCGGGTTCACTGCTCGTTAGTGCATTAGGTAGCCCTTAGGTAGACGAAAAAATATAAATATTAAATCATGGTCGGAAATCCTGCATCAAGACTCTTCATGCCTAGTTGAGGGAGGATAAACTCAAACTGATCTCTTGGAAGAGCTTTTGTGAAGATGTTTTCCAACTGATGCTCAGTCCTTACAAAGTAGAGTTCAACCGTACCTTTCTCTACTTGTTCCCTGATGAAATGATGTCGAATGTCAATGTGCTTCGATCTTGAGTGTTGGACATTGTTACGCCAGAGCGATGGCACTTTTGTTATCGCGAAGAGAGGAATTTTATTGAATACAAAGCCATAGTCAGATAGTTGGGATCTCATCCATAATATTCAAGCACAATATAATGAAATGGCAATGTATTCAGCCTCTGTAGAAGATATAGAGGTACTCATTTGCTTCTTTGATGACCAGCTCACTAGTTTATCACAAAAAAACTAAGCACCTCGACGTACTTTGACGAGTATCTTGACACCTGCATGGCCGCATCGCGCATAGGCGTTAGTAACATGGCGGTGTCCTTTAGATACCAAAGTCCCATGTTAATGGTTCCTTGGAGATATCGAAAGACCCGTTTAATCTCTTCAAGGTGCTTTTTAGTAGGCTTAACCAAGTAGCGAGCACACATGCATACAACGAACAGAATATCAGGTCTACTGGCAGCGAGATACATCAACGATCCAATCATACTATGATATTTAGTTTGAGAAATAGGGATCCCAGAGAGATCCTCATCCAGTTTGTTTTTCTCCACCATGGGAGTGTCAATAGGGTCACAAGAATCAAATCCGAATTTCTTTATTATTTCATTAGTATATTTAGATTGATTAATAAAAATGCCTCTAGGACATTGAGAAATTTGTAATCCTAAGAAAAATGTCATTTGTCCCATCATTGAAATTTGAAATTTAGAGCCCATCTCTTTGAAAACGGTCACATTCATTTGGGCCGGTCGAGGCAAAAATAATATCATCAACATATATTTGAACATGAATTAAATGTTTGCCTGACTTCCGAGTGAACAATGTGGGATCAAAAACTCTTTTGTAGAATCCATTAGCCAATAGAAACTTTGACAAAGTATCGTACCATGCCCTTGGAGCCTGCTTCAAGCCATAAAGAGCCTTTTTCAGACGGTAGACATAATTAGGATGCTCGGGATCCACAAAGCCTTTCGGTTGACTGACGTAGACAACTTCTTTGAGATCACCATTAAGAAATGCAGTCTTTACATTCATTTGGTAGACTACCATATTCTTGCTGGCAACATTATTGATGATGTACCCTCCGAGTAGCTCGAAGGACACTCCTCCAAGACGTGTCGAAGCCCTTCCCTACGAAGGCCCAAGTTAGGATTCCAAAATATCCACAGGCGTCAAACCATTCGTTAGCACGAAGGTTACCTAAGGGGAATTTGCCATTCGAAGCCCTAAGCCCTTCGGGTATGGTGACGAAGGACAATGGATATGGGAACCTCCGACTTGGTCAAACTCTCCCTCTCCTCTTGGCTTCCCGTCAAGTCGAGAACGTGGGTCACTAAGTCCTAGCGGTTACCCAGAATCATGGGACGCCCCCATGATCTCCACATTCATGCAGACGTGCTCTCAACCCTATTTCATTCACTATAAATAGGTTGGACGGATAATGGATTATGGTAAGCTCATTTGAAACTCATCTCTTTACTTACACACACTTATACAACCATAACTCATACTTACTCTCACGCCAGAGGTGGTTCAAGAGGTCCTACCCTGCGTAATCACTTAACATAGTGTTTCATATTTCTTATTCTCGTGAAAGACAAGTCTTGGTGGAACATACACCCTTCATTACTTTGATCCTCATCAAAGCCCCGTAGTACAATCTTTTGTACAATCAGTGGCGCCGTGGGACCACTACTATTAGTCCCGTGTCACCCAGTCCTAATACCTAACCGACTACACTACTTTTCGGCATGGAACCAGGAGCGAAGATACACCTCCACCAGTTTCTCTACCTGGCCCCACTCAACACAACTAACACCGACAATCTGCCCCCCATAACGCCTCTACCTTTACCACGATCTCGTTGAAACCACCCGTGAATCACGCCTCAACCTCCGCTAACCCTATTCGATATTGTTCCGCTTTCATTGAGGCAAACTTTGAGGCCTTAGATTCTTTGCTAAGGGCACATAAGAGACAAGTTCGCAACACTGACATGCGGAGGGAATTGGAATACTCTAGTGAGGAGTATGACGAGGAGATTGAAATAGAGGATAAGCCCTACTGTGCTTGGGGCTCGACCACTGAGAAATGGTTCTCCTTCCTTCAGAAGGCCAAATGGGAGGATGGTGGGTTTTGAAAGAAGGACCCGAGTAAATGGGAAGAAGGGAAAGAATGCATGGTGAAAGGAGGAGCGAGAACTCCAACGGAGGAAGCAACCCGGTAGGAAACAGAGGGGTAAACCTACCCCCTCTCCTAGCTGCCCATTTAGGAAGAGAAGGGACAGGGGCTCCAGTACCCCCTCTTATGTTTCGAGTGTCGGAGGCCCACCTCCAAACTCCAGCATGAATCATTACCCCCTCGGAATGAACCCTACCTACTTGCTCAAACCTACACACACTTACCCTCCAAATGGTTCACTCCCCAGAAATACCAAGCTGCCCTATGGACAGGTTCCTACGCAAATCGATGGGTGTAAATACTTCATACCAACCCGTCTTTACCCTACCTACACACAGCCATTTCCTAACCCGTATAATCCTACACCTGTTTATCCACCTCCATACAACCCTTACTATGCCGAAGCCTCTGGAGCTTGCACACCTTTCTTGAAGTGGATCAAAGACTACCCCTACTGATTGTAAAGATGCCTACTCATATAGGCACCTATGATGGGAAAGTCGATCGATAACTATCTCCACTTATTGAAGGCGCTATCAAGATGCAAAAGTGGGTCATGCACGTAGCATGTCACATGTTCACTTACACTTCGGAGACTCCACAAGAATATGGTGGAACGGACAGAAGTTGGGGAGTATTATGAGTCTAGACGATCTTAAGGCTAAGTTCCGATTACACTTTAGCCACCTGAAGAAGTACACAAAACTCACCTAACCGTGCACACCATCAAGCAGAGGGAAAACGAAAGCACAAGGGCCTTCATTACGGTATCTTGATGAAACTTTGCAAATTCTAGGGTTTCCACGATCAGAGGATCTCTGGTTTCGGTACATGGCCTTCGATTGAAGCTTGGTGGAATTCCCGTCCACCGATCTTCCCAACACATACAAGGCCTTAATCGAGAACTTACACGGATTGAGTCCAAGGAGGTAGCAGCAAGCGGGGCTCGATAGAGCAAAAGGAAGCATCGACAAATTCTCTAGAGGGTCCTCCGGGAAGGACCCAAAACAAGAAGAAGCAGAGGCTTACCTACTACAAGGGTTCAAACCATGGACTCTTGGCAAACTTGGTAAAATCTCCCCGAGAGATCCTAGCTACCGAGAAAGCCAAAAAACCTTCGATCCACCACCTCGGATGACAGCACGAAGCAAGGCCAGAGATATGTCCAAGTATTGCCATTTCCATGAAGATCATGGACATGACACGAACAACTGTAGGGAAAAAGCGGTCGAGGAGGCGGACGGGTTCGAACAGTTAGCACATCTGGTCAAAGGCATCAAAAAGGGAAAGGACAAGTTCTTCGACACTTAACTGGGTGAATGGAAGGGGAACAAGAAGGAAGCTACGCCTGCATAGGCTCCTATACTAATGGTATACAGGCATGATACCACCTTGAAAAGGAAGGAAGCAGATGGGGAGCTGGGAAGTGTAGGGGAAATAACCTTCCCTTACATATTGGGGCAGACACCTTCGACTGATCCCGTGATCATCAAGGTACGAATCTCAAACAGGGAGGTAAACCGAGCATATATGGATTGTAGAAGCTCTGTGGAGATCATCTATGAGCATTGTTTCCTAAAGCTCAAGTCGTCCATACGCTCATGGAGGGTGGACTCGAAAGCACCATCGGTAGGGTTCTCCGTGAAACACTCGTGGCCCCTGGGAGAAGTACCGTTGGAAGTCACCATAAGCGAAGGCCCCTTATCCCGCACGGAAACACTCATCTTCGTCATAGTAAGGTTAGATTCTCCTTATAATTTGTTAATAGGGAGAACAGCTATGCAAAAAATGGGAATTGTTGTTTCCACCAGACATGCTGCTATTAAGTTCCAAACCCCCTTCGGAGTAGGAACTGTTCATTCTAGTTATGGGGCGGATAAGGGTATATATGGTATCAAAAAGATTAAAGAAGAATCGGAGGAGTCTCCGATGGCAATTCTAAGCTGTACAGTGACGGAGGAACGAGTTGTAGTTAACCCTAGCTACCCCGAACAAACGGTGGTAGTAGGAAAGCAGCTCAAAGAAATTTCAAGGCTCTCACGGAACTATTGCGGACTAACCTTGATGTTTTGCTTGGTAATATTCGACAAGGGTACCAAGAACATTGCGATAGACGGACAGTCATTTGGACGAACATAAACTCAATGAGTACAAACCACATTGAGCAATAAAACAATAAAGGAGAAGCCTAGCCCCGGAAAGCACGAGAAGTTGATGAACTCACACAAGCAGGCATCCTGAGGGAGGTCAAGTACCAAACTTGGGTGGCCAACCCAGTGCTGGTCAAGAGGAGCGATGGAGGGTGGCGTATGTGCGTTGACTTCACTGACATCAACAAAGCATGCCCGAAGGATTGCTATCCTCTACCGAGAATTGATTGGAAGGTAGAGTCCTTGGTAGGTTTTCAGTTAAAATGCTTTTTAGATGCCTATAAAGGGTATCATCAGATCCAGATGGCAAAGGAGGAGGCGAAGAAAAAGCCTTCTACATGAGCAAAGGTGTTCTTGTTACAGAAAGATGCCCTTCGGGTTGAAAATGCGAGCAACTTATCAACGTCGTAGATAAAGCCTTCAATAAACGAGATGGCGAGAAATCTCGAAGCTACGTTGATGACATGGTTATTAAAAGCAAGAGGAGGAGGACCTACTCCTCGTGTATACGAAACATTTGACCAGCCGGGCGATTAACATGAAGAAAACCCCAAGAAATGCTCCTCGATGTAGAAGAAGGACAATTCTTGGGGCATTTGATCACTAAGCGAGGATAAAGGATAATCCTCTAAGGTCAAGGCAATTTCAGCCAAGCCCCTAGGTGTCTAAAAGATGTGCGAGTCTAAATGGGAAGGTTGTGACCTTAAGCGGTTTTATCGAAGAGGCGGCAGGTCCTTACCATTCTTCAAAACACTCAAGGATGTGTGGACAAGAAAAATGGGCGGGGATCTTGAGGCTTCCTTTGAGGAAGATGAAGGAGTTCATTGAAATCCTTCCAACACTACAGCCCCAATCAAGGTGAAGTATTATTCGTATTTAGCATCCTCAAGGAGAGTATTAGCAGCGGTCACTCAGGTAGAAGCGAGACAAGCGAAGCCAGATCCCCATTTAGTTTGTTAGCGGGGGTCTCTTCGGAGGAAGAGATCAACTATCAACATTGGAAAAGTTAAA
>OU343219.1:89057312-89124610 GCA_910596185.1 Chrysanthemum makinoi | reverse complement strand
CTAATCATGTCCTAAGATTTAAAAGAGTTTTTGAATGTTAAAAGGATGTTTGGTTTAACCATTTTTAGAGTACCAATTAGTTTTGAGAGTTGAATCAGATCATTTAGTTTAGATTATTGCTTTTATAAATTTTAATATCAAGGTTTCTAAGTTTAGTTTGCGCTTCCTATTTTCAATCTATTCTCAAATTGTCTGCAAGGTTTCATGTTGTGTCCCAACCATGTCTGCTCATCGCCAGTTCGGAGGATCAAAGTAGGTTCACATGTTTTTTATTGCAAGTAGGATAAGTAAACTTTATTTGTCGTTAGTTTATTTGGTTTGTAAGAGTGCCTAGACCTTATTTTTATCCCAAATGTCCTTATTTGCCCCTGGAATTTTTTGATGCGCCCTTTTTCACCCCCGAAGCATGTTAGAGTCGATTATCCGCTTGTTGATTGTAGTTTAGTGCTTGTATCTTAGGTTTATAGATGACACTTAGTAGAAGGTTTACATGTTTACCCTCTAGATTCCTTTAGAAGCTTATTCTAGTGCTTATTTTGGCCTCAATTACCTCCCACCGCTTTGCGCATCGCTTAGCCTCAGTCCCAAGCAACCTTTTGTTTTGATCTCTAATTTCTTCATCTTAAGTCCTTATTAGCTGAAAATTTGGATAAGTGATCTCCACCGTTTGTTTGAGAACCTCACTTTGGTTTTCCCTTGAAGCTTATTAATAAGCCCGTGGATAAGCTCAAAGTAGGGTCAAGAGTTTATTTTGCTTAAGTACCAATTAGCTTAAATCTAGGTAGTTTGCTTATTAGGTGTTAGGAGTAGCTTTAATTAGTTGCTTTAGAGTAGTTATAATATAAAATAGCTTCAGAGTAGTTTGGTGCAATATAGTGCTTATTTGCTTATTTTCAATTGCTTATTTAGAACCCACACATTGCTTCATAATTCTCACACATAAGCACCATATTTGATATTTTTCATAGAACCAGAATAGCATTTTAGAATTTTCCTGAATTTTTCATTAATTTTTGTCACTGTTTGCTATTTTTCTCTATTTAAAATAGTTTTTAGTCACTTTTAAATAGCTTTTATTGCAAATAATTAAGAAAAAGTTCCAAAAAATAATTTTTCAATTTTCACAGTTTAAGAAAAATATAAAAATCATAAAAAATATTCTTCCCTATTTTTCCCCTTTTATTTTGTATTTTTCACAATTTAAATTAGATTAAAATAGTTTTAAATTAGTAGAAATTAGAAAAATAATCAGAAAAATACAAAAATAAGTTTTGAAAATTCTCTTAGGATATTTTAGATTTTATAAAAATAGTTTCATATTTTTCTCCTTAATTTTCATAATTTTTAGTATTTTAATTTAGTTTTAATAGTTAAAATTTAGTTTTTAATTTAAATAAAATCCAGAAAAATCCAAAAAAATAGTTTTAATTCATAAATAGTTTTCAAATATCATTTTTAGAGTAAATGTAATTTTAGGTTATTTTTAGGATTTAGAATAGACGTAGTTGCATTTTATTCACGCTTCGCTTAATCCCTGATTTACGTTTAGTATAGATTTATAATTTGCATTTGTATTATAGATTTAGAGTTTTATATGCTTCCCATTTACTTTCCTTATCCCGTAGTTTAGATAACTTCATATTATCCCCTTATCTTATTCAAACTCGAGCGAGACGGAGTTGAAATTTATTCAACCCTCGTTCTAACGTGATCTTGCTGCTCAAACCTAACACGCTTTAGTTACCCGTATACTACATTTCTCATCTATTATTGGTTTTAAATCGGTCCCAATCGCTTTAAGTTTCTTACTTGTTATTATTCACAAGGCTAGCCTGTGTGAGATAACTTGACAGTTTGGCTATGACGAATCACTAACCATTTGCCATTAATTGAATTCTCCTACAACAATAGTTATCACACCAAAGATAAAAGAAGACCATTCGAGGCACTCTATGGTAAAGTGTCGATCACTTTTGGGCGAGGTTGGTGACGACAACTCACGGTCCGAAATGGTTCGTGAAACAACAGAGATGATAGTTTAGATCCAGATAGACTCCAACGCCGTAAGCCGAAGTAGTTAATGACGTACACGAAACCATTAGAATTTCAAGTTGGCGCATAAGGTTATGTTGAAAGTATCGCTTCTGGAAAGCGTGGTAACGATTCGAAAACCGCGGAAGTTGAACCCGAGGTACATTGGGCCATTCAAAATTTTGAGCAGAGTCGACCCTGTAGCATATCGACTTTGAGCTTCCTTAGAACTTAGATGTGTACATAACACGCTTCACGCTTCAAATCTCAAGAAATGTCTTTCGATGAATCACTGTAATTCCATTGGAAGAAATTCAACTCGACGATAAACTCAATTTCGTGGAGGAACCAACAGAAATCATGGACCGAGAGGTCAAACAGCTTGAAGAAAAGTCGATTCCTATCGCGTCGAAAGTTCACCGGAATTCTAGAAGAGGTCCCGAGTTTACTTGGGAACGGGAAGACCAGATGCGGCTCAAATATCCTCACCTTTTCACCGATAACACCGTAGAACCCAACATGGACTGAATTCAGGGTCTGAATTCCTTTTTGGGTGGGCGAGTGTGACAACTCGTAATTTCAGGTCATTTCTCAAATTTACTATTCATCTTGGGAATTTACTATTCATCATTTTTAAAGTCGATTTGATATTCTGAGAACGTATTTTAAAATTTTACTATTCACGAAACACTATTCATTCTCGGGGAAAAATCACAATTCATGATTCACTATTCATCATTTATCATAAACTAGATTTACGAGTATCAAATTCGCGTAACCGTAAGGGTTTAGCTGTGAATTCATGAAATATCAGTGAGGACACTTCATATAGACTAGAGTTAGTCTACATATCATCAGTAACATCATCATCATATTAGTTTATGCATGGTTTTGCATTTTTCATTAACGCGATATATTTCTTATTAAATATAACGCTTATCGCATAATCATTTATTTTGAATATTTGATCCGCGAACACTTCCAAGAATTTTCCTGATATATTTTTATACTCATTTTAATACTATAAAAATTATATTATTAGTTTACCCGATGTTTTAAATTTATTTTGTATATAAATTGTTATATATATATATATATATATATATATATATATATATATATATATATATAGATATATATATATATATATATATATATATATTTACGACGGTTTTCGTAAATACTACCCGATAATTATTATTTCACTCAATTCTTGTAAGAAATGCATTTTTATAATTTTTATGACTTCGATATATTTTATTTTGTTCCGTAAAAATCGATTTTTAGCCAACGCTACACTAAATAATTACTTTTACTTATCAAATACACACTATACTTAATCTTTTATACACTTTGTCATCCAAAAATTACCCCTGGTTCCCTTAATACCCTTTCCGACCACATAGTGACTCAACAAGTTTTCTACATAAAAATCTTCTACTAGCATACACATATACATGTATAGGCCTAACACTTGTATTCTTTTTAATTATATTCTAACTTAACACATAGCTATACTCATTTGCAAAGGTGAAAAAAATAAAACTCTCTCCCATTTCCTATCTTAGAACCGGCCAAGGAAGAAAAACAAGGAAGAAGGCTAAGTTTTTCAAGAATCAAATAATTTTATAAACCCTAGTATACTCTCTTTTAAGGTTTTGCAATAAAAACTTGAGTATTTAGGAAAACCTTGTTCCATAAACCTCATCATCATACTAGTAAGCATTTCATGATTTTTATTAGTCATTCATATTTATACTTAAGTTATTTTTATCATGCTAGATAGAAAACATGCAAGTTTCATGTGTATCTATACCACTTTTATTGTTTTTGGTACTTATTATTAGTATATATCATCCTATAATTAATCCCATGAAAAATATCATTTTTGAAGTGGTTAGAATAAGTATTATACAAGAAGTATCACTTTCGACAACTTAAAAATAAGGTCTGATCATTTTTGTAAAATCTGAAAAATTTGACAGGTTATAAATTATTTTGGGCTAGATATTCAGAAAATACACATTAAAACGAAACCGTGGTCGCTTGAAAGGGTTAAAACGGATTTATAACGAAGAAGTTATGATATTTTCAAGTTAAACGACGAAAACTATATTTTCCGAAAAACAGCATGCTGTCCAGAATTTTTAAGGGTCAAAAATGAGTTTTAAGCGTTATCTAAATGAGTCGATTTATCAAAAATATATTAGTATACATTAACACGAAGCTAAGGATATATAAAACGTAGAAAACGGACTTATAACGACTAAGTTACACGCGTTTAAATAAGGTTTTCGTAACTATTTTATACAAGTATAACACTTATATATATTTCCTATTAGTCAAAAATTATTGTCGCGACTGACCAAGTTTGGGGTCGTTTTTCACATCGATAGAATACTTTTTAGAAAACGATGTCTTCTAGTAAAAGTGAGTTCACCTAGCCTATTTTCCAAAATGTTCAACCGTTCGTCAAACGGAGTTGTAACGAATAAAATACGGTCACTCAAACTTTGCCGAAAACTAACCTTAAACAATATTTTTAGTCCAAGTACCCTACTTCACCTATATTTTTCTCCATGATCGAGACCTCTATGATAAAAATTTAAAAGCTAAGACTTTGAGATAATGTTACAAGCTTTCTAAAACCATTGAGTTTGTTTCCTAACACTCGATATTCACTATTTTACGACTAGCTTTTCGAGGCCATTTAGTCACTTTAATGAATTGTCAAATTATATTGTTTTACGACGAAAAACTATAATTTCTTAATAAATCACTAAATGACTATCGTAGGATGTCATTTCAACATAAGTACTTGTAAAGTAATTTATAACTTGACAATACGTTATAAACTTATTTTTCGACGATAAACTTTATTTTCAAAAATGTACAAGTGGTATGGATATCATATGAGTTGCATGCATAACATTACATCATGACTTATTATAGATCATATCATTCATAATAAGTCGCGGTTAGAGATTTGCGTCTCATTTTAGTGTACTCACTTTTGCCATCGCATCATTGTACCAAGTGAGTTTTGATAGCCCCGTTGTACATGTTTATACTTATTTTCAAACCTACGGGGGAGAATACATTGCACATCATTTTTATTACGATACCAAGTATATCAAATTCATTACATTGCTTAAGTTACCTCTTTGCCAATTGAATGTCCCCATTTCATAATCATGAACCGTTAATTCTGGAAGAAGGGAGGGTGAGTGAATAGATCTATTGAGGGTGACTCCTCCATCCGGGTTGGTGGTCCCAATTGGTCAAACGGATGCATTTCATTTAATATCATAATTTGAGTTGTTTGGCAAACACTTCTTTTTGGCATGAACATCATGATCGCTAGCTTCGGTGTCATGTGCTTATAGCAATTGTAACCTTTTTATGTGACATATTTGTCATACATTGTCTATACTTGTGTAGTCGTATAAAACATTTTTCATAAACCTATGATTTCTCACCAACATTATTGTTGACCGTTTTAGCAATGTATTTTCAGGTATCTAAGGCATTTACATCATGGCACGCATAAGGACCCATCATAGAGTCGCGGTGACGACGCGTCTCACTTGTAAATTATGGCACTTTTAAAACATCGTTTGGCTTGTAATAAACTTATTTCCACAAACTTTATCTACTTTTGGGACCTATCTTTGTAACTCTGAATGTTTTAAATAAATAACAAATGATGTGTTTTTAAACGACACTTTAGGTCGTTCAATATAACTGTAACTGTGGTGCTATGACAGTCAACCCCCAGGAATTCCATTCCTCTGCAAAACAGGTAATTTGGGGGTGTGAGCAATTTGCTTGAAATGGTGGCAATGCTTATTGAACCTTATTCAAGGCTTTGGTTATGTCCCCCATCATGCCATTCTTGAGAGTGATCGGCGAGTTTCTGAATGGCTTCAAGGGCTAGATTAGGAGTCATGTTCGGGATAGGTCCTTGATAGTCCAACATTTGTGTTGTAGTCACGTTGATTCCTTTGTAGAAGATGTTGACCTTTTGCTGGTTGTTCAGATCGTTGTATCTATCCCAGGCTTGATACAATGTTTCATCGTCTTGTTGTTTGAATTTATGGATCTCCAAAAGCTGGTTAGAAATCTTCGACGGCGGACAAAACCTCTGAATGAAGTGCTTCTTGAGTAGAGCCCAAGTATTAACTGCCCCGGCGGGCAATCTTTCAATCCATCTTCTGGCAGCACCAGTAAGAGTCATAGAGAATACCCTTAGCATAACAGCATCATGAGACACGCCCAGAATGTTGAAAAGGCTTGCGATGTATAGGAATTTTTCAACGTGCTCATATGCATCCTCGTTCCTGTTTCCAGAAAAAGGGTTGGCGCGAAGCTCCCTCATAAATTGGTCTTTAATTTCGAAACGGACATCAGCTCCAATTGTCGGTCTTACGAGACCTGGCCCTTGTTCAGCTCTTGTCAATGCCAAATATTCCTCAAGAGTGAGGTCATCGATGTTAACAACTTCCATGGTACCTGAAAACTTGAATAATGATCGTGAGAAATATAGAAAAGTTTAAAACAAAACGAAAATGAGAGACTTAATAGAAATCCTAATATAACTCCCCGGAAACGGTGCCAAAAACTTGTTACAGGTTTTACCGACCAGGTTTTAATATTTATCTAGTTTCGTTATACCTATGGTCTACCCTAATGCACTAACGGGCAGTGTACCCGGTCATGTGTAGTGTAGTATTTGGTAAAACCGAGGTCGTCCCAAGAGCTATGTGTGTTGGATTATTACTAAGTCTAGGTGTCACAGATTTTAATAATGATTTCGATAAGGAATTAATTAATTAACTACTAAAATAGATAAAAGCAGATAACAGGCAAAGGTTTAATCAATAGAGGAGAGTGGTGCTAACCTAGTTAATCCTCCTAGCTAGTAATGTCTATGTCTACTTACTTCCAATTACTTCAGGTGGGGTCAAATTCGAGAGGACAACATTTGGTCAATTCTCCCTAACCTATTAGCAAGATGATGCCACCACTGGAGAAGTCAGGTGTCCCTTCATAAGTCCAGTTGTTCTGGTCCCCTAAGCCAAGTCATTAAGTACCGCTACATGCTAGATTTATAATAGTGAGTGCCCGGCGTTAGCAACTTAAACACTCACCCCCTAATTCTTATGTTCATCCAAACGGTAGGTGATCAGTTGGTCAAATCGTACAAGTAGAAAGGGTCGTCAGTTAGTCATATATTACCCTTCCCGTGTCAGTCTACTCACTTAGGGTCAGTTGGTCATATCTCCTAAGCAACTAGCCTCTACCGCCATTCAAAACTACCTAAACAAGGGTAGCTACCAATAAACTATGCATGCATACACTTAGAAATATTTATACGGAAGTAATGTAAACGCAAACAAAACAATTAAGGAATCATAACTAGGCCAGCACCAAGAGGTTCTTAGCCGCTCATATTAACCATACAAATCAATTCAATATTCAAAGTTACGAAATACATGAATCGAAAGTAAGAAAAGATAAAATGCTAATGCTTATCGGAGGGGAGTGATTTCTCCCTTGGAGACAGCTCCGTATGCTCCTCTAGACCTGCCTTTGGCTTCTTCCCGCGTTCTTTGGTTGTGGTGTGTGGAATGGGATGATTTGAAATGCTGGAAATTGTGGGGTATTTATAGGCTAGATCTGGGTTACGGCGTAACTAATATAAGAGTTACGCCGTAATCTTCAATTCATTCGTATTTTGCACTATATCTGCTGGTTACGGCGTAACCTTATATGTGGTTACGCCGTAACCTTATAAGTGGTTACGCCGTATCTTCAATATTACTTGGTTACGCCGTAGTTGATGAAATAGTTACGGCGTAGTTATCAGCGGCGTGGAACCTCATTTGACCTAATAAGTTACGGCGTGAGTCTTTAGGGGGGGTTACGCCGTAATCTTCTAATGAGTTGGCTTTCTGAGTCATGCTTTAGTTACGATGTAATGTGAGACATGAGTTACGCCGTAACTTTTTCAAAGTCAGCATACTATGATAAATCTTTGATATTTCTCCAATTCCGCGTCTCTTTAGCTCCAATTCTCGTAATTTACCTGAAAGTGAAAAACAATGGAAAACAAGCGTAAATCCATATAAATGATATATATGACAAGCATTATCAGGGGAAATTGACACTTAATATTCAGGACTATTTGATGTTATCATCCCACTTGCAATTATGTTGTTCCAAAGGTTTCTGCTTGTAATAAATATGCTATTGATGTGTTGTATATTCCCCCTCCTCTTAGGAATAATGAACTTGCATATCAAGCATATCTCTCGTACCTTAAGGATAGTTTAGAGGGTCTCCGTAAGATTGTCGAAGATGTTAGAAAATAGAAACCACTTGATAGTGAAGTTACCTATGCTTACATGTATGGCAAACGATCTCAGGAACTCTTAGAATATGTCATTGCCACATGTCCTAAATTTGGTACTAGGCGAGATAGAATAGTTGCACCCACATCTATGCCTAAAGTCAAGCATGTTACCTTTGATGTGCCTCTTAAAGTCTCAGAGCCCAGCACTTCTAGGCCAAAAATACAAAAAGTAGTGATACAACCTAATATTCTCGTCGTTCCTTCTACAGAAGTAAGCAGTGACACTAAGGTTAGTGGGAAAAAGCCTTCAGAAAATACAAAGCAAGATAGGACTTCGCGAGCTAAATGTGATCAAGAGAAGAGAGTAGAAGACCACCATAGGAATAATAAGTTTGAGTTAAATAATATGAATCGTGTTGATTCTAGTATTAGCTATAAGCGTACTATAATTAATTCAAATTTTGTTACTGCTTGCAAAACATGTAATGAATGTTTAATTTCTGGTAATCATGATGAATGTGTTATGTCTTATTTGAGACATTTTGTTAAATCCCCAGTTGATAATGAAAAACAGGTTAAGAAATCTTGGAAACCTACAGGGAAAAGGTTTATTCATATGGGTTTTCAATGGAAGCCCACAGGCCGTAAGCTCAAAATTAGTAAACTTTCTCCCTCATTGTCTAGATCAGTTCCTAATAAGAAATGGAAACCTACTGGTAGAATCATACCTTTAGGAACTCAGCACACAATGACTAGGTCCACTGCCTCTACTCGTGTAACTTCCACTAATAATATCATGGCACCTATAAATGTTGTAGGTCTACAGATCGCTTGTACTAACCAATCGGAACCCATATTCTCATGGGGATCCAATGTTTCCAGTTATCTACTCTTGTCTGTTTTCAAATGCATGTCGTACAAATCATCCTTTAGTATTTGGATTCAGGCTGCTCAAAACAAATGATTGGGGATCGCTCACGGCTCAAGAACTTCATGAATAAGTTCATCGGGACAGTTAGATTTGGGAATGATCATTTTTGTGCAATTATGGGTTATGGAGATTATGTTTTCGGTGATAGTGTTATCTCCCGGGTATATTATGTAGAAGGACTTGGGCACAATCTGTTCTTTGTTGGTCAATTTTGTGATTCTGATCTTTAAGTAGCCTTCAGAAAACACACATGCTTCGTTAGAGAATTAGATGGTGTTGAGATTCTAAAGGGATCTCGTGACACAAACTTGTACACCATCTCTATCGAAGATATAATGAAGTCTTATCCTATTTTCTTGCTGTCTAAGGCATCCAAGAAAAAATCATGGTTATGGCACCGTCAACTCAATCACTTGAACTTCGGCACCATCAATGATCTTACTAGAAAGGACCTTGTGAGAGGTTTGCCCCGGTTAAAATATGAAATAGATCATCTTTGTTCTGCTTGTCAATTGGGCAAAAGTAAAAGTATGCCCATTAACCCAAACCTGCGAATACCATTATGGAAGTTTTTCATACCCTTCACATGGATCTATACGAACCCATGAGAGTTCAAAGTATCAATGGGAAGAAGTATGTTCTAGTTTTTGTTGACGATTACTCTCGGTTCACTTGGGTAAAGTTTTTGAGAACTAAGGATGAAACTCCCGAGGTTATCATTAAGCTTATCAAATAATTGTAGGTTATGCTTAACAAAACTGTTAGAATCATCCGAACAGACAATGGAGCTGAATTTGTGAACAAACAGCTCATTCAGTTTTATGAAAGCATTGGAATTACTTATCAGAAAAGTGTTGCGTGCACTCCTCAACAGAACGGTGTAGTTGAAAGGCGTAATCATACTCTTGTGGAAGCTGCTAGGACTATGCTAATATTCTCAAAGGCTCCAATGTTATTCTGGGCGGAAGCCATTGCCACTGCTTGTTATACTCAAAACTGATCCCTAATACATAGTCTTCACAGAAAAAATCCATATGAATTAGTGCACAACAGAAAACTGGATCTCTCGTTTCTTCATGTGTTTGGGGCTTTATGCTATCCAATCAATGACAGTCAAGATCTGAGGAAGTTGAAAGCTAAGGCTGATATTGGATTCTTCGTTCGTTATGCACCTGATCAAAAGGGTTACCAAATCTACGACAAAAGAACCCAAGATATTATGGAAACATTTCATGTTACATTCGATGATCTGACTGAGCAAATGGCTCCTGGACACTCCAGTTTCTGACCATCACCTCAACTTTTGACACTTGGACCCATTAGTTTGGGTCTTGTACAGATTCCCACTCTAGCAACTCCTTACCTCACTCAGAAGAAGATTTCAAGAAGCTATTTGATCCGATGTATAATGAATACTTTGAGCCTACAACTAATGATACTCCTGCACCACCAGTTGTAACTTCTCCTATTCCATCCAATACAATTGGTCAAAAAGTCTCTATTTCTATATCACAAGATGCTCCATCTGCTGACCATTCATCATCATCATCGAATCTTCAATCATCTTCAATGCATCAAGGGATTGCAGTTGATAATGCTTTTGAAAATAACCCCTTTGTCACTCCTGAAGATGCTCCATTTGAGAATATATTTGCCCCTGACCCCATTCCTGAAGCATCTTCACCAAGGGATCCTAACTCTGCTACTTCAATACCTTATCAACAACTACATGAACATCTCAGAAAATGGACACATGATCATCCTTTAGATAACATCACTGGGAATCCTTCTCGTCCGGTATCTATTAGAAAGTAACTTGCCATTGATGCCTTATGGTGCTTCTTCAACTCTGTACTATCAAAGATCAAACCAAAAGACGTCAATATAGCAATGTCTGAGGACAGCTGGTTTAGTGCTATGCAAGATGAAACTCATGAGTTCGATCGTCTTGATGTATGGGAATTAGTACCTCATCAGATTATTCTATGATTATTGCTCTCAAGTGGATCTTCAAGGTGAAGCTTGATGAGCATGGTGACGTTCTTAAGAATAAGGCGTGACTCATTGCTAAAGGGTATCGACAAGAGGAGGGTATTGACTTTGAGGAATCATTTGCTCCGGTTGCATGAATTGAGGCTATCAGAATCTTCCTTGATACTTGATTGTACAAAATATTGTACTACCAGGCTTCAATGAGGATCAAAGTAATGAGGGGTGTATGTTCCAGCCAAGACTTGTCTTTCACCTGAGAATAAGAAATATGAAACACTACGTTAAGTGATTACGCAGGGGTAGGACCCTGCGAACCACCTCCGGCGTGAGAGTAAGTATGAGTTATGGTTGTATAAGTGTGTGTAAGTAAATAGATGAGTTTCAAATGAGTTTACCATAATCCATTATCCGTCTAACCTATTTATAGTGAATGAAATAGGGTTGAGAGCACGTCTGCATGAATGTCGGAGATCATGGGGGCGTCCCATGATTGTGGGTAACCGCTAGGGCTTAGTGACCCACGTTCTCAGACTTGACGGGGAAGCCAAGAGAGAGAGGGAGATCGTGGTTTTGACCAAGTCAGGAGGTTCCCTTATCCATTGTCCTTTGTCAGCCATACCCCGAAGGGCTTAGGGCTTCGAATGGCGAATTCCCCTTAGGTAACCTTCGTGCTAACGAATGGTTTGACGCCTGTGGATATTTTGGAATCCTAACTTGGGCCTTCATAGGGAAGGGATTCGACACGTCTCGGAGGAGTGTCCTTCGAGCTACTCGGAGGGTACATCATCAAGCCCCCTAGTGGAAAGTGATGTATATGAACAAGGAGACATTGCTTTCAACTTCATGCTTCGAAAAAATATCGTCCTGCTATGAATTGCGTTAGTTAGAAGATAATGACGCAACTAACCAAGCGCATTTAATGCTAATTAAACCATCCGACTGCCCGCTACAGTGATCACTTATTCCCATATTACCCGAAGACCAAAAGTCTTCTTTTTTCAAAATTTAAAAATTTACACCGGAGAAGAGTAATTGTTGGGACACGTGTGCGGTGTTTAATAGATGCAAAAGAGAGTATAAAAGGGGGTAGATGAAACCCTAACTCATTTTACTCTCTTCGCCTATTTTCACACGCAGTAAAACGCCATCGCCATCACTCCGAAATCAAAAGGTAATCCTTCCTTCTTCACTGGTAGCTTGTTTTTTTTTTTTAAATGGATTCCAAGTTTATTATAAAGCAACAAAAGTGTACATTATCTGCAAAAGATCTACATGATCACTTAGCCGATTATCCTATCCCACTAGAACACAAAGTGATGTTACCCAAATCTAATCAGGGCATCTTTGATGCTCCTCAAGGTTTCGTAGGGCTGTACACACATGCATTTAGCCACTCGAACCTTAGGATTCCGTTGCACCCTCTGATATTAGAGTTTATGCAATATTACAAGGTTCACATCTCTAGATTTAACCCTTTTGGTTTTGCCAAGCTGACCACATTCATAGTGATGTGCAAAGCATACGGCTATGAACCAACATTATCGGTTTTAAGAGGATTTCTGAACTTGTATCCTGGGGGTAATTGGTTAACTCTAGCAAAAAGACCTGAGGCAGATGTTCCCAACCTGTTTGGGAAGGTGTATACAAACATAACAGGTTGGAAGGGTAGTTTTTTCTACGTGCAAGACACCATTTGTTAGGAATTAGAAAATTCCTTAGTGAAGTATCGGTCACCCCAAATATTATTTAGCATAAGCTAGCTCATAGACATTACGTTATTTACTAGTCATTTAGTTAATTATTTAGTTTAGTGCTACACCGTGGAGGAAGGACGGGTCTTTACCCATTGTATCCCCGATCCACAGGCCGTCAGGAGGTCGTTTAGTTTGTAACCTATAAATACCCTCTACCTTGCAAGGTAGAGGGTTGGATGTTCTTTGGTAATCTAACATCACATGAGTTTCTCTCTCTAGAATATCCCACTTCTCTTAAATCATCTATTAGCCTAAAGTGTTAATGTTATGATGTGTATGTGAAATCCAATATCCTACAATTGGTATCAAGAGCCATGGTTAGATCATATCTTACACTTCTTTGGATTTCTAGTGGTTTTTAGGTGGTTTTTGAGTTTGAAAAAGTTTAGTGGTTTTTGCATCATTTGGTTGATTTCTTGTGTTAAAGCTTGGATTTTGTTAGTATTTTTGTGTTTAGAATCATCACAAGTGTTTAGGTTTTCATTAGGTGAGCTTGAATCATCTTGGTTGGGTTGTTTTTGGATTGAAAAGTGATGTTTATGTGGTTTTTCTTGCTAGCGACTTGATATACGGATCTCTTTCTTCGTGGCGACTTGCTTCACAATTTTGTAGCGAGTTACAGTTTTGGAGCTAGCGACTTAGACCTAGCGATTAATAGTACAAGTAGTGGACTCTCCACTACGGGTAGCGACTTGGTGGTAGCGACTTGGTCTGTAGCGAGTTGCTCTTTAGCGACTTGAAGTTTTAGCGACTTGAGTAGCGAATTGCTGCCAAAATTTTGCTAGCGACTTGAGGCTTAGCGAGTTACTAGCTTAACTTGCATTTGTCTACCGACTTGGGACTTTAGCGACTTGGGGGTGTAGCGAATTAGGTGTTAGCGACTTGGTGCATTATCTTCTAGCGACTTGGGTGATTGTTTACGGTTTTTCTCTTGATTTAGTAAAATCCCGTGAAAGAATCTATTTCCCGGTTTAATCATAGAGTTATAAAATCCCGTTTAACTTGTCATCATGTCTACCAACGCTCCTACAATCATCTCCACTGTTGCTGAGGTCGTTCATGCAGAAGATACTCGTCAAAATAGAATTTCTTACATCACTGATCCTTTAATCACCAAAGTACTTGAACTCTATGATACCTCACAGAACAATGAAACTGGTTGCATTTCTGAATGTCCAACATTGGTTGATTCATCAAAGGGTGATCTTAACTCCTCACCATCTGAGTCAAACCTCAACAAACCACATCTAATGAACAATGATGCTAAGCAAATGGAATACAACATTGAGCCCTATCAACTACTTCATCAACATATCAAACTACTCTTATCTACTACTATGGATCGAACAAGCAGTGATATCCTTCGTCAGGATTTTCCCACTTTGACTAGAACTGTGTTACTCAACTTAGAACAACTAAGGTGTCAAATCACCAATGAACAGTTCTCAACTGATAAATCTAATGCAGCTCTTCAAGTAATCTTCAATCAATTTCAGCCACTTATCAAGGGGAATATTCCTCAGATTTTGATGATGACTTGACTGGAAACTCATTCAAAAGACACACTGGAATGGAAATCCATGAGTTCAGAAACACCTTTATTCTACTTATGGGAAATGTGGAAATATACATAAAGGAAGTTTCTAATGAGAATGAGAAACTGAATGAAATGAAGGGGTGTCAAGTGATGCTATGGGAAGATTTTAATAGGACATGCAATGGATCAGGTAAACCAATGAATGATACCGAATGCAGAAGTTCAGTTGAAATTAAAAAGGATGGAGACAACTATACTGATCCCAATGACTCAGGTCGAGAAAAGTTTCATGTGATGAGGTACACTTAACTAATCATAGTAATTCATATGTTAAGAAACCTGATTCTAACTCTGATCTTTATACTGTGAAATCGATCGTGGTTGAGCCTGAATCTAAAACTGTTAAAGCTGATGATATGATTGAAAAAAGGGTATATGATGAACTTTCAAATAAATACTCAATTCTTGAAAAACATTGTATTTGTTTGGTAATCGAAATGCAACAAAAAGATGAACGCCTTTATGCAAATAAAACATGCATCAATCAGAATTTCGAATTTCGAGAATTTTTTGAAATTAATCAATTAAAACCCAGATTCAGGACAAAGACTCAACCATATGCAATCTGAAATCACTACTCTCAGATGTGCAGAAGTATGACTGTCATGAAATGAGTGATACACTTGAATCTAGAAATGCTGAGCTTGCTCTTTGTGTGTCCAACCTGTTAAGAGAAAATGAATCATTAAGAAAGAACTTAGAGGAGACAAATTCTAAGTTGATCAATCAATCTAACAACTTATTGAAGGACATTGATGACCTCAAAGCCCAAATTCAAGATAAGAGCTTTAACATTGTTGCCTTAAAAAATGAGCTTAGGAAATCTACTGGAAATAGGATGAACACTAAGTTTTCAAAACCATCAAATTTGGGGAAGTCAACTGGTCAGAACCACTCTAAACGTACAGTAGTTAAGCAGCCTAATGCCTTTAGAACTGAAAGAGTTAAATCATCAAAATCTAGGTTTGCCTCCCAAATTGATGAGAATATTGTTTTGTCAAAACCAGTCACTTCATTGCTTCATTCTGATATGATGAATATCAAACTCCAGGGAAATGTTCAAAGTTCAAAGTTTAGAAATACTAGAAGTACAACTAGTTCTGATAAGAAACATCATTTGGCTGATCAATCCCCTAAGAAACCATCGAAACACAAAAGGAACAATAGCCACAACAGGGAAGTGCACACATACAAATCTACTAGTAACTGCTTCAAATGGATTCCCACCGAGATTATTTAAGTTCTTTGAATCCAAACGGACTTACATTCCTAAATCTTGCCTTAAGTGGATGCCCACAGGAAAACTCTTCAAGTATATTGAGCCTAAAAAGATCTCTAATATTGATACGTCTGCATTAACCAATGTTACATCAAATAGTGAAATTATTCATGTCACTAACCCATCCTGCTGCAATTCTACATGTGCTTCTAGTACAATGTGCTCTCAGTCGTTTTCAGGTACAATGCTCAACTCAATCAGGAACTTCATGACTTGGTTCCCATCAGAAATGAATATAGCTCATTCAGGAGCTATAGCTTGCCAGAATTGATGTACATCGTAATTTGACTCCTATTCATTTTGAATCAGGACTCACTCTTTTATATCTGTGTACAAATCAAGTTTTCTTAAAAAAAAAAAAATAATAAAAAAAAAAAAAAAAAAAAAAAACTCATGATATATTCTTTGTTAAACTAATAAAGAATACATTCTTTGTTATCGATAACATCTACGGTCCTAGAAATGTCATTCAATAATGGCACGGGTTCATAGATAAATTTCGAACAAATGATATATTCTTGTTTTATAACGGGTGAGGTTAATTCAATCAATGGTCTTTGGTGACATTGATTGAGGGGGAGAATTTTTCAAGTTATCTTGATTGTATCTGCGCCAGTGTTAGTTATGTTTTTGTGTTCAAAGGCGGGTTGTTATTGTTTATCCATTATGTTAGTGTGCTTATCTTATTATGCTATCGGTGCTTGTTTGCAATCTGATATGTTCATATAACTAATGAGTCTGTAACACATAATGTGACATGAGAGCAACTTTCTTTGTAAAGTCTTAGCAACTTGGTTTGGTAAATTTGAGGTTAGAGACTTGCTTTCTCAAAGTCTTAGCGACTTATTATGATTCTAGGATAGCGAGTTAGTTGCTAATCTCTCACATAACCACAAGGACCGAATGTGACAAATAGGAATTCTTGAGAATATCTCCTCTCTTAACCTCTAGCGACTTAGCATTTTTTTTATATATATATAATTCTTAAATAAATTTTTATTCTTTTCTATTCTCTCTTTTTCTTCCTTCTCCTCTAAATCATTCGTCTTAGCGACTTAACTGTGGTATGATTCTAATCTCTCATTAATTGTTTTCACATACGCGTTTGTGTTGAGTTTCTAACTCGTTCTTTTAACCAGATCCCTACGAGCTTGTGAATCGTGACATTTGATTCCTACCTAGGTTCGAATTATCATGTAATCGTGAATTGTTGTAATAATGATGTTGCAAGTATATTAATTTTTTGGTATAACTGATCTTGAGTGTTTGATAATGTGTTTCCATGATTGGTGGTTTGGGTCGATTATTTGTTGAGATAATAATTGTTCTTGATGGCGACTTAACACTATTCTTGGTAGCGAGTTAGTTTATATGTTCATCGTAGCGAGTTAGTACTCAACTTAGCGACTAAGCTGCTGTGGCGACTTAGTGAATTACTTTCTAGCGACTTGGGTAGCGTCTTAGTTGTATCATTATTATCAGCAACTTGTCTTTACAAGTTAGCGAATTAGCAACATTAGCGACTTAGTAAACAAATCTGTAGCGACTTGGTTATGTTACTGTTCATGGCGACTTGTCTTTACAAGTTAGCGAATTAGCAAATATAGCGACTTAGAGAGCAAAACTGGTAGCGACTTGAATGTGGTACTGGTGATGGCGACTTGTCTTTACAAGTTAGCGACATAGTTCACTTTCATGTAGCGAATTAGTCCAGTTTGGCAGCTTGACCATTTGTGACTTGAGACTTGTTTGGTGGGTTTTTTCTTCTCAGGGCCTAGGGTTATTAAAAGGTTTAAAGGCTATTTTCTAGGATAATCTCATGCTTACAATCTTGTTTCAGGATTTCCTGTAACAACTTGTATTGTCAACTTACTCTTTGTAACCTACTATAACATTTTGTTTAGGCAAGTTGTTCTTGAACTCCCTTGTGGCTATTCAATGTTACATCTTGTTTCATTCAATCTGCTATATCACTTCTACACTTGTATCTTGGCTCACGACATTATTTCTTTGCAAATGTGCATTTTAACCTTTTAATTCCTATACAAATCGTCTCGTGAAAACTGTATCAAATGGTGTCTTTATCCTTTATGTCTTACTTTTGTCTATCATTCTATCTCTATATGCCTATGGGAACCTTGTCTGTGCTTCTAAGTGTTGTATGTTCATAACATAAGGGTGTATTCAATGTAGTCTCACTAATCATTTATTATCTAACCCGTTCCCAATCATTACTGTTGATTGTATGTATACTCAGATCATCAATGGCAAGTTCAATCCCTGATAAGAACGTTATCCCTTTGGCATCAACCAAAGTTCTCTCAGACGATGAAATCCTTCCCAGGAGTCAATGGGCTGATATTGGAAAGAGTAACTGTTATGTGGACCTACAAAAGCTACAACAAAATCCTATACTCAAAGTATCCATTGATATCCTCAAGAACACAAACTTCTTCAGTGCCATTACCAAGCAATGCTCAATTCCTACCATTTACATTCAACAATTCTGGAACACCATTCAATGGGACAAAATCACAACTCAATACTCTTGCAAACTGGATGATAGGGAGTTCACGATTGATTCAGCCATTCTTAGCAAGGCTCTTGGAATCACCCCATGTAACCCCAACCTTCGTTCGAATCTCCACCACCTGGTGCTGACGATCTAATTGTCTTTCTAATTGGTTTGGGTTATCGAACAGACATCTTAAGGGCTTCAAACATCATCACTGGACACATGTATCAACCCTGGAGAGCTATTACAACTATTCTCAACTTGTGCTTATCGGCAAAACATCAGAGGTTCGATAAAGTGAGAATTCCCATCTTGCAAATCCTATAGGGAATTGTCAATATGGTTGATGTGAATGTCTCAGATCGTATTTGGGAAGAATTTTCTTTATCAATGCACACATTCATATCTGATAGAACAAATTTCCAGAACAAAGCTCAAGGCCGAAAGAAACAAAACAAGCTTGTGATTCCCAGCATCATATTTTCAAAGCTTTTTATCCAGTACTTGCAACAAACTCACAACTTCAATCCTAGGATTGAATCAACTCTACATAAAGCAGAAGATGAATTTGTTTTAGGAAACCTGAAATATGTTCCTAGAGGTATGGATAATGAAATATTTGGATTGCCAATTCCTGATACTCTACTCACGGAAGATATCATGAAGAAGGACTACTTCAAACAATACAAGAAAAGAGCTACCATTACTCTGTCTGATGTCACACCCACTCCTCCACAACCCAATGCTCCCAAGTCCACTTCACCTCACAAGCATCCCTATGCCTCTCTTCCTGAAAAGAGACGTGAAAGGTCACAACATTCAGACACCGCATCCAAGAAGCAGAAAGTAAAAAGGAAGAAAGTGGAAAAGGAAATTGGTTAAAATACTGAGGTTTCAAGGGATAATACAAGGTTAATTGATGAAGATGATGCTGCTCTGCAACTAGGAATCCAGCAAAGCCTAGAAAGTTTGAATGTGAAAGCACCAGTAGGTGGAGTAGTGCTAAGAGAGCCTAATCAAGTGCCTCAACAAACAACACGAATCACACAAGACAAGGGAAAAAGAATTGTTGGAGATGAACAAGCTGCTCACACGCTCCTTACCTTTTCTTCCTCACCATCAAGAATTACCACTCAAGTTGATCTGAAGAAGAGAAGTGTTGAATCATCATCAGTTCAAGAACCATCTGGACTGGAAAAAGAAGCATCTGTAGCACCAGAAGTGAATCCTGCTACAAGTGGTATCCAGTGTGAACAAAATGTTGAAGATAAGTTACATCATGTCTCATAGGAGAATCTGGAGTCAAGATCCGATGAGACCATGCCCTTGGAAGAACCAAATCTTTCTACCAGTTCTCTATCATCATTTAAGAACCTAGATACTGAATTCACTTTCGGCGATCAATTCTTAAATGACAAACCCATTGATTCTGAGCCTTCCAAGCAAGATAATGACAATGAGGATGCACAATCCATGTTTAATGTCAAAATTCAACAAGATACATCATCCGTTCCACCTATGACAGCACCTTTACTCACAACTGCACTTCCACCTCCCAAACTTGATCAAGTAACCGCACGTTCACCACCTGAATCTGCAAAGACTCTATCCTTTGAACCAGTGGTCACAGTTGCTGATGTAGTAACCCCACCTGCTTCACCACCTCAAATTCTTACCTCAGATCAACTGCTTGACAAAGCAGTGAAAAGAATTGAAGCTCTTGAAATACAACTACCTAAATCCGTAGATTCCCTTGTGGATCGTGTCTATAGGCTGGAGCACCTCAACTTTGATGAAGGGGTGGCAGACGGCATTGAAGGCGAAGTTAAAGATGCTGTGGAATGGGCAATGGAGGCTCCTCTACTTAGACGATTCAAGGATCTTCCTATCTCTGATATGAGAGCTGTACTTTCAGATAAGATGTTTGAAGCTGGCAAAGATAAGCATGAGGTCCATAAGAAGCTTTATGAGTCTCTCGAAGAATCAATTAAGTACGACAATCATGTACAGTTCTTGATAGACGCTGGAGAAAGAAAAGCTAAGAAGAAAAGGAGAACCATAGTGTTGGAAACATTGCGCAAAGGTCATAAAGATCCTCCTCCTCCTCCACCTCCAACTGGGGGTGCTGGAACATCTGGAGGTGGTGGATCTTCTAAAACAACATCCACACTTCCACCACAACCACCATCATCACCACTAAAGCCTGCCAATCAACCCAGTTCATCTGAAAATCAAGGAACGCAAAAGAAATCTGCATCTTGGTCCACGGTTGACTCAAGGTTCACGTCTACAGTCTCCTCTATCCCTGAAGATCAAGTTGTTAATGAAGAATCGCTTGTCATAGCAGAGTCAGAATCAGATGAAGATGATGCATCCACCAGGTTCATTCCCAAGTCAACTGAAGATGATTGGTTTGATACTTATATGTCAGGTGAACCATCTAATCCATCCAGAGCTGCACCTTCAAAGGACACCATTCGAAGTTGGCTCTCTGAAGAAAGACCACAAACTCCTGAGCCCTCATGGTTTATTCCCAGTCGAGTCAACAAATCCATCAAACAATTGGGCTTCAACTATCATTTCCAACTATGAAGCTCCAGCTGAAGACTCTCTTCTTCACTTCACAGGAGATGATGGGAGCTTTATAAAGTGGTTGTGTGAGAAGAAAGAAATTACATCCATCACCCCTAAAGATCTTGAAGGTCCAGCTTATGAAATAGTCAAAGTCTTCCACTCGGATGCTAATCAGCTTCAATATCAAATGGAGGAATGCCATAGAATGTTGAATGATCAAGTTGGTGAATAGATCAATAGGTTTGATGTGTACAACCCTCTTCCCCTCGGCGGTGAACCCGGATTTATGACCATTCAGTCAGAATTCTTCTTTAACCATGATCTGGACTATCTATGTGGACACACCTCTGAAAGAAGACCTGCTCTATCAATTTCAAAGATGAAGGCAGCTACCTACACTGATCAAGGTCTCGAACAGATGGTTCCAGATCAATTCTGGGCAGACAAAGAGAATCAATATGACACCGCAGCCTTCATATGGGATCTCACATTGGTAGTTCAAGAAGAAGGAATTCTACATCGAAAGACATAGTGCCAAGAAGAGACGCAGAGCGAGTTCGATCCGGACTGTATTCTTAGTGTTATTGGTATAGAGATCTTCCTATCTACGGGTATGACTACGAAGAAGATTGTTCTTCGAAGAGCAGACTTGAAAGAGCACATCATAGAAGAAAACGACTTCAAACATCTGATGCCAAATGACTTTGAAGATCTCTATCTTCTGAACCTCCAAGGACACCTTGACCATCTTCCCTGGAGAAGAAGGCTCTCTATGCTGCTGTCAATCAATGGATCAGAGGCTTGGTCATTCGACTAAGAGTTGGAGATTTTCAATTGGGAATAGAAAGCTACCAGACTCGAGTCAATCTCACAAGACCAAATTGGGAAGCCAGTGGACATGAATTTCATCACGAATATAAAGTGATTGACACCCCCAGAGCATCATATTTACCTGACAGATATGGTTCAAGGATGTTAATGAGATTATGTGAGCTATACAAATTCAGTGATGGAACACTCAAAATGGTCGAAGAAGAACTAAACTACAGAGTGAAAGACATCAAAATTAAAATGAAGCCTGGGGACAAAACGAAATTCGGTCCTAATGAAGATGTGAAGTGGTGTGATGAGTTCATTGCTGCAATCAAACGAAGATTGAAGACCAGAATGATCTATCGTAACCTTGAAAGCTTTGTGGGTGGAAGACTTCGGGCAGGTCATTACAAGCTTCTTCAAAGGACTGAATGAAGATATTTTCCGGATGTCATTTCTGTCTTGTATTATTTATGTGTAAACTGTGATGTACAAACTATGAACAACTATTATGCATGTAATAGTGGTAGGGTATGTCCTGTGGTTTCCCTTTATGTCAAAAAAAGGGAACTTCAGTGTTGTTCACTTCTGATCATATAAAATTGGACACATTTTTCTCCAACAAATGTTTTGTCTCATACATATTTAAATCACTTGAGATCCAAAATCTCAAAGGATTTGAAATTTTTGATCGGGGGAGAAAATGTGATATAAATATGAAAGATGTTAAAAGATGACCATTTTAAGTGCATACTGCTCTCTAATATGTGCTAAACAATTTTCAAATCTCGAAGCATATATTAAGGGGGAGCATTTTAAAACAAATCCAAACCTTCAGGGTACAAAATTTTTCATGCTATTACATAAAGTACCTTGATTGTGTGTTTAATGATTTCTAAATGTTTGGTGATCATGGTTGTACTTCATTGAACTTCCTTCTAGTATGTGCAAAACTCTTTTCAAATCTCGAGGCACATATTGAGGGGGAGCAAAATCATGAAAACCTCATCCGTCCCGGAAATGCTATATCTACTTGATTTGATCAAGGAAGTGATGGTGATATCTTTTAGAAAAATGGTAATCAAAGAAGTAATTTCTTCCTCTTGCCTCCGTGTTTAAAACGATTTCAAACATTTGATGCACATGTTGAGGGGGAGCTCTTATTCTAAAAATATAAAAAACAATTCAGGTATAAAATGCTTTGATAATATATCACAAGTATCTGGATTGATTTTCAAATGGTTTTCAATTGGTTCCCCAGATGAACAATACCAAAAAGACCGACCAACTTTACATTATGTATGGTGATATAAGGACGATAAGGTTAGGTATGTGTTCCCATGATCCGCCAGAACCGGAGGGATCTACCCAGAGACTATCCACTAGTTAGTGTAGAGTTCTTAGGTATGATGATAAAAGGAGAAAAATGAGATATGGGAAGAGTGCGGATTGAGACTGAGCTAGTAATGAATAAACCCAACAAGGTTCTAGCTATGAAGTCTCGTGTAGCACTGAGGGGTTGAAGAATTAAAAAGAATTGAATGAGAAAAGGGTGAAAACAAATAGCCCTCCATTTATTCAACCTTAGGGCAGAAACCGGGTTCAATTCATATGCTACTGATGGTAACATCTGTATTGATGACAAGACGTCATGGACCTAGTGACGCACTGCACTTCAACTTTCCAAACCACTCAAGTTCCTCTTAAAAGGACTTGTTTCATTCTCACGGGGAACCGACATTATCTATCGACTTTCTCTTAGAGATTGTTGATATTGAAGGAGGAGACCCTCTCCCTAGTCTCCGATATAGGATCCAAATATGCACAAATTGAGTCTAGTGCCACGAGATCATCAATAAAACTCAATAGGACACTTTCAATGAAGACTCTCTGTTTCATACAATGTGAAAAGAGAGATTATATCTTGAGTCCTACGCATTATCCTTGTGGTATTGCCAGAACATCTGAGTGATGTGTTTACATATTCACTGTGAAGATGGAAAGCCTTCTGGAGCCAACATCTAACAAGCTCCTGGTAGGTGGCATGTGAGATCTATTATACAGATCAACCATGTGACAACTGAACAGAAACAATGGGGCGATTCAATCTTTTGAATCAATCCTGGTTCATGTTATGGATTGACGGATACCTTTGAAAAACCGGTCTTTGTGCTTTAAAACTCTTTTCATTAGCACGTCGACCGTGTACTAATTTTTCAAATCAAAAGGTGTTTTATGATTGATAATTGATTTTCATTAAAACCTTCGTTATATTGCAAAAACAATTTCTATTGAGCATTACACGATTGTTTTTCAAATCTCTTTTCATCAATCAGTGGACGTAAATTCGCTGGTTCACTCACTCCGTGTTGTCTTCTTTGAGACGTTCCGGTTTAAGAACATCTAGAGCCTGCGAAATGAAACCCTGTAAGGAAATTCTTCGAATTATACCTGATCACGGCAGCAGTACTTGTAACGATCAACGGGGAACCGTGGGTCGTGTACCTCAATTCATCGAAAGTGATCAAAGACACTTTCGTGCGCTTTATTGCTAACTGTCTTATGCAGTTACACCCCGACGTTTGCAGCTGATCAGAATGAAGCGGTCAATCCATAGCCGCATGCTCACCTAACACATTCATCTCAAAAGAAATCATGATTGGTGCATCAATGACTCTGATATTCTAACTCCATGCTTCGCTACTGCTGCTGCCAATATCATGAATCGACGAAAGCTTCCACTACTCTGATAAGAAGAAATCATGATCCAGAATGTGAGCATGTTGGTCCATATATCACAACATCATATGCTGGCAACACAACAATTGGTGATACTGAGATCTACAGTTGCTGATGATCTCTAGTTATGCTCAAAAGGGTCATCATGGTGGATCAGATCATAACCTCCACGAAATATACATCTTAGTTGAACAATGATGGAATCATTACAGAATCATATAAGTTGAGTACTTTGAAGAAGAAAAGTCTGCGAGCTCAAGACTGAAGATTAAATTAGAATGCTAGGAACCTAAATGTAAAACATGGGGTGACATCCCTTAGGGGGAGATTGTTAGGAATTAGAAAATTCCTTAGTGAAGTATCGGTCACCCCAAATATTATTTAGCATAAGTTAGCTCATAGACATTACGTTATTTACTAGTCATTTAGTTAATTATTTAGTTTAGTGCTACACCGTGGAGGAAGGACGGGTCTTTACCCATTGTATCCCTAATCCACAGGCCGTCAGGAGGTCGTTTAGTTTGTAACCTATAAATACCCTCTACCTTGCAAGGTAGAGGGTTGGATGTTCTTTGGTAATCTAACATCACATGAGTTTCTCTCTCTAGAATATCCCACTTTCTCTCTCTCTTAAATCATCTATACGCCTAAAGTGTTAATGTTATGACGTGTATGTGAAATCCAATATCCTACACCATTGTTTCTCCTAAATATCCAGAGCTGTTGAATAAGGGAAACATGTTTGATGCCAAACGATATAATGACCCCCTGCCATATGAGGTTCGAAGGGATCCTTGTTATCAGCGTTTGGCCAAATATCCTGTGGATGTGCAAGTGTTCCCTGAAGCCATCTTATACATGGCTGGGATTGCCCAGAGCTGGGAAGGGTCTCCCAAGAAGCCTGTGATCATATACCAAGGACAAATTATGTTTATCTACGTTTATTTAAGTAGGACCAATGTAGCACTGATATTTATTTCTTCTTGTTTCTATTTTGCAGAGATTTCGTTCAGAAACTTCATGTTCCAAGATTTGGATGAAGATTTAAGTTTTATGCCTGCAGAGAAGGCCGAAGAGTCTTATGGTGTTGGCTCTCCTTCGACATCTGTGAACAACAACGAGGTAGATACTCCGAAGACGGAGCCTATTGCGTCAGCACCCCCCGCAACTTGCATTGGAGGGTCCATCCCAATTGATTGAGAATGTTGCTCACTCGGACAATCCTGCGGATGAGGATGTCCCCGTCATAGGCACAACAGGGATAGCTGACAGGTTGAAGAGTAGAAAAGGAACCGCGGCCAAGAGTGTGAAGTCTACCAATAAAAGGAAGAACCCCCTGCCTGCCTCTGGGAGCAGAGTTGTGAAGCAGAAGAGTGCTGAGGGCAGAAAGTTTCTGAAGTCTGCCTTCGAATTGCCAGATGACTCAGTGGAGGTGCATGGTAAGCAATTCCTTCCTATAAAATATGTGAAATTATAATTGTCACAATTAATGTAGTCTTTATACGTTGTATTGGTCGCAGGCCTTCCAGAGACGAAGGAGCTTCCCAATGCTTGGGCCTGTCACCAAATTGTCGATCATGTCACCCCTCCGCAATGGAAAAGTATGCTAGAAAACATGTCCATTGAAAGGTTTTGTGATATGCATGACAATGGGGTTGCGAGGCAGGAAGTGATGGATAATCATTTGAATGCGAAAACCAGAGCGTTGCTTAGAACTGTGGCCAAGCTGGAAGCTAAGTGTGACGAGATTGAGGGAAATGTTGAGAAGAACCCCGTCGTCCAAGACCTTCATTCAAAGGTAGCCTAGTTGACCGTTGAACTTGGAAATCTTAGGTTGGAAGAAGCCAAGGTCATCACTCTCACAGGTCAGAATGCTGCTCTTGAGGCAAAATGTGCTGGGTTGGAAGGTGAGAAGGCTAGGCTTGGAGAGGTAGAAGTGAAGTTAAGGGAGGAAATCGAGGGCTTGCAGATGAGGTATAAGATGCCGCAAAAGGATCGTGCAGAGGTTGTTTCGAAGGTGGTGCCTTACATAGCTATGGAGCTCTATCACAGTGATGAATTGGGAGCTCAGATGTGGAAGGTTATCAAGTCAGCCATTTTTCATGGACGGTGCTTAGCGTTGGAGGAGGCTGCCAAACAGCAGCAAGCCCGTGGACCTTTCCAAGATTGAATGCTACCGTCCCACTTCAAAGGCTAAGTATGATGAGGCAGGAAATGCATTCGCAACTGCAGAGTACTCCTTCCTTGCTGAGGCTACAAAAGATCCTATGGCACCCCTCGAAGACCTCCTTTCCAAGAAACCTCGGAAGCTGAAGCCTACCACTCCAACTAAGAAGACCATGTCTACCAAGCCTGTCTCAGGCAACCATCCCCCTCTATCTCCAAAAAGCAGAATGAAGGTTGCCATGTCAGCAGTAATTTGGTTTCAAAGGGTGGCATGTACCCTTAAAACAATTTATCTTATTTGACAATATTTGTCTTATGTTCCAAACAATTTATATGCTTTTGATGTATGGCCATGGGCCAAGAACAATTAACTGGGTGAGGCTCCTCGCAGGCACAAGGGCACTAGCCCTCCTTTTGAATGTTATGGTGTAGGGGAAATACCGCTGCACACTTAGTTATTATTAACGTTTATTTTGTTAACTTCTCGATGCCATTTTTCTCGACGCTTAAGTTTTATAACCTAAGGTTAAACAACCTCATTGTGTGTAAATTGCAACACCAAGAATATAATGACCAAATTTGATCATTGACAGAGGGTCACGACCCACTCTATCTCAAATCCTTTAAGTAGTACGACTTTGTAAAAAAACTTTTTACAAGCGTCAAAAACTACAAGGAGAGTTAATGTGAATGTTTAAGTTGGCTTAAATAATAAGGCATGTATTACACCTCGAGCCATTCGACATTGAAACTCATTAACGACTTGGCTGAATAAATATTTGTGTTTAAGAAACGAAGCAAGAGATTTGTGGGAAATGTCTTATTTATCATTGAATTGGTAGAGAGGATTACATCATTCTTGAAATGAAAACTAAGACAACTACCAATAATGTTTGATTTCCCTTGAGAAGCCTCTAATTACAAGAAAAAAGTAAAAATACTTCTTAAACATAGAACTTTCGAAGGTTCGTACCATTCCATGTCCTGTCGATGGGTTCTCCGAGAAGGGTGGCCAGTTTGTAGGCTCCGTTGTCGTAGGCCTCAGCTACCATGTAGGGTCCTTCCCAAGTTGGTCCCAACTTTTACTGATACTCTGCTTTGCTTGCACTGTTGAGGCGTAGCACATATTCTCCAGGCTTGAAAGTGGAAGGTCTGACCCTTTTGTTATAGTAGCCTTCGATCTTATGTTTGTGCATTGCTTCTCGGATGGAGGCTATTTCTCGTCTTTTTTCTAGTAGATCAAGGTTTTCCCTAATTCTTTCATCATTTTGGGAGGCATCATACGTTGCCACACGCTCCGTGTGTACAATTAGTTCTTAAGGGATGACCGCTTCTGTTCCGTATGTTAGGCTGAAGGGAGTTTCACCATTTCTCGACTTAGGATGCGTCCTGTGAGCCCATAAGACTTGAGGGAGCTCGTCCACCCATCCATGATGAGTTCGCCCCAGCCTTTTCTCGATCCCTTTGACGATATCTCTGTTTGTAACCTCCACTTGTCCATTACCTTGCGGATGGTAGACGGATGTCCAGGATTGCTTTATGTTGAGCCCTTGACAGAAGTCGTAGAAGACTCCTTCGGCAAACTGCTTCCCGTTGTCAGATATCATTATATGGGGCACTTCGAATCTGCAAACAATGTGTTCCCATACAAACTTCTTGATCTGTCTCCTTGTGACGGAGGCTAGGGGTTTAGCTCCCACCCACTTAGTGAAGTAATCGATTGCTACCAGCAAAAATTTGACTCCTCCAGGCGCTATAGGCATAGGTCCTATGATATCGATGCCCCACTGAGAGAAGGTCCATGCAGATGTCACACTTGTCATGTCTTGCTTCGGCATCTTTGGAACGTTTGAGTGTATCTGACAAGATTCACCTTTGAGAATGATTTCGGCTGCGTCCCTGTGCATCGAAGGCCAATAATAGCCCAACTTCATTATCTTAGAGACAACTGAGTGGGGTCCTACATGAAGACCACATGATCCTTCGTGGACTTCAGAGATGATGCTCGAAGTTTGCTTGGGGCCTACGCATTGTAACCAGGGTGACAAAAATGACCTCCTATATAGGGTTTCCCCTATTAGCCGATATTGCGGGGACTTAACCCGAACCTTCCTTGCTAGCTTAGGGTATTCAGGGAGGAGACCACTTATCAAATATTCCCTTATGGGAGTCATCTATGTCTCTCCTTCTTCGTGAATCACATCGGCAAGTTCTTTACGAACAATGGATCTTTCAGGAAGGACTTCTACGAGTACTTCTTTAGTGAGATGAGCGAAGGCCATTGAAGCTAGCTTGCTTAGTGTGTCTTCCTTCTTATTCTGATTCCTACGAACATGCTGGATGGTGTAGGATTTGAAGTTTTCCAGCATCTCCTTTGTTTTTTCCAAGTACTGTTTGATGACGGGCAGCCTTGCTTCATAGGAGCCTGTTACTTGGTTTCCAACCAATTGAGAGTCTACAAAAATAGCGAGAGCTTTGACCTCCATATCTTTAGCCAATCGGAGTCCTGCTAGCAACGCTTCGTATTCCGCTTCGTTGTTTGTGGCTTCGAACTCAAACCGAAGAGCATATGTATGCTCCTTCCCTTCAGGACTGACCAACATTAGACCTGCTCCAGAGCCATCGGAGCTGGATGCTCTGTCTGTATAAAGTTTCCATTCAGCCTGCGCTTGACTGAGGTTGGTTTTGGGCTCTTCCTTTCCTATGTCCGGCTCGGAAGGTGTTTCTGCCAAGAAGTGTGCGAGTATTTACCCTTTAATAGAGTTTCGTCCTTTGAACTCTATTTCATGTTCTCCAAGCTCAATAGCCCATTTAGCCACCCTCCCATACTTTTCAGGCTTCGACAAGATCTGTTTTAGTGGCTTGTCGGTTAAGACTGTAACAGGATGGGCCTGGAAATAGCGTCGGAGCCTTCTTGCTGCGTAGATTAAGGCGAGTATTAACTTTTCCAATGTTGGATAGTTGATCTCTGCTCCCTGTAAGACCCTGCTAACAAACTAAATGGGGATCTGTCGTTTGTCTCGTTCTACCTTGAGGACTGCGCTAATACTCTCCATTGAGGATGCTAAATACATGAATAATACTTCACCTTTGATTGGGGCTGTAAGTGTTGGAAGGATTTCAATGAACTCCTTCATCTTCTGAAAGGAAGCCTCAGCATCCTGGCTCCATTGGAAAGTTTTCTTGTCCACACATCCCTTGAGTGTTTTGAAGAATGGTAAGGACCTGTCAGCCCCCTTCGATAAAAACCGGCTTAAGGCTGTCAGCTTCCCATTTAGACTCTGCACATCTTTTAGACACCTAGGGGCTTGGATATCGGAAATTGCCTTGACCTTAGAGGGATTATCCTTTATCCCCTGCTTAGTGATCAAATGCCCCAAGAATTGTCCTTCTTCTACATCGAAGGAGCATTTCTTAGGGTTCAGCTTCATGTTAATCGCCCGAAGCTGGTCAAATGTTTCCTGTACATCGAGGAGTAGGTCCTCCTCCGTCTTGCTTTTAATAACCATGTCATCAACGTAAGCTTCGAGATTTCTGCCTATCTGTTTATTGAAGGCTTTATCTACGAGACGTTGATAAGTTGCCCCTGCATTTTTCAACCCGAAGGGCATCTTTCTGTAACAGTAGACACATTTGCTCATGTAGAAGGCTGTCTTTTCTTCGTCCTCCTTTGCCATCTGGATCTGATGATACCCTTTATAGGCATCTAAAAAGCATTTTAACTGAAAACCTACCAAGGACTCTACCTTCCAGTCAATTTCTGGTAGAGGATAGCAATCCTTCGGGCATGCTTTGTTGATGTCAGTGAAGTCAACGCACATACGCCACCCTCCATCGCTCCTCTTGACCAGCACTGGGTTGGCCACCCAAGTTTGGTACTTGACCTCCCTCAGGATGCCTGCTTGTGTGAGTTCATCAACTTCTTTGCAGCTGCAGCTTTCTTTTCGGGGCTAGGCTTCTCCTTTATTGTTTTATTGGCTCAATGTGTTTGTACTCATTGAGTTTATGTCGTTCCAAATGACTGTCCGCCTATCGCAATGTTCTTGGTACCCTGTCATGTCAGAATATTTCCAAGCAAAAACATCAAGGTTAGTCCGCAACAGTTCCGTGAGCTTCGCCTTGAAATTTGCTGGGATCTGCTTTCCTACTACCACCGTTTGTTCAGGGTAGCTAGGGTTAACTACAACTCGTTCCTCCGCATCTGTACAGCTTAGAATTGCCATCGGAGACTCCTCCGATTCTTCTTTGATCTTTTTGATACCATATATACCCTTATCCGCCCCATAACTAGAATGAACAGTTCCTACTCCGAAGGGGGTTTGGAACTTAATAGCAGCATGTCTGGTGGAAACAACAATTCCCATTTTTTGCATAGTTGTTCTCCCTATTAACAAATTATAAGGAGAATCTGACCTTACTATGACGAAGATGAGTGTTTCCGTGCGGGATAAGGGGCCTTCGCTTATGGTGACTTCCAACGGTACTTCTCCCAGGGGCCACGAGTGTTCGCCGGAGAACCCTACCAGTGGTGCTTTCGAGTCCACCCTCCATGAGCGTATGGACGACTTGAGCTTTAGGAAACAATGCTCATAGATGATCTCACAGGAGCTTCTACAATCCATATATGCTCGGTTTACCTCCTGCTTTGAGATTCGTACCTTGATGATCACGGGATCAGTCGAAGGTGTCTGCCCCAATATGTAAGGGAAGGTTATTTCCCCTACACTTCCTAGCTCCCCATCTGCTTCCTTCCTTTTCAAGGTGGTATCGTGCCTGTATACCATTAGTATAGGAGCCTATGCAGGTGTAGCTTCCTTCTTGTTCCCCTTCCATTCACCCAGTTAAGTGTCGAAGAACTTGTCCTTTCCCTTTTTGATGCCTTTGACCAGATGTGCTAACTGTCTGAACCGTACCGCCTCCTCGATCTGCTTCTTTAGTTCCCTACAGTTGTTCGTGTCATGTCCATGATCTTCATGGAAATGGAAATACTTGGACATATCTCTGGCCTTGCTTCGTGCTGTCATCCGAGGTGGTGGATCGAAGGTTTTTGCGGCTTTCTCGGTAGCTAGGATCTCTCGGGGAGATTTTACCAAGTTTGCCAAGAGTCCATGGTTTGAACCCTTGTTGTAGGGGGTGAAGCGGTCTCTGTTCTTCTTCTTGTTTTTGGGTCCTTCCCAGGAGGACCCTCTAGAGAATTTGTCGATGCTTCCTTTGCCCTATCGAGCCCCGTTTGTGCTACCTCCTTGGACTCGATCCAGGTGTAAGCCTTCTCGATTAAGGCCTTGTATGTGTTGGGAAGATCGGTGGACAGGAATTCCACCAAGCTTCGAATCCGAAGGCCATGTACGAAACCGAGAATCCTCGATCTTCGTGAAACCCTAGAATTTGCAAAGTTTCATCAAGATACCTGTAATGAAGGCCCTTGTGCTTTCGTTTTCCCTCTGCTTGATGGTGTGCACGGTTAGGTGAGTTTTGGTGTACTTCTTCAGCTGGCTAAAGTGTAATCGGAACTTAGCCTTAAGATCGTCTAGACTCATAATGCTCCCCAACTTCTGTCCGTTCCACCATATTCTTGTGGAGTCTCTGAGCGTGTAAGTGAACATGTGACATGCTACAGGCATGACCCACTTTTGCATCTTGATAGCGCCTTCGAATAAGTGGAGATAGTTATCAGGATCGACTTTCCCATCGTAGGTGCCTATATGAGTAGGCATCTTTACACCGTCAGGTAGGGGGTAGTCTTCGATCCACTTCAAGAAAGGTGTGCAAGCTCCAGAGGCTTCGGCATAGTAAGGGTTGTATGGAGGTGGATAAACAGGTGTAGGATTATACGGGTTAGGAAATGGTTGTGTGTAGGTAGGGTAAACAGTAGCGGGTTGGTATGAAGTATTTACACCCATCGATTGCGTAGGAACCTGTCCATAGGGCATTTGCTGGTATTTCTGGTTGGGGAGTGAACCATTTGGAGGGTAAGTGTTGTTGGTTTGAGCAAGTAGGTAGGGGTTCATTCCCGGAGGGGGTAACTGATTCATGCTGGAGTATGGAGGTGGGCCTCCGACACTCGAAACATAAGAGGGGGTACTGGAGCCCCTGTCCCTTCTCTTCCTAAATGGGCAGCTAGGAGAGGGGGTAGGTTTACCCCTCTGTTTCCTACCGGGTTTCTTCCTCCGTTGGAGTTCTCGCTCCTCCTTTCACCATGCATTCTTTCCCTTCTTCCCAGATTTACTCCGGGTCCTTCTTCAAAACCCACCATCCTCCCATTTGGCCTTCTGAAGGAAGGAGAACCATTTCGCAGGGTCGAGCGCCCCCTGCTAACAGGTAGAGGCTTATCCTCTATTTCAATCTCCTCGTCATACTCCTCACTAGAGTATTCCAATTCCCTCCGCATGTCAGTGTTGCGAACTTGTCTCTTATGAGCCCTTAGCAAAGAATCTAAGGCCTCAAAGTTTGCCTCAATGAAAGCGGGACTAATATCTGGAATAGGGTTAGCGGAGGTTGAGGCGTGATGTACGGGAGTGGTTTCCAAACGAGATCGTGTGGTAAAGGTAGAGGCTGTTATGGGGGCGAGATTGTCGGTGTTAGTTGTGTTGAGTGGGGCCAGGGTAGAGAAACCTGGTGGAGGTGTATCTTCGCTTCCTGGTTCCATGCCGGAAAAGTAGTGTAGTCGGTTAGGGTATTAGGACTGGGTGATTACGGGACTAATAGTAGTGGTCCCACGGATGGCGCCACTGATTGTACAAAAGATTGTACTACCAGGCTTCAATGAGGATCAAAGTAATGAAGGGTGTATGTTCCAGCCAAGACTTGTCTTTCACCTGAGAATAAGAAATATGAAACACTATGTTAAGTGATTACGCAGGGGTAGGACCCTGCGAACCACCTCCGGCGTGAGAGTAAGTATGAGTTATGGTTGTATAAGTGTGTGTAAGTAAAGAGATGAGTTTCAAATGAGCTTACCATAATCCATTATCCGTCCAACCTATTTATAGTGAATGAAATAGGGTTGAGAGCACGTCTGCATGAATGTCGGAGATCATGGGGGCGTCCCATGATTGTGGGTAACCGCTAGGACTTAGTGACCCACGTTCTCAGACTTACGGGGAAGCCAAGAGAGAGAGGGAGATCGTGGGTTTGACCAAGTCAGGAGGTTCCCATATCCATTGTCCTTCGTCAGCCATACCCCGAAGGGCTTAGGGCTTCGAATGGCAAATTCCCCTTAGGTAACCTTCGTGCTAACGAATGGTTTGACGCCTGTGGATATTTTGGAATCCTAACTTGGGCCTTCGTAGGGAAGGGCTTCGACACGTCTTGGAGGAGTGTCCTTCGAGCTACTCGGAGGGTACATCATCAATAATGTTGCCAGCAAGAATATGGTAGTCTACCAAATGAATGTAAAGACTGCATTTCTTAATGGTGATCTCAAAGAAGTTGTCTACGTCAGTCAACCGAAAGGCTTTGTGGATCCCGAGCATCCTAATTATGTCTACCGTCTGAAAAAGGCTCTTTATGGCTTGAAGCAGGCTCCAAGGGCATGGTACGATACTTTGTCAAAGTTTCTATTGGCTAATGGATTCTACAAAGGTGTTTATGATCCCACACTGTTCACTCGGAAGTCATGCAAACATTTAATTCATGTTCAAATATATGTTGATGATATTATTTTTGCCTCGACCGACCCAAATGAATGATACCGTTTTTCAAAAGAGATGGGCTCTAAATTTCAAATTTCAATGATGGGACAAATGACATTTTTCTTAGGATTACAAATTTCTCAATGTCCTAGAGGCATTTTTATTAATCAATCTAAATATACTAATGAAATAATAAAGAAATTCGGATTTGATTCTTGTGACCCTATTGACACTCCCATGGTGGAGAAAAACAAACTGGATGAGGATCTCTCTGGGATCCCTATTTCTCAAACTAAATATCATAGTATGATTGGATCGTTGATGTATCTCGCTGCCAGTAGACCTGATATTCTGTTCGTTGTATGCATGTGTGCTCGCTACTAGGTTAAGCCTACTAAAAAGCACCTTGAAGAGATTAAACGGGTCTTTCGATATCTCCAAGGAACCATTAACATGGGACTTTGGTATCTAAAGGACACCGCCATGTTACTAACAGCCTATGCAGATGCTGGCCATGCAGGGTGTCAAGATACTCGTCAAAGTACGTCAGGAGGTGCTTAGTTTTTTTGTGATAAACTAGTGAGCTGGTCATCAAAGAAGCAAATGAGTACCTCTATATCTTCTACAGAGGCTAAATACATTGCCATTTCATTATATTGTGCTTAAATATTATGGATGAGATCCCAACTATCTGACTATGGCTTTGTATTCAATAAAATTCCTCTATACTGCGATAACAAAAGTGCCATCGCTCTCTGCTGTAACAATGTCCAACACTCAAGATCGAAGCACATTGACATTCGACATCATTTCATCAGGGAACAAGTAGAGAAAGGTACGGTTGAACTCTACTTTGTAAGGACTGAGCATCAGTTGGAAAACATCTTCACAAAAGCTCTTCCAAGAGATCAGTTTGAGTTTATCCTCCCTCAACTAGGCATGAAGAGTCTTGATGCAGGATTTCCGACCATGATTTAATATTTATATTTTTTCGTCTACCTAAGGGCTACCTAATGCACTAACGAGCAGTGAACCCGATTGTGCATAGTATAGAAGGTGGTAAAGCCGAGGTCGTTCCCAAGAGCTATGTAGATGAGGATCCTAGTCTAAGTGTCACATGTTTTAAATTGGTTTTGAGGTTTGAAATAAGTAAACTAAGAAATGAAATAAAATGCATAAAGTAAATAGAGGTTATGATCAATGGAGAGAAAGTGTGCTAACCTAATTAATCATCCTATCCTGTAATGTCTATGTTTTATTATTTCCAATTGATTCAAGTGGGGGTTTAACTCTGTGACACACGGTAAATTTTCACTAAAATTTAACTAGTAAATGACAATTTATTTTACTAAATCTAGTCATTAAGCATGCATAAGCTTTGCCTGATCATTTGAGTAGTTAACTCGCATACAGAGACAACCGCATCACTTTTGCATTCATACCATTTTATGAATATTTCATTTTTGTCTTATGATTTAAATTGTAAGACGAGAGGTTATCTCGTTTTCCCATTAATCGACCTACACTGCTGCACGCAGCGATGCTATGATAAGGGCAAACAAAACAAATAATAAACTCTCGTAATGAAAATATTACAAAGATAATAATATTTCCAACACGTATTTATAAGATACTACATTATAAAAATTACCAAACAATGATAATTCGGTCACGGTCTTAATTCGCGAGACACAAACACATTTAACACAACCGTAACTTTTAATCTACAACACTTATTAAGTAAAGTATATAACAAAAATAAGACTTTCACAAGTTAAATAAATTACAAATACATTTTACCTACCCCAAATAAACCCCCCTCCTCTTCCCTTCTATTTTGTCGCCACCCTCTTGGCGCTTCCCACATATTCGTGCACCTCTCTCTCTCTAAAAAGAGATAACAACTCTTCCCAAGGAAAAGCTATCACCTCTGTATCTACTACATCTCCTACCTTCGTATAGGTCAACACAAAACCACAAAAATATGGCTAAAGATGAAACCTGGAAGGAATCCTTTCATCACACTTTCTTCACCCAGGATGTTTTGATGATTGTTTTTGCTGAGTCTTCCCCAACCCACGCGCCGTCGAGAGGAGAAATAGAGGGTAGCCATAGGAACATCAAGTGTCATTTTCATCCCTTCATTCCTCCAATAAAAGATCAACTCGTGGGAGATGAGTAAGGGAGATAAGAAGACTTAGCTTGATATGGCATCGCCCCAAGTTTCAAGAAGAAAAGAGAAGTCAAAAGCCTTCCACAAGTTCTACTATTTCAAAGAATGAAGTTTGGAAAAATCACCCTCATTCACCCTTCTTACTTCTCACTCAAATTATTTCTTTTCTGGTGGAGATAGACATCCAAATCTGCTGGGAAACGTTAAAGAGGTTTGGTGTTGGGTTGATTTTGATCTCGAGTTGGTTTTCATCTTCATCGTATTCGTTTCACTTTCATAAGGTTCACCCCTTTTAATCCTTTCTTTCTTAGAAACTTGATGTACAGATAAAATAAATAATAATGTCTTTGTTGTAATTCAAGTATACAGTTAAGTGTTTTGTTGTGAATAAATTTTGTGATCTTGATGAATGGTATATCCTCATATAAACTTAGTTTTTATCGACGGGTTTTACTTGTCCTGTTGCCGATAGCATGAACCTAGTAATAGGGGAGTTAAGTTATAAAAACTCCGAGTAACAATAGTTACCAATCTGAGAAATTAAATTAGTTGTGACACTTTGCTTTAGTACTCAAAAAATTTCATGGTAATATTAATGTAGAGAAGCCGGGTTGAGTAGTACTCAACTATCAAAAGGCTTTAGCGTGTCGTTGTTTTAAATATGTATGTCGACTTCGAGTACCATTCGAATTATTTCAGCTCGATCAGGTGGTCAAGATGTGCGTGGAGCACATCAGTCACGACACTCTTGGTTGAGCATAACTCCGAGTTAGCGGCATACCACTTGAAGTATTTAAGCTACTTTCCCTTGGTGTCCGAAATTTATACACAAATATTAAGACTTTGAAATGTAATGTGTTAGAACCAAATTGTTGCAAATCTACTCTTTGTATTTCCTTGGGCCGCAGCCCAGTCCAACCCTCCAACAAGACTCCCCAAACCATCTTTGGACCGACGCTCTTTTATGGTCCTTATGCTATTTCGGGCCTAGGCCCAGTGCTAAACCCATTCATGTCTGGCCACAACCACTTGTGTTTAATGAATGCTAGTTTGACAGCTAGATGTAACCGGAGAAATAAAACTTGTAACGTAAACCGGAAATCAATTGTAAAATTTAAACTCGTTTACCACGAATTCGAAATATTCCAACTTAGATATATGCATATATGTATCATCAAGTAAACGAGAATAAAAGTGATTATGCACAGAATAAATGTATGTCAACATAGTCTACATAATAATTTTCACGTCAAGATTATTGCCAAATGTGTTCGGATAGACATGTTTATGTCGAGTAACTACTAGTCGTAAATGGTAAATGTTAAGAACAACTTTGATAAACAAATAAATACTACTATGTCATTTATCACTTAATGAATTTGAGAGCCTTCAATATTTAACATGAGTACTTTCTAAAATCAATTAGAAAATAAATCAACCATATATAAATAATTGTGACAAAACCATTTTGTGTCAACTTAAATAAGTATATATACATTGTATACTTACTAGTGGGATATTGTAATTAATTGTTTTAAATCAAACTTTGGATTTTAAAACCATTATAGTGTCAACATGAAAAGTATATATATATACTTTCGTATACTTACTAGTAAAACCACATAATCATTTTTACAACTAAAAGTTTAGTTTTATTTCAATTATAAAAACCATTGAACTATTTTAAGTAAGGAATACTTAAAACAATGAACTAAAACATTGCCCTCCTTATCTAGGTCGCGTGCCGGTGCCGTCTCACAACAAACACTAAATCCCGCTTTCGGATTGCATTTTGCTAAGGTGAGTTTTCATAGCCCCTCTTTTACTTGATAAATTGTTTTATACATTTTGGGGTGAGAAAATATGCAAAACCTTTTTATGGACCTAAACTATTGCATGATTACTATTACGTGGTTTAGCCTAAGCCCTTATGTCCCTAGAAATGCCCTTTTCATGAACCGTCGGTTCCCCATTGAAGCGCGAATGTTATAAATAGATCTATTGAGGTGACTCCTCCGTTCGGTTGGCCATGCTTAGGCCAAGGCGAAACGTATACCATGTCGGAATCGAGTGTTGAGGGACAAAACACTCGCTATGGGCCCCTATATTGTATGATATCTGTTAGCATACAGGAACTGTCGTAGTATCGGTTGCATGAACTTAGAGCTAACGTAATAGACATTCATCCATATAACATTATATTCGTTGTAATGATTATATGACATTGCTTTGGTCCAAACTTATTGGTTTAACTTAAACCTATGAACTCACCAGTTTTTAGCTGACCTTTTAGCATATTTTTCTCATGTGTTTAAGTTATGTTTCATGGAGGCAAGGCAAGAAGCGGGTTAATGGTCGTAGTAGTATTAAAGAAGTGTTTTTACACAAACTGATGTTTTTAAATTGGGACCACTGAACTTATGGGATGTGCCCATTTATCTAAACTATGTTGTAAGATAATGTTTTAAAAATATTTTATGAAATTAAACGGAGTATGTATTCCGTCCTTTATTACTTGTGTTGTGATTACCAATTTAAATGCGCTCCCAAATAACAAGTATGCTTCCGCTAAACAAATTTGGGGGTGTTACAGATTGGCATCAGAGCCAAGGTTATAGAGAACTAGGTACATATAAATCCTAAACTATAACTACTTTTTACAAAACATCATACTACTGACCGTCACGGGTTCTTAGCTTGCCTTACTTGCCATACTACTTAGAATTCATTTAAATAGGATTGCATGTTTTAATTCCTATTTACTAGTGCACTATTTCATATTCATCATGAGTACTTTTCTACATACTTACACATATGCACCGTCTTGTCACAGACCATGCCTTCACCGGCCTTCCTCGCTGATGTCCGGGGAGGACATCCTACTTGCTCACTCACCTACCATCCATCGACTTGCACACTTGGCCACAGATCCGGGTACATTCAGGCCACTCTAGCATTTCGGCCGGCTATTGCACCTACTCCATGCTGGGCCACCCTTACCACCACTCCATCGGCTTTGTTGACACGCAGCGAAACCCCGCATGATCGTGAGAGTACCTGGATATAGAGAGCGGTATTCATTCATGCATGCACTAGCTTCTAGGATGACCTTGCCGCTTACATGGGTCCTCCTACTACTTCGTGAGTCACTGACACCATCATCCACTGAGTCACCACCTCACCAAAGACTCAGGAGGACTACTGATTCCTACTCAGATGAAGACCGGAAGAAGATCCGGAAGAGGATCCGGAGGAGGAGCTACCAGAGCCTATGCCGACCGCGAGTGTCCGGACATGATAACACAGCAGCGATATGGATATACTGGGTCGGAGATTGTCGAGTATTCAAGAGATAGGGACAGCTCCAGGGATGGCTCTCGGGGTTGGGCGAGGACATGGATATTGATGCACCATTTGGATTGGGACAGAGAGCTGCTTTCCTCCGTAGCCAGGAGGAAAGTGATGATGTTACTTGGAGAGATATTGGTTGTGTGGTTAGTTACTGCCACACATCGCTAGTCGAGCTATAGCCCATCATCACCTTCATTCATACCATCTGCAGGCAGACATGGGCGCCTTGAGCGCGCCACTAGACAACTTGAGACCATTGAGGAAGCTTGCGGTTGAGGCACAGTCCGCGGACCGTTATCGGATCTCTAGATGGTGATCGACCGCACTTGAGAGGATATTTATTCATGGACTCTCATGAGACTCTGCTAGGAGTCCATACTTGATCGACTAGAGAGTCGATCCAACACGCTTGCAAGCTGCGGCGTGTTGAGGGTTTAGACCGAGTTCCGATGTATTGTTTGAGGCGTGGAGCTCGAGAGACCTGGCGGATTCGACTGGGTGTTAAGGTTGAGACGCAGGTTGAGGACATCAGAGAGTTGGACAGCAGAGCACGAGCCTTGGGCAGAGGTCAAGCCCAGATGCACGGACGACTAGAGGAGCTAGAGCGTCAGGTGGATGGCTAGAGATACTTGCCAGAGAGGGATGGCAGTAGGACTCTTGGTTTAGAGTCGATGTTAGCATCTCGAGATGAGGCGTATCGCGAGTTTGGAGGATACGCAGCGAGAGTTGATTGCTACCATTGAGCGACTACGTGATGAGCGTGGACATCCTTAGATCCTATTTCATGATGTATCACACTAAAGCGGATTATAACAGTTAGTGTTAGTTATGACTCTTATATTTCCATTGTATTTCCGTTGTACTTCATTTATTCCATCTAGTATCTCATCATGTACTTTAGGAACCTTGTAACCGAAATTCTATCTATGTCAAACTTATTTTCTTATCCAATTGTCTTTTCTTTCATAGATTACTCATATGATCTATCTACGATATTTACACTATTACACGGCACTTACCTTGTTTAAAGGTTCTATATCTCATTACCTTTCTTACTTTGCAGAAATGCCGCCAAAGCGAAGATCAAACCGCACCAATCTGGTGGAGCTTCCAATGCTCCTATTCCAGTGAGGGTTACTGCACCGGCTGCAAACACTGCTATTCCAAACAGAGTCACACATGATCGGGCTTGAAGCCACTACTCACGCTAGAGTTACTCCAATTCAACCTACCTGAATCAAGCTATGATAGACCGACTAGTCAATGAACGAGTGAATGCCGCTTTGGCAAACCACTCGTCTACTAATCTTTGGAACTTCGAGACCACCTACCCATAGCCGCACTTGTACGTATCAAGACTTTCGTAAGACCATGATGAAGCTTTAGTGGAACCGGCGGAAGGAGAGCTGTCGGTCTAACCAGATGGATCGAGAAGCTTCGAGGCGTGTTCGAATCTGTAGCGTGAGGAAGAGTCTAAGGTTAAGTACGCATCATTCACTTTCACAGATGTTGCCTTGACTTGGTGGAACAACTTCTTGAAATCTGCAAGCATAGATGTTGCCTATGCCATGCCTTGGAAAGCTTCAGGAGATGGTACTGAAAGTCTTGTCCTCGTAATGAGATCAAGAAACTCGAGCATGAGTTTTTGAACCTCAAGGTTCAAGGCACAAACATGGTACGCATATAACCGCGTTTTCAAGAGCTAGCATTGTTGTGCCACTGAAATGGTTCTAGCGAGACCCGATTGTTGGAATGGTACATCGGAGGATTGCCCCAATCTATCAAGGGCAATGTCACCACTTCTAAGGCTGCCGATCTCCATGAAACTATCGAAATAGCCAACAAACTCATGGACCAAGTGATTGAGGATTCCATGGACAAAGTGGTTGACAATAAGAGGAAATGGGACGACCACTCACGAAGCTACAACAACAATGGATACCGTGGTAACAACAGGTGGAAACCACGGCAACAATCGAGAACAAAAGGCAAAATGTTGCTAGAGCTTATGCAAGCCGGGATTGGAGAAAGGAAACCGTGCAGGACTTCACCACTGTGTAACCGATGCACCTTGCATCACAAGGGATAGTGTCAGTCAAGTGCCGTAACTGTAGAAAATCGGACACTTGACCGTAAACTGAGGTCCAAGTCATTGGCAGCGGTTCAGAACAACACACCATTTCGGGACCCAAAAGCTGCTATAACTTGTTTTGGTTGTGGTGAGAAAGGGCATTATAAGAATGAATGCCGAAAGACCAGAAACCAAGTCAATGGAGGAAATCAAGGAAACCGAGGAAATCCAGGAAGACAAGGAAATGGCAGGATTCAGGGAAATGTTGGACAACCGAGTAACGGGGAAATGGAGAAGGAGCTCGTGGAAGAGTCTATGATGTAACCAAAATGGAAGCTCAGGAAGACCCGAATGTTGTGACGGGTACGTTCCTTATAAATAACCGTTATGCATCCATATTGTTTGATACGGGGGCCGATAGGAGTTTTGTTTCTAATGCCTTTAGTCCACTACTCGATATTGCTCCAACTGCATAAGGCAATGCATACAATGTGGAACTAGCTAATGGTAACGTAGAAAGGGTAGATACCATCATAAGAGGTTGCACTCTGAACCTATTAAACCACCCATTCAATATCGACTTAATACCAGTAGAATTGGGTAGTTTCGACGTCATCATCGGGATGGATTGGTTATCAAAATACCATGCTGCCATCATTTGTGACGAGAAGCTCGTCCAAGTGCCCTATGGAGATGAAGTCCTAACAGTAGAAGGAGACAGAAGTGATAAAAGGAATGCGTCAAGACGCATGTCATTTCTGTACCAAGGTGTTAAGGTGTATCGAGGAAGGATGTCACATCTTCCTAGCACAAGTCACAGGAAAAGATGAAACAAAAACGGAAGAAAAAGCGTCTCGAGGACGTGCCAATTGTGAGAGAATTTCCGAGGTCTTTCGAAGACTTACGGGACTTCGCCAGCCCGGCAGGTTGAATTTCAGATCGATTTAGTGCCGGTGCGCACCGGTGGCAAGAGCACCCTATCGATTAGCTCCAACGGAACTTCAGGAGTTATCAAACCAATTGTCGGAACTTGCGGAGAAAGAGTTCATTAGACCGAGCTCATCACCCTGGGGAGCACCGGTCTTTGTCAAGAAGAAGGACAGAACTTTCAGGATGTGCATCGACTACCGTGAGTTGAATAAACTAACCATTAAGAACCGTTACCCACTCCCGAGGATCGATGATTTATTCGATCAACTTCAAGGTTCGAGTGTTTATTCAAAAATCGACTTAAGGTCTGGATACCATCAACTAAAAGTTCGAGAAGAAGATATTCCCAAAACCGCCTTCAGGACTCGTTACGGACATTACGAGTTCCAAGTCATGCCTTTTGGGTTAACCAATGCACCAGCTGTGTTCATGGACCTTATGAACCGAGTGTGTAAACCTACCGATAAATTTGTGATTGTCTTCATTGACGATATCCTAATTTATTCCAAGAGTGTGAAGGAACACGAGGAACATCTTAGATTAATCCTGGAATTACTAAAGAAGGAGGAACTGTATGCTAAGTTCTCGAAGTGTGAATTTTGGATATCAACTGTGCAATTCCTAGGTCATGTAATCGACGGTCGTGGTATTCATGTAGATCCCACTAAGATCGAGTCAATAAAGGATTGGGCGACACCCACAACCCCTACCGAAATTCGTCAATTCTTAGGACTCGCTGGGTACTACAGAAGATTCATTGAAGGTTTTTCAAAGATTGCCAAATCTTTAACCAAGCTAACCCAGAAAAACACCAAGTTTGACTGGGAGAAAAGAAGAAGAAGCTTTTCAACTCCTTAAAGAAAAGTTGTGTAGTGCACCTATCTTGGCCTTACCCGAGGGTAGTGAAGACTTTGTTGTTTATTGCGACGCTTCACACAAGGGGCTAGGAGCGGTGTTAATGCAAAGAGAGAAGGTGATAGCATACGCCTCTATGCCATTGAAGACTCATGAGAAAACTACACAACGCACGATTTGGAGTTAGGATCGGCCATTGTATTACTTAGGATTTGGAGACACTACTTGTATGGCACGAAGTGTGTCGTATACACCGATCACAAGAGCCTACAACACATTTTGGATCGAAAGAACGAACATGAGACAACGCCGATGGTTGGAGTTGCTCAGTGATTACGACTGAGAGATTCGTTACCATCCCGTAAAGCGAATGTAGTTGCTGATGCTCTCGAGAAAAGAGCAACCAAAACCTCTTAGAGTCGGATCCTTGGGTATGACAATCGGTTCCGCCTTCCATCTAAGATACTTGAGGCTCAATCGAAGCACTTCGGGGAAGAAAATCGTCCGAAGGAGAACCTTTACGGAATGCCAGAAAGTGAGAATGGATTCGTAAAAAGGTCGGATGGAATCTTGTGTTTCAAAGAGCGAAGTTGGATACCACTTTACGGAGGAATTCGCGATATCATTATGCACGAATCCCACAAATCTAAATACTCCATCCACCGTGGATCCGACAAGATGTATCTCGATATGAAGAAATTGTATTGGTGGCCAAACATGAAAGCCGACATTGCAACATATGTCACCGTGTTTAACCCGCTCAAAAGTCAAAGCCAACACCGAGACCCTCAGGGACTACTAGTACAACCCGGCATTCCCGAATGGAAATGGGAACGCATAACAATGGACTTTATTACCAAGCTACCTAAAACCTCTAATGGCTACGACACTATTTGGGTAATAGTTGACCGTCTCACCAAGTCCGCACACTTCCTACCAATGAAAGAAGGCGACGGAATGGACAAACTTGCACGTTTATACCTGAAGGAAATCATCGCACGTCATGGTGTACCAATCTCCATCATTTCGGACAGAGATAGCCGCTTCACCTCAAACTTCTGGAAGTCACTTCAAGATGCCTTAGGATCCAACCTTGACATGAGCACCGCTTACCACCCTCAAACCGATGGACGAGCGAAAGAACCATTCAAACTCTGGAAGATATGCTAAGAGCATGTGTGATAGACTTTGGAAATGGCTAGGATAAGTACTTACCCCTAGCCGAATTTTCTTACAACAACAGCTATCACACAAGCATTAAAGCTGCACCATATGAAGCACTCTATGGTCGAAAGTGTAGATCACCCGTGTGTTGGGCCGAAGTCGGAGAAAGTCAACTCACCTGGTCCGAGTTAATCCAAGAGGCGACCGAGAAGATTGTACAAATCAAAAATCGACCGCGGCTACGTGACCGTCAAAAGAATTACGCGGACAAAAGGAGGAAACCACTTGAGTTTCAAGTGGGAGATAAAGTTATGCTAAAAGTTGCACCATGGAAAGGCGTAATCCGTTTCGGAAAGCGTGGAAAGTTAAATCCTCGTTATATTGGACCTTTCAAAATTCTCGCAAGAATCGGACCGGTAGCCTACCGACTCGAATTACCACAAGAACTCAGCTCTGTGCACAACGTGTTCCACGTATGCAACTTGAAGAAATGTCTTTCTGATGAAACTCTTGCTATTCCCTTGGAAGAGATCCAAGTCGATGAAAGATTAAACTTCTTCGAGAAACCCATTGAGATTATGGATCGAGAAATCAAACGGCTTAAGCAAAGCCGCATCCCTATCGCCAAAGTCCTTTGGGATTCTCAAAGAGGTCCTGAATACACGTGGGAGCGTGAAGACCAATTCAAGCGCAAATACCCACATCTTTTCCAACTTCAGTAATCCTAACGAAAACCGAGGACGGTTTTTCCTTCTAAGGCGGGGAGGATGTGACACACGGTAAATTTTCACTAAAATTTAACTAGTAAATGACAATTTATTTTACTAAATCTAGTCATTAAGCATGCATAAGCTTTGCCTGATCATTTGAGTAGTTAACTCGCATACGAGACAACTGCATCACTTTTGCATTCATGTCATTTTATGAATATTTCATTTTTGTCTTATGATTTAAATTGTAAGACGAGAGGTTATCTCGTTTTCCCCATGACCACACTCGCACGTGCCGACACTATGATAAGGGCAAACAAAACAAATAATAAACTCTCGTAATGAAAATATTACAAAGATAATAATATTTCCAACACGTATTTATAAGATACTACATTATAAAAATTATCAAACAAGGATACTTCGGTCACGTTTTAATTAGAGACACAAACACATTTAACACAACCGTAACTTTTAATCTACGACACTTATTAAGTAAAGTATATAACCAAAAATAAGACATTCACAAATTAAATAAATTACAAATACATTTATCTACCCCAAATAAACCCCCTCCTCTTCTCCTCTATTTTGTCGCCACTCTCTTGGTCGCTTCCCCAAATATTCGAGCACATCCCTCTCTCTCTAAAGTGGGATAAACACAAATGAAAAAGAAAACTCATCTTCTACCTAGGCCCTATATCTTCTCTGCCCCTAACATTTCGCCTAAGTCAAAAAGAGAAAGACTAAAATGGAACCTGTAAAGGAACCTTTCACCCTCACCTCTTCATCCAAGATAAATTGGTGTTTGTCTTTGTCTTCACTATCATCCACGCCGCCCATTCCTATCAAGATTAGAGTGTCTAAGAGTTGACCATGGAAGCATCACATGTCGTTTTCTTCTTCCTATCCTTCCAATAAGAGGCCGCCCGGTGTGAAGATGGGTGTAAGAGAAAGGAAGGTCTTAGCTCAATATGGTAATTCACCATCTCCCAAGAAGAAAAGTGGAGTCAAAAACTACTCTCATTCCTTTCCTTTATTTCCAGTCGAGACAACCCCATAAGAGTCACACCTCAAATCTCACCTCAAAGATTAAGAAAGCTCTAAGGTATTGAAAAATATTGCTTGGGGTTTCGCTCAAGATCGATTGGGATTTAAGTGGTGTTGGACTCTTGGGTTGGCTTTCGACTTCATTGTCATCACTTTCATTTGTAAGAATTTGTTCCTAACTTTATGCCTTGTTAAAATTCATGAATTTGATTGATAATGAATTTGATAATTCGAGATAAGTGTTTTTGGATAATTGATAACCTTTATGTTTTTCGGTGAATGATTTAGTCTCGTTGGGATTTAAATTTTGTCGTTGATTTATGTTAGTTCCGTTTCGTGAGATGTATGAAACAAGAAAAACTAGAAGTTGAGTCTATATATTTCACAAGTATCAATCGAAACTGGGAATTTATGTTGGCCGTGACACTTTGTTTGGTACTTGAAACTTGCATAATGTAGTAAGGCCGAGTCGAGTAGTACTCGACCATTGCATGGTCTTATCAATTTCGTTAATGCAATGCGTTTGATTTGAATGTGAACCCACTTCGAGACCTATAGTAACCATCAGATAACCCATAGATGTTTCCTCTAGTGTTTGAGAAGTTAGCCAAATAAAACCGGAGACATGACGACCCAAATGCATGGTAGTATATGACCTTGTGCACTACCCGTCGAGTCTTCTTCACCTCCACAATATTGAGCCAGTGAGGACGTTGTGGTAGTACCACGATGTTGGGGTTCTGTTTAGACTAAAGTGACAAGAATGTTGAGTATAAACCTTGTGATAAATGAGTCATGTATGCTTGCTTTTCTTTCCTTCCAAATGAATAGTATAACTGAGATCCAATTGTTATGTCCATTTTGTGTCGTCGTCTATACCGTACTAGACATTGTTAACAAATAACTAAGCATGTATATCTAATCATAGTCGTGTAGCGAATTAACTCGATGAGTCTTGTGCAAGTTGAAGCTGCTGTGGAAACCACCACTGTGGCAAAACTTGATAATTGCTTAGGTGAAAGAGAAATTTGTTTAAGACAAAATACTGTAAGGGTTGATCCACAACTAGTGAGTTGATTCGAGTCTTGGACCTTAAACCTTGTTGTCGCACCTCTAGCCATAGGAGAAGTGGTCGTATATCATGCCTCTCTTCCGGACAAGTCATCATTTTCGAATAAACCGTAAGTCATACACGGCTATGAAACACCTTTGTCAATACTTGCTCTTCCTTGTTACCATAGATAGCCAAAAGTTTGAAGAAAACATATTGAGACCCACAATGGGCCACGGCCATCCACCCTAGGGATGTTTTAGTACTCGATGGGCCTCAGCCACACATTTGGTTAAGAAGTATCCATCTTGACTTATGGGTCTAAGCCAATGTGGTAACCATTTCTACCGGACCACACCCACCAAGCGTTTCCTTGTGTACTCAGTGGTCATTGAAGGAATTACACGAGTCAATAAAATAAAACTTGTAACGTAAACTGGAAATTAATTGTAAGATTTAAACTCGTTTACCACGAATTCGAAATATTCCAACTTAGATATATGCATATATGTATCATCAAGTAAACGAGAGTAAAAGTGATAATACACAGAATAAATGCATGTCAACATAGTCTACATAATAATTTTCACGTCAAAGCTTAACGTCAATGTGTAGACATATATATATGTCAAGTAAAATCTCTAGATGAGAACTATATGTATTAAGGACAAATTTTGATAAATAAATGAGGACTATTAAATCATTCTCAAAACTAATAAACTTGAGGGTTTTTCAACTTTAACTTAAACATTTTCTAAATGCAATTAGAAAATAAACAAACTAATATTAGTTTTGACAACACCATTTTGTGTCAACTGAAATAAGTATATATACATTTATATACTTACTAGTGGAACCTTATAATTATTTTTCAAATCAAACTTTGGATTTTAAAACCATATTAATGTCAATATGAAAAGTGTATACACTCCGTATACTTACTAGTAAGAATCATTTTTACAATTTTACAAACTAACGTTTAGTATTAACACAATTATAAAAACCATTGAACTATTTTAAGTAAGGAATACTTAAAACAAGGAACTAAAACATTTCCCTCCTTATCTAGGTCGCGTCCGGTCTTGTCCTCACAACAAACACTAAATCCCGCTTTGGTTTGCATTTTGCTAAGGTGAGTCTCATAGCCACTCTTTTACTTGATAAATTGTTTTATACTTTTGGGGTGAGAAAATATGCAAAACCTTTTCATGGACCTAAACTACTGCATGATTACTATTACGTGGTGTAGCCTAAGCCCTTATGTCCCTAGAGAATGCCCCTTTTTCATGAACCGTCAATTCCCTATTGGGAAGCGCGAATGTTATAAATAGATCTATTGAGGGTGACTCCTCCGCTTCTTGGCCATGCTTAGGTCAAGGCGAAACGTATACCATGTCGGAATCGAGTGTTGAGGGACAAAACACTCGCTATGGGCCCCTTATATTGTATGATATCTGTTAGCATACAAGAACTCCGTGAGTATCGGTTGCATGAACTTAGAGCTAACGTAATAAACATTCATCCATATAGCATTATATTCGTTGTAATGCTTATATGACATTGCTTTGGTCCAAACTTATTGTTTTAACTTAAACCTATGAACTCACCAGCTTTTAGCTGACCTTTTAGCATATTTTTCTCAGGTGTTTAAGTTATGTTTCATGGAGGCAAGGCAAGAAGCGGGTTAATGGTCGTAGTAGTATTTAAAGAAGTGTTTTTACACAAACTGATGTTTTTAAATTGGGACCACTGAACTTATGGGATGTGCCCATTTATCTAAACAATGTTGTAAGATAATGTTTAAAAATTATTTTATGGAATTAAAACGGAGTATGTATTCCGTTCTTTATTACTTGTGTTGTGATCACCAATTTCGTAACGCTCCCAATAACTCGTATGCTTCCGCTAAACAAATTTGGGGGTGTTACAATAACTCCTCCTTTTATACGTCTCCTTCTACTAATAAAAGAACCAACCCGTTTTCTAAGGTTGGTGAGATTGTTGATTCGGATAGTGAGGATGAGGTTCTTTAACACTTATGATGAGTCTGCTAATTTATTCGATATGCCTATGGGTACGTTCTCATCGATAGGTGGTGGAGGTGATCAGGAAGATTACTATGATTATGATGACTACATGGATCAACTATACGATCTGCCGGGTAAATTCGGTGCTTTTCATGAAGATATCAAACTCCAAGGTCGTGCTAGGAAGTAGTTGATCTTTTTATAGTCTTGTTTTGTTTCTGTGGTAGTGGTCTAATTCTTATTATTAAGAAATGGTAGTGTCTTGTTATGTATGCTCTTTCGCCTATGTAACGGGCTGAGATATGGGATTTCACCCATATCCATTGTACTTTAACTTTTCTTTTGGTTATATATTTACCAGGGTGCAGGATTACTCCCCTTTACCCAAAAAAAAGTCTTGCGGGGAAGGTATGTGTGAACAATATGGACTATTTTCTTCACGAAAGTTGAAGAGAGAATCGAGAGACCAATCTTCGGTGAAGGCACATTGTCCATGATTTGGAATTCAGAGAATTTGAGCAAATTGCCCAAGGGTTAAAACAAACTTTTGGTTTTTGATCTAAAACCAAAGAGGTAGAGAACGATCCTCGTTACGAACGAGTTCGACTTGACGGAAGAATTCCAATACAAACCTTGGACATATTTTCTCGTTAATTTCGAGAAGACATTCCAATCCTATGGTTCGGAAGGAGGTATTAATACCTTCTTCGTATTGTAGAGGAGTGTCGACAATACGTCCTTCGTGGAAGTGACGGGTTTCGAGATTATTGAACCCACGGACATGATTGCCAGGTGTGTTGGGCTCAAGGGAGATGTTAGGAGTGTAGACGCAAGTGAGTGAAAAATCAAACTCATATTCATGCGACATAGCGAAACCTATAGGAAAGAGAAGTTAATAGGATGTGACGTATTACTGGTAAAACAATGATGACCTAACGTTTTTACAAGATGTTTATTAACAATGACATTTAACTCACTTAATGTTTGACATTCTAGTAGAACATTTCTTTTAGGAAGAAGGTGGTTTTTATTTTGCATGGAAAATCCGTTATCCAGAAGGACGGTTCCCACGGTTCCCTTCTATCAGGGATCCGGCTAGCATATCTACAGGGATCCGTGGATCTGTAGTAACAGAAGCAGATTTTTGATACAAACATAGTTTTATAGTTTTATACCAAGATATGTGTATTAGTCTACATTTTCTTTTAGCATGCATTAATGGTTTCTAATGTATCACGAAAAGATACGAAAAATAAAAAATTTAAGAAAACACATTAAGATAATAAACTAGATAAACTAGTAATATTTCATTTCAATGCTAAGAATGATACAAATGATTAGGTATATAGTAGATTAACAACACAAAGTATATGTCTCCGTATGAGAACTTCATCATAGGGAACACAAGAGCGATGAGTGTTAAGGAGATGAGCACGAGGGCGATGTAAACCATGTTGATAATGAACCTTCTTGGTCTTGGGTTGAGATGAGATGAGATGAGGAGGAAGATGGATTTTTGAATGAGAGGTAATTTTTAAAAGTGAAAGATTCGAAAAAGTGAGATTTGATAGAGTGGACGACGGAGGGTTTATTTATGGGGAAGGAGGAATTTTTGAGATTTGTGTTTTGTTTTATTATTAGAAAAATATGATTTTTGGATTAAGTGAAATAAAACACAAGTTTTATATACCACGACTTTAGATGAAAAAGTAACACGTATGTGGGAAAAGGCTTCCTAATGAAGCTACATGTAATACATGTATATGCACAAAAGATAATCATATAAATATCTATGTAAGCATACTTATTTATCAAGCTAATGTCATTTAGAGATAAGTAGAAAGTCATCCCTCTAATGCACTTAGAAATGTCTTTACAAATGACACAACAAATGTTAGTAGATAGTTCCGGCTCCTTTGTGTTTAAGATACCATCTTAGGGAAGGTATTCTTGTTACCAAGTGATTCCTATGACTTGGTAGGTATAAGCTGTAACTAAGCAACATGACAAAGAGGATTAGTGCAATTAAATGAATAATAAATAATAAGAAAAATGTTGTCATCTAATCAACATCCAAACAAAGAGTTTTAAAAGACATGGTGTTTGTTTTATGAAAACCCTTCTTTGTAGTTTTCAATTAACCATGGATCGTATCAAGTTTTTCAAAGTACAATATACTTTAAGAAACTTGGTAACGAAGCTCTGATACCAATTGTGGAAAACTAGAAGGGGGGGTTGAATAGTTTTGCCAATTAAAACTCGTTTTAAACTATTTAGATCGACTTATGTCAATCTATTTGGATGTGTGTTGGATGTTGATAAACAAACATATAGAAATATAAATATGTAATGAAAAGATAAAGAGTAAGAAGCACAAAACCACAACGCGAGTATGTATAGTGGTTCGGCTACAAGGACACCTTCCTTGCCCTACTCCACTCCCCGAGTCACCTACTCGAGAGTTCGTAATCACTACACAACACCAACTCCTTATGGTGGAGAAACCTTCACAACATTGCCTACTCTTTTTCCGGTACTAGGCTAACCACCGGGTTCTTTACACCAAGGTGAACCAATCCTATCACAACTCGCCTACCCTTTATCCGGTACTAGGCTAGATACCGAGTTCCATTACAATGGAGGAACTACTACCCAACACTACACAAATCACCTAACCCCAAAGGAGATCTACTCCTTATAATGTCAACAAGGATAACAATATCCTTTGACCCAATATTAATCTATCTTGTACATCGAATCACACCATATCGAATGTACATCTTAGGCACCTTTCACTAATGCCTTTGACTAGATTTTCAAGACACCCTTCATTAATGTCTTGTGACTTGACTCTTGGGCACCCTTCACTAATGCCTACAATACGGACGATCGACACCCTTCACTAATGTCTTCGTCTTGACACTTGAGACATCTTTCACTAATGTCTTCAACACTACACTTCTTAGTAGAAAGAAAAGAACCATCAACAAGAGGACTTCAGTAGTCTTGATGATGAGGAAGCATGGCAACTCATGGACTTGAGCTTGCTTGACTTCAAAGGAGGTGATCTCGCCTTTAAGAGGAACCTAAAGAATCACACAAAAACAAAACTACAAACATAGATCACTTGGATCTGGGGTTAGAGAGTTTTTAACTCAAGGAAGAAGTATGTGAGAGAGGGGTTAGAAACAATGAAGAAATGGCTCACTATTTATAGAGAGAAACTAGTCTGCTGTTCCGGATCCCACGGATCCCTCCCTAAGGGATCCGTCAGTGTAATTACTGGGATCTGGGACGCCCCTTTGCCCATGGGTTTTGGGTCATGGGTCATGGGTTATGGGTCATGGATATCAAGTAGGTTCAATGTACCTTCAAGATGCCATGCATCTAGTCCAGTTCATGGATTGAAACTATGGGCCATGGATTAAAACCATGGGTCATGGATATTATCCATATATGACATAAGCATGATGTCATGCAATGGGTTATGGGTCAAGCTCCATGGATATGGGTCATGGACTTTGGGTTGTACCCAACTACATTCAATGTATTTGGTCAATGGGTTATGATACTTAAGTTTCTACCCATTTATATTACCCAATATACTACATACTAGTTATGTGTATATTTTACCCAAATATGTAAACACTAGTTGTTGTACATATGTAATATTAAGTCATAAAATCACTTATACTTGTTTTAGTGTTTTATGTGAAAACGTAGTGTGTTAGAAAACTATTGGCTCAAACTATTTACGTATTTTATTTGTTTCGTTAAAATGATTTTACGTTTGTTATCGACAAAACATTAGAAGATCGTAAAATATAAATAAACTTTTTTACGGCTTATTTGTATTAACAGCATAAAAACTGAAAACATTTGGAAGAATTTGTAGAGAGTGGTAAAAAGAAGATAATTTGTGTAAAAAAAATTTCAAGTGGGTAATTCATTCGTATTTATATCCAAACACAGACACTAATCGAAAGGCTAAGAAACTGCCACGTCCCCGGATACGTATCAAATGGCCAGGATTCAATCAAGATGTACAATTACGATGGTCGCAGAAAACGAACGGTCAGCCGTCAAAAAGTCACAGCAGTCAGTAAATAACCGGTTGAAAAGCGCTTCACAAGTACCGAGGACAACCTGGCACATGCGAAGTAAACCATTAGTGGAAAGTCCAGTCAGCATGATAGGACATGCGACATCGCTAGCCGCGGACGGTTACTAAAGTCTAGCACGCTCGTCTCCTGGCCTAACAAGCATACTAGATTGGGGGGACTTGATAATGTATAGTGCCCCGGACCCAACATATTGGGCCGAGCGTACTCATAAAAACAGATAGCCCCGATCCATGGACAATCCGGACCACACTAGGCACCGGGTTCACTAAATCGGGCCAGGAAAGAATTCCTTGCCAAAAAGGAACCGCGTCTCAGCACCCCTGTCGCGGAAGAATCCAATGTCCGGAGCAGAACCAGGGATGGGGACCACGGCACGAAGAGACCGCAGTTCCCTCCCAAAAGCATCACCATGATAGGTAAGATAACAAGAATGAGATTCGACCTTGGAGTTTTCCGCCCAAAAACATCGCCATCATGGCACGTGATCCGTGAAATCCGACAAAAAGATCATGGTAAAATAGAGGCCACTGCCACTCTCAACGGTATCATCATTATCTCACTACAATACTCTTTATCTCTCTAAAAACTTAGACTAACTCTCACGCCTGAGGTTGATCGCGGAACCCTCTTTCGCGGTGAAACTAACGTTATTGTTTTCTTTCTTAGCAACTTTTCACTCAAAGATATTCAGCTAGTCCGAAATTCACCCCATCAAAAACTAGCCTAAACTAGGTCTTGCATTAGCCCAAGTTTTGTACTAACACATGTACTTGGGCATCATCTCTATATCTTTGTCTCTCAAAGCTTATTTAGACTGAGCAACTTATCTTCTAATGTTTTTTCCGACTAAAAATCCTTCAACACTCGCCTACGTGTGTGGTTAATTAGTTACATGGCTCTAGCTGTTATTCACTATTTTAACCAAATATATTATTGGTTTCCAAGATTAATCAAGAATCATTCATTTTTAGTAAATTACATATTAATATTATAGTTCGATGAAACAGTAATATAATTATTGATAAATATACAGGAAAAAAAATCTAGAAAAAGAGGAGATAGAAAGGTGTTAAATTATTATCAATCATGCACTCTAGTCCAAACTGTAAGGATGCCATTTGTGTACCATATAAAATATTTTTAGTATCCAAGGAAAGAAATGCTAAATATTTAAACACAAATCGAACAAAAAAAATAAAAAATGGGTCCCAATGAACATGATTCCCTTGATCTTTCGCTACAAATACCACCACCCTTCCAACCTTCATCCTCATGTACTTGTGTTGAACCATCATATCATATCGATCAATTCAACTTCATACTTCCTCTATATCAATCTCATGACCCAGATGCAAGGTATCGTATCCATCCTCGACAACCCTGAAAAGACGACTAGGGCAGCCTCATTGAGGCGCACACTGTCTGCTGATATGTCGTCTAAGCGATGGCTGGCAGACAATGGGATGCCAGTCACTCCCACTATGAAAAAGATCGCCTCGTCTGAGCATATTGCCATTGATTCATCATCTGAATCGGATGAAGAATGTGAGATGACAGGAAAAGGTGACCAGAATCCTACACGAGTCGATATCTGGACAGCTATTATGTCTCAAAAGAAGGAAGACAACTCAATGAAGCTACCACCACCATACGTTCATCCGCTTGTTAAGAAGTCTGCGAGCTCATTGAGCGAGAAGAGTCTCAAGGTTTGTACTGAGAGTCTCGGATCAGAAACTGGATCGGATGTGTTCTCCTCTTCCGACACTGCTTCTGACACCTCCAGTGACGATCAAAAACAAGATTACAAAGAAGAACAAAAAGAAGAATCAGATGAACAAAAAGTTGTCAAGGTTGCATGTTTGACAACAAAGAAATCTCAACAAGTTCGTTCATTCCCTCCCCCTCTTCCATCTTTGGCGGCCGCACATACTGATGGCCCGTCCCTTCATATGCATTCTCGCCGTGTTGACGGTCGGTTAGTCCTCGAAGCTGTCTCCGTTCCGCCACAAAAATACTTTGAAGCTCAACGTCAAGACGGAAGGTTTCTCCTCACGCTTATCAACAATCCTGAAGAACAACAAACACTGGAAAACAGGTTTGTTGATGTTTTCAACATACCCGAGGAAGAAAAAATCTTAACCGACAACGATAAAGATGAAGACGAATATGAATATGAGGACGAGATCAAGACCGAATACACTGACAAAGACAATGGAATCTTCAAGGAGAGACCACTGAATACGACAACTGTGGTGATGAATGTTCACAAATCCACTATTGTTATAAAGAAGATAACAGAAAGGGACAACGAGAATCCATTGTGTTCCGGGAAGCAGCTCAACACAAAACTAACAAACATTGCAAAGCTAGAAGAACTTGTGGAGGAAGAAAGTTTAGCCCCAGTTTCAAAATCTCTTCCACCACGATCACGAGCAACAGGGCGACCACCACTACCACCATCACCCACAGCCAATTCTGTCAACCCGTATCAGTACTTCTGGAGGGCTAAACCCACCGTAGCAAGTGTGATCGACCCAATGATCACCCAACACCGCCCACCCACAAAAACCAAAGATCTGGTTCTGTTAAGAGGCAACAAAGCTGACTGTTTGCTGCCTTCATTGATAGGTTGCAAAGAGCCAAGAAGGTCACTTCTCATGTGGGAGCCATTCTGCATAGCAACCTAGCTCCTCATCACACACAACTAATTCCTTATATATATATATATTTATATATATATATATATATATATATATATATATATATATATATATTTATTATGTATCTCTCTAAATAAGCATATGAATGAGTGAGATGCCAAAAATTTTAAAAGTAAAATGTACCATAGATTTAATTATCAATAACTAGTTGAAACAAAGATATCAGAGCTGGGTGCCGTTTATGATCATAGAATAAGATGATGGCGATGTATGTCTCGTTGTATCATGACTGAGTTGGCTTTTGATTAGCCAACGGATTTCGATTTTAGGGTTCTTTTAAGTACGGATTGTATTAAGATCCATTTTTGCTATATATGCTATGACAAATTGTATGTCAATAACAAATTTTAAGGTAAACAAAACTCTACGAGTGAATTTAACGAAAACAATCAACGTACATACTACATGTTGAGTCTTACATTGCCGAGTATAAATAAGAATTTAATATGGTATAAGCCTATTTTTAATTAGAAAATGTAAAATGGCATAAAAGAACATATATATATATATATATATATATATATATATATATATATATATATAATCGTAAACAAATGTAAAACATAATAATAATAATTATTAAACTGCTATGGCTAAGTGAGTACTGAAATAAAAAATTTCAATGAACAATGCTTTATAATTTGAAACGTTTTATGTGACGATAAATTTGCGGATGCCAAAAGTTTAATGTCGCATATTTCAACTCTTTAGAATATTATAGTAGGTACCGCTTTACGGGCGGGTATCAAGTAATAAAATTTTCGGCAAAAAATGTTTTTAATTTTATGTTTTCTCTTACAATAACTTTACGAGTAGCAAAAACATAATGAGTTTGAATAACTTCAAAAAAAGTGATGTATAATATCAAACTAATTCATATAAAAACAATTGAAAGTGGCGTGATTTTGCGTTGCAGTAGTCAATAATGTTATGGGTTATGGTTAAATTAGTTGATAGTGGTCCGTAGTTACAAGTAAGTAGAAACATTTTCTTATAAAATATATATGTAATAATCAACACCTCGCAATAAGTAAATAAAATATATTTTTGAACATGTTTGTATCATTAATATTATTTATTACACTTGTCTCATATATATAAAAGATATAAATAAAAGAGTGCTTATAATGTATACATCTTGTAAAGTATATATTTATGAAAATGTTTGAATCATTAATATTGTTTAGAAGACTTGTCCCACATATATAGAATATATAAATAAAAGAATGCTTATAATGTAAAGAAAACTTACATGTTTAAGCAATCATTTAGAGTCATCCATGAAAAGTATATTAATTAATATACTAATATATTAATCATTGAATTAACACTTAGCACTTTGCACATTTGCATCATTTGTCTTAAAAAAATTGTCCCGACTTTTACAAAAAACCGTTTTTTACTTTTGTGGTTAATTTTATTTAAAATAATTCAAAATTTATTTAGATTGATTCTCGAAACACTCTTACGATAAAATAATAGTTTTGGAAATATGTAGTTTTGCATGCATTTTAAAATCATATTCATTTATATGTGCATTTTTGCATTAAAACTAAACTAATTCAAAAAGAAATAATAAATGAAGAAATAAAATGTTGTGGAAGATAAATTAGTAAAAGCTATGTATTGTGTACATTATGCATTAAAAATTGTAATGCTTAAAAAACACATTAATGACATCTTTAAAAAAATTATGAGAGAGGGTGTTAAATGCTTTATAAGTAGTATAGATTACTAATAATTTTAGTAATTTAAGACAACATGCTTGTAATAGTTATTGACGACGTGCATTTCATATTAATGTAGCAATATCGTCCCGGATTTGTTTCATCTCATTAGATGTTCTTTGAGAGACATTTTCAGTGTTTGTTCATGGCCATGAGCATCGTGAAGTTCATCAGATGGAATGTAATTTGGATGTTGCTTGATCATAGTAAACATCATATCTTCTTCATCACTATTACGAATGTAGTTATGTAAAGCAAATGCGGCAATAATGACATCAATTTAAGTTTTCACACTAAACTGGGGCATTCCACCAAGTATTTTCCATCGTTTCTTTAAAATTACAAATGACCTCTCAATATGTTAGTAGGTGGCTCGTTTTGGAACGGAGATGATGATATCTTGCCTTGGAATACGGAACAAGATATCCATTTCTTTCTGGATATCCTTTATCAACTAGATAATATTTACCTGTTAAAATGGTCAAAAAGATAATTAGTATATTATATCTTGTATATTTAACCAAATCATAACATCCCATATATGTATAGTCACCTTCAGGTGGTTTTGGGAAGTTCATTGATTGTGTGTTAATCGCATGAAGAAAGACACGTGTATCGTGTGCTGATCCTTCCCAACCAACCGATATAAATGTAAAACACATATTAAAATCGCACCTCGCCATTACTTTAAAAGTAGGTATCCCTTTTCTACCAATATAACGAACTTGTTGAGCCTCTGGTATACATGCTCCTATGTGTGTGCCATCAATACATCCAATGCAATCCTAAATCAAATTAATTAATATAAACGATAGAAATATGATGTTTGAAATTTAAATAAGTAAACTTAAGATAAATAAATTACTAGTTTAAAATAAGTAAACTTAAGATAGAAATATCATTCATTATTTGAGGTGGTATAGGAAAAATCGGATCTTTTGGCCTAATAATATCACTTGCTAGACCATGAAAACCACTACCTTTAGCAGTTATCGCCTCTAAAACATCATGAAATGCTCTACTAGTAGTCTCTCCAGAACGTTGAAAACGGTCCGCAACATCCCTGTTAGATACTCCTACAAAATTTAATGGCGACCCATTAGATCCATATAGTAAGAATATGATATGGTATTTTAGTTCTAAAAGGGTTATATTAGTTTACCTTAATTTTCATATCCCACCACTCATCTGAACAATCAAGTTTCTTTGCACTTGCATCCCATCCTAGACTTGTTTTGCCATTCTTTAGCGACTTCCAAAGATTATAGTCTCTCTTCATTCCGTTGAACTTGTTCTTCAAAGCTTTTTCACTAAGGAATGTGCGGTTAAAAAGTGTTACAAATTTCGGTTGAATCTCGACCCATTTAAACTATATGTTTCGACCTTTTTCATTTACATATTCGATTAAGAATTCACACAAGGATAATGTTTGTTCTTTTGACCATTTGTCTTTTTTCGCCTTTGTATCACTTGGAGCCATCTAGAAGTTTATTCAAATAATCTCTCTCTTAAAAAAACCCTAAAAGTTCTCTCTCTCCTATGGAGATTTCCGGCCGCCACTCCTTTTCTCTTTTCCGCCATAAAATCTCCCCTACACATCCTCTCTACCCGATCTTGGGTATGCAATATGTTTAGGGTTGTATTTTTACATTTAGTAGTGGCGGATGCGTTTTCTTTTTTGATGAATACCACATTAAATCTCCATAACTACTTGCGTATTTAAATCGTTTTTCATTGTTTTCATTGATCACTTTATCACCGACCGAATTTAATTAATATTTTTTTGTCGGTTTGGTTTATTGATTAAATTGGTTACTCATTGTTGGTAGGCGCATTATTTTACATATATGCATTGCAAGTGGGTCGGTGGTTCCTAGCTTTTGTCACTTGGCGTCATTATTAATCATGGTCCCACCACTCATTACACCGAGGCACAATCAAGTTGCTACTTTCACTTGCGATCCCATCCTAGACCTTGAAGTTTGGTCACAAAATTCATTGCCATATCTTAGCGACTTCCCACCACCAAAGATGAGCTATAAGTCATCCTCTTGTCATTGCATTAATAACATCCATAATTCATCGTCTCCTCTAGGTTCCCCACATACTCCTTAGTAGGTTCGCCACTTTGACTTTTTTCTTTTGATTCCTCCAAAGCTTTTAAAATTCATACCATTCAATGGAAATGTAGCGGTTAGTTGTATCCGAAAGATGTTACAGTAACACCATTCGCACTATGGTTGCAAAACTTTGTCTGGGGATATTCATCGACCCATTTAAACTATATGTTTACCCTTAGACCTATTTCATCATTACATTTCGAGATTTTCAAGAATTCACACAAGTGATCAAAATTTTGTTCTTTTGACCATTCATGTCCTTTTTCCTCAGTATCAGATCTTGGAGCCATCTACAAGGACTTTATTCAAATAAATCTCTCAAGCCGTAAAGTTTTCTCTCTCTCCACCATATAGGTACCTTATGGATTTCCATAAAGGCACACAAAAACTTTGTCTTTAAATTCAATATTTCTTTTTTCCATTTGGAACCAACTCTCAACACCTTTTCCATGCCATCTTTGGAAAAATCTGAAATAGCCACATGCATCATGACTCTTACAAGCCGATCTTGGGTAACATGCAATATGTTTAGACGGTTATCAAACCGAGCATATCTTTGCAGCCTTAGGCAAGGTTACATTAGTAGACAATCGAGTCGTTTTACATTCCCATTGAGATACGAATACCACATTAAATCTTTTTTCCACCCCTTCAACCTCCGTTAGATGGCTCCATTACCCTTAAGCTTATTTAGGAATCGTTCATGGACCCATCTATTGTTTTCGCTCCTCCATAGTTTTAATAGTATCCTGATTCACGTTTATCGACCGACCGAATTTATTCATTAATATTTTTTGAGTTTAATGCATGCAAACCCTAGCGAACTCCCAAAACATGCCAACAAACGTGAGATTCGGCAAAACCTAATATGAGATTAAATTGGTTAATTGTTGGTAGATGATTTCTTGTGATTATTTTACATGGATATGCAGCATAAAATAATGTAATCGATCCTTGTTTCCACAAACCTTTTTGTGTCACTTGGCCATTCGAATTTGATGATAAACATGGGCGAAATCACCCGACTTATTTATTTATCATGCATATGGATTATTCTTTTGCGCGTCATTATTATTTGTACGCGGACCAATCCGATCTGTTAAGTTTCGATTATAGATTGCTAGTCATTTATTGGGTTTCGTAATGGGATGTGGGTTATGAGAGAGATGTGTGTCAAGATCTGAACGTTAGGGTGTTGTACCCTATTGTGGTTACCGAGCTGCATTTGGTGAATGGTTCTTGCGGTTTGGTTTCTTGGATGGTTTCATGAGATTTTCTGCCATGGTCGGTTTGCATTCGAGGTGGCAATCAAGTTTTTTGGGCTTGATCTCTCTTGTTTGTCATGATGGCTGGCATAACCCTTGGTATTAGGGTTCGTTCTCAATTTATTTCTTATGCTTGGGCAGAATTATTATCGTATGTGGTGGTATTATTGGATGTTTCTAGGTTTAATCATGTTGCAGCCTTGATTTGCATTCTTTGATCACGGTTACCTAGTATGTTTGGAAGTTGATGGCGACTAGTACTCTTGCTGCTATGACTACGTTTGGTTCATTATCAGGTTGGTTTCGTCGCTTGTGGTGGCATGAAGACGAATGGATGTCCCATGTTTCGATCGCCAGTGCATTTGTTGATTTATCGAGCTTATTTGGTCTTTGGATCATTATTATCCGCTCCCATGGGTGAGGTCGCATGCACATGTGGCATGTTGATTTCTTGTTCTTATTATTATGGTTTATGGGGTGAATTTGGTACTCGAGTTTCTCCAAGCTTTTTAGTGCTCCATTCCTATTTTTGTTTTGGAGCAAGGTTCTAAGTTCCCTGGCATTGTTGGACGTTATGGTTGTTTTAATCCTATTATCTTCTATCGATTCAGTATTACACTGGTTCTCACTCTTATTTAGGTTATTTTGATCCGTATATGCGGTTTACAATAACAGTTGTAGCGGATCTGATTTGTTTTGATGGTTTGGAAGTTAGGGTTGCATTATACCCTATGTGTATGTTTCTATTCGGTCTTCTGGTTACCAAATATCTAGTGATGGGGGATGAAACTTCTCACGTTTATATAGCACTTTTGTGGTGCTGCTATGGTTTCAGGTCCATGCTACTACGTATTTCATTCTTATATGGTGGATATTATGCTATCTTGCGTAATTACTCTAGTTGCGTAGGATTTGTGGTGTTTGATTGGCTTCTCCTTCTTGTATGTTTGGTACTGAGTCACGTGGTCCTCTATCATGTTTCTCGTACCAATAGTTTTGCTAGTGGTTAAAGATGCTCGTGTGTCTTGGTTAGAGCTTCTTCATGTGGTTCAAGCTTCAATGTGGATGTCAGACGTGCCTCATGTTATTTTACGAGTTTTCTGGATCGCATGGAAGTTGATTGGAAGTACTATATTGACTATGGCTCAGATGCTAGCATTTAATTCACATTTTTATATCTCTTTGTATAGTCGTTATAGTTGTAAGTTATAAGAATGGCTTGTCATTCTTATATAATGGTTACATATAAGTTGCACATGTTGTGCATTTTTTGTCGCCCTGATCGGGCTGAGGGCATGGGATTCACCCATGTCATTTGTACTTCAATGATTTTGGTGTAATTGAATTTTACCGGGGTGAATTAACCCTTTTACCCAAAAAAAAAGTTTATTCAAATAATAACAACATATTAAAGAAAACAATACACCCAAGCTTAAACCTATAATTAATCAAATAATGACCAACTCACAAACTATGGTTCATATTTTACAACATGCTACAACATTTAATGGACACTGACTTATAACTACATCATGCTACAACATTTAAACTCCATAGGAAAACTAAGCATGGTAATTCACCGTCATGGCTATCAAAATATAATTTAGAAGTACTATGGTAAACATGAGGAATGAAGGATGTTTTACTCTATGTTCATGTCGAATTGTACGTTGCGAAAGATTATAGTTCCCACAATGTTCATTTTGTTTTATGCAATATGAAAACATGGTGTAGAAATGAGAAATATCATCGACAGGTATTGATCATATATCTGTATGCAAACATGGACATAATCAATACGAATTTTTTTTATTTAACCATTAGTTCTAATAAGATATTCTATGAGTTGAGCATGCTTGTGTAGTGTCACTTAATTACTTTCCTTATCTATTAATAAGACATTGTTTGATTTGATCTATTTTTTGTTATAAAATCCATGTAATACGCTAGTTATGGATGATTCTCGGTGTTAAAACAATGGCATGAGTATGGACAATATGAGTGTAACATAATTACCACGATATCGTCTTTTAGATACTGAAACTATGCCGAATTCTGCATACGACTAGAGCAATTCAACAAGAGGATTTTATATGGCCATAAGAAATTCTTTGTGGCAAGTTTACACAAAATGATGATGTGTGCGAAGAAGTTTATCAGAAAAGTGAGACCGTACACAAAAAAGCCTAACATAGCCATCATATCGGCACGAAAAGGTTGCACAACCAAATTCTCTTATCACATTTAGAGAGAACAAACTTAAACTACTGAACTCTAAACAAAACCAAGCCATAGAACACCTAACGTCTTACAAACGTATGTCCAGGTTAAAATTAATATAGATGCTTAACACCATAATAAACAAAATGCAAGTTGAAAAACCATTCCAATCTTCAATATTTATACATAAATAACCTAAAATAATCAATTCTTAACTTCCATTTGAACCAAAAGAATGAGCATGTATACGTACATAACCTAATACAATGATTAGAACCAAAAGAATCATTAATGAACCAAAATAACCTAACAGGCGTAACTTCTTAACTTTCATTATAACCAAAAGAATCATCATATATACACAAGTCGATCAACATATATACGAAAATAACCTTAAAGCGCATAACCATTAAAACCAAAAGAACCATATCAACATTGTGTTTAAGAAACTATGTATATCATGAAGCACATTATACAATGTAGCAATTAATTTAATGCGTATCAAGTATTACAAAACATGCATCAATATAACACATTAGCTAGTGCATACTAATCCTACACATTAGTTAACCAGTATGTATCCACCACCTCATTTACAACTCTTTTGAAAGCAAAATTAGTGCATTATAGAGGATTGTGAAAACAAAAGATGCACATGATCAACTCTTTTGAATAGGTTGTAATTGCATGAATGTTTTGTGCAGTACGTTGTTGAAGAGATCAAATTAGGGTTGTGGGGAAGATAGTTTGTACGTGATTTTTTATATAGGGTTAGAGGTATATGGGTAAATTTAGTTTTTAACAGCCCTCTAAGATTTAGAACGCTCTATTGTGGAGCTTTTGATTTTAGAGTTGTTCGTTAAAGTTAAAAGCTTGTATACTTCGTATCCAAACCAAGCTATTAAATTTGAATGAGCTGTTGGAAATTTAGTTCAATTGGGGGATATGATCATTAGGGGTGTTCATCGGTTCGGTTCTCGGGTTAATCGGTTTATTCGGTTCGGTTTGTTCGGTTAATTTTTTTTAGGTCATAACCGAAAACCGAACCGAACCGAAAATATCTGTGACCAAACCGAACCGAGAACCGAACCGAAGTTCGGTTCGGTTATGGGTCAAAACCGAAAACCGAACTTGTATATTTTTTTAATTTAATATATATATATATATATATATATATATATATATATATATATATATATATATATATATATATATATATATATATATATATATATATATATATATATATATATGGGTAAACGAGCGAGCTCGTGAAAAGCTCGGGATCGGATCGGTAAAAGCTCGAGCGAGCCGAAGCTTAAACGAGCTCGAGCCTGAGCTCGAGCCTAATTTTAGGCTCATTTAATAATCGAGCTCGAGCCCGAGCTCTGTACAAAAAGCTCGAGTAGGCTCGCGAGCCTAAACGAGCCCTAGAATTATATACGTGTATATATCGTCTATACGTATAAACGAGCTTAAAAGTAGTAAACGAGCTCGAGCTTTATGTAATTAACGGGCCGAGCTCAAAACATCATAAAATTAGTCGAGCCCGAGCCGAGCTCGAGCTTGTGAAAATTTTCACGAGCCGAGCTCGAGCTCAAAGTATAAGGTCGAAGCGAGCTCGAGCCCGAACTCGAGCTTTATACATATAAACGAGCCGAGCTCGAGCCTTAACGAGCTCGAGCTCCTCGTTCCCACCCAAACCGAACCGAACCGAAAATATCAGTGACCATACCGAACCGAAGTTCGGTTCGGTTATGGGTCAAAACCGAAAACCGAACTTGTATATTTTTTAATTTAATATATATATATAACGAGTACACACAAAACCCTAACTTTTTCTCTCTAGGGTGGCGATTTTTCCCTAACCTGCTCCTAATCGTTTCATCATCTAATCTGCCTTTTAACCTTTGATTCATGAATCGAATTGATTATTCAAGTGATTAATCATTGTGGTTATCATTGGTTTACTCATTTTCGCTTCTTGTTTTTTAGGTTAAGGTCGAATCTGGTGATTTTTTGTTAGGGTTAAATCGCCACCTGTTATTCTTGATCGCTCCTCTTTTTCCTTAAATTCTAAGTCGGCTGTGATCGACTGCTACATATATTAGGACGATTTTATTATTGCTGCACATTGGTTCATACATTCTACGATTCCCCTTTAGGGTTTCGTTCCCTTTTGTGTGCTATTTGTTCCTGGTGCGTAACTCTATAACTAAACTCGTTATGGTTTGGTTTACTATCTTTCTTGGTGTGGTTTGGATCTAGCTGAACGCCTATAAAACTTTTTGGTTTTATATTCTATTGTTTACTGGTGCTCCAAAGCTGATCGAAACCCTATTTGTTTAGGGTTTTTTTTATTATTTTCTGCTGGAAGTAAACCCTTGTTAGGGTTTGGATTTATAATGCTGGTACTCTTTTGAGAGTTTCCTATGTTCATATTATGATGGCAGTATTTTTTATGTGGGTTAAAGAGAGATGGCAAGTCAAGTTCTAGGATTCTTGTTCAAAAATCCTATTTTGATTATCTAAAGACCTATTCGCTGGTTCTTATTTTGGTCTTGTGATTGTATTTCTTGGAAGTTAGGGTTGATTCACCCTATTTGTATCTTTGGTGCTCGTATCACACTCATTAGCTGCCGCTTCGGTGGAATTGGTTATTTGTTGTGCGGTTTATGATTGTGGTTGTAAGTTAGGGTATGGTAAACCCTAGTTGTGTTCACTTGTTAATAGGGTCTGTTGCAGCTGACTATAATTCGTAATTATATGCTGTTGGTATTATGACCTATTAATGGCTGAATGGAAGTTCCAACCGTGTGAGTTACGTTGGGTGTTCATCGTATTCTCTACCTGGTGGATTTGGGATATTAGTGTGTACGTTGGTTGGGTCGATTAGCCCATGTTTATGCTTCAATTTCTCTTTGCTACGGAAGTCACTCTTATTAGGTTATTAGATTATGCATTTTGCATAATACTAATAGAAGATGCAATTGGTTGAAGCGGGAAGTTTGAACTACTATGACGATTTGAAGATTCAAGGATTTGTCTACTTGAATAGCATTTTATTTTTTATATATACTCGTTGTAGTTTGTGTTCAATGTTTGTTATAAGCGTGGTTTGTCACGTTTATATGAGTGTCTGTAAGTGTCCTAGGGATGAGGCGAGGAATTCACCTCGCCCTTTGTACTTTAAACGTTTGGTTAATAATATTTTACCAGGGTGCAGGATTACTCCCCTTTACCCAAAAAAAAAAAAGACACACACTTAAAGTGCTCTTAACCAAACATACTACATAAGAAAGACATGCCAATCTTATGGACTACCAAACATCCAAATTACTTCCTACCACGACCTAAGAGATT
>OU343219.1:89003982-89057212 GCA_910596185.1 Chrysanthemum makinoi | reverse complement strand
GAGCACATTGTACTAGAAGCACATGTAGAAGCTAGCGAGGATGGGTTAGTGACATGAATAATTTCACTATTTGATGTAACATTGGTTATCTTGGGCGTATCAATATTAGAGATCTTTTAGGCTCAATATACTTGAAGAGTTTTCACACGTGGGCATCCACTTAAGGCAAGATTTAGGAATGTAAGATCCGTTTGGATTGAAGAACTTAAATAATGCACGGTGGGAATCCATTTGAAGCGATTACTAGTAGATTTGTATGTGTGCACTTGGCCCGTGTGGCTATTGTTCCTTTTTTTTGAACGATGGTTTCTTAGAGTTGAGTGGCCATCAATGATGTTTCTTATGAGGACTAGTTGTACTTCTAGCATTTCTAAACTTTGAACTTTGAACATTTCCACGGAGTTTGATATTCATCATATCGAGAATGAAGCAATGAAGTGACCGGTTTTGACAAAACAATATTCTCATCAATTTGGGAAAAACCTAGATTTTGATGATTTAACTCTTTCAGTTCTAAAGGCATTAGGTGCTTAACCTCATGCGTTTAGAGTGGTTCGACAGTTGACTTCCCAAATTTGATGGTTTTGAAACTTAGTGTTCATCCTATTTCCAGTAGATTTCCTAAGCTCATTTTTTAAGGCAACAATGTTAAAGCTCTTATCTTGAATTTGGGCTTTGAGGTCATCAATGTCCTTCAATAAGTTGTTAGATTGATTGATCAACTTAGAATTTGTCTCCTCTAAGTTCTTTCTTAATGATTCATTTTCTCTTAGCAGGTTGGACTACAAAGAGCAAGCTTCAGATTTCTAGATTCAAGTGTATCACTCATTTCATGGCGTCATACTTACGCACATGCGAGAGTAGTGATTCAGATTGCATATGGTTGAGTCTTTGTCCCTGAATGCGGGTTTTAATTGATTAATTTCAAAAATTTCGAAATTAAAATTCTGATTGATGTGCTCTTTGTTTGCATAAAGGCGTTCATCTTTTTGTTGCATTTCGATTACCAAACAAATACAATGTTTTTCAAGAATTGAGTATTTATTTGAAAGTTCATCATATACCCTTTTTCAATCATATCATAAGCTTTACAGTTTTAGATTCAGGCTCAACCACGATCGATTTCACAATTATAAAGATCGGAGTTAGAATGGTTTCTAACTATGAATTACTATGATTAGTTAAGTACCTCATCACACATGAAACTTTTCGACAGAGTCATTAGGATCCGATATAGTTGTCTCCATCCTTTTTATTTCAATTGTTTCGCATTCGGTATCATTCATTGGTTTACTTGATCCATTGCATGACCTATTAAAATCTTCCCATAGCATCACATGACACCCCTTCATTTCATTCAGTTTCTCATTCTCATTAGAAACTTCCTTTATGTATATTTCCACATTTCCCATAAGTAGAATAAAGGTGTTTCTGAACTCATGGATTTCCATTCGGTGTGTTTTTGAATGAGTTTCGATCAGTCATCATCAAAACGAGGAATATTCCCTTGATAAGTGGCAGTGGTTGAAGATTACTTGAGAAGAGGCTGCATTAGATTTATCGGTTGAGAACTGTTCATTGGTGATTTGACACCTAGTTGTTCTAAGTTGAGTAACCTGCTTCTAGTCAAAGTGGGAAAATCGGCCGAAGGATAGCAACGCTTATTCGATCCATAGTAGTAGATAAGAGTAGTTTGATATGTTGATGAAGTAGTTGATAGGGCTCAATGTTGTATTCCATTTGCTTAGCATCATTGTTCATTAGATGTGGTTTGTTGAGGTTTGACTCGGATGGTGAGGAGTTAAGATCACCCTTTGATGAATCAATCAATGTTGGACATTCAGAAATGCAACCGGTTTCATTGTTACGTGAGGTATCATAGAGTTCAAGTACTTTGGTGATTAAAGGTCGTGATGTAAGAATTCTATTTTGGCAGTATCTTACTGCATGAACGACCTCGACAGCGGTGGAGATGATTGTAGGGCGTTGGTAGACATGATGACAAGTTAAGCGAGATTTTATAACTCTATGATTAAACAGAGAAATAGATTCTTTCACGGGATTTTACTAAATCAAGAGAAAACCGTAAACAATCACCCAAGTCGCTGAGAATAATGCACCAAGTCAGCTAACACTAATTAAAACACCCCAAGTCGCTAAAGTCCCAAGTTAAGCTAGAAAAATGCAAGTCGCTAAGTAGTAACTCGCTAAGCCTCAAGTCGCTAGCAAATTTTTGGCGACAATTCGCTACTCGAGTCGCTAAAACTTCAATTAAGCTAAGGCAACTAACTCTGAGACCAAGTTAAGCTACCACCAAGTAAGCTACCGTAGTGGAGAGTCCACTACTTGTCGTTAATCGCTAGGCAAAGTCGCTAGCTCCAAAGCGTAGCTCGCTACAAAATTGTGAAAGTCGCCACGAAGAAAGAGATCCGTATATCAAGTCGCTTGAAAGAAAAACCACATAAACATCACTTTTCAATCCAAAAACAACCCAACCAAGATGATTCAAGCTCACCTAATGAAAACCTAAACACTTGTGATGATTCTAAACACAAAAATACTAACAAAATCCAAGCTTTAACACAAGAAATCAACCAAATGATGCAAAAACCACTAAACTTTTCAAACTCAAAAACCACCTAAAACCACTAGAAATCCAAGAAGTGTAAGATATGATCTAACCATGGCTCTTGATACCATTGTAGGATATTGGTTTCACATACATATAACATTAACACTTTAGGCGATAGATGATTTAAGAGAGAAAAGTGGATATTCTAGAGAGAGAAACTTATGTAATGTTAGATTACCAAAGAACATCCAACCCTCTACCTTGCAAGGTAGAGGGTATTTATAGATTACAACTAAGCGACCTCTGACGTGGATCGGGGGATACAATGGGTAAAGACCGTCCTTCCTCCGCGTTGTAGCACTAAAACTAAATAATTAACTAAATGACTAGTAAAATAGTAATGTCTATGAGCTAACTTATGCTAAATAATATTTGGGGGTGTGATACTTCACTAAGGAATTTTCTAATTCTAACAAATGGTGTCTTGCTGCAGTAGAAAAACCTACTTCTTCACTTTTATGTTTGTATATACCCCAACCGGGGTTAGGAACATCTACCCTCAGTCTTTTCTAGAGTTAACCAATTACCCCCGGGATACAAGTTGAGAATCCTCTTAAAAACCGATAATGTTGGTTCATAGCCGTATGCTTTGCACATCACTATGAATGTGGTCAACTTGGCAAAACCAAAAGGTTAGAGATGTGAACCTTGTAATATTGCATAAACTCTAATATCGGAGGTGCAGGAATCCTAAGGTTCAGTGGCTAAATGCATGTGTGTGACCCTCTGAAACCTTGAGGAGCCTCAAAGATGCCCTGATTAGATTTGGGTAACATCACTTTGTGTTCTAGTGGGATAGGATAATCGGCTAAGTGATCATGTAGATCTTTTGCTTGATAATGTACACTTTTGTTGCTTTATAATAAACTTGGAATCCATTTAAAAAAAACAAGCTACCCGTTGAAGAAGGAAGGATTACCTTTTGATTTGAGGTGATGGCGATGGCATTTTACTGCGTGTGAAAATAGTAGAAGAGGTAAAATGAGTTAGGGTTTCATCTACCCCTTTTTTATACTCTCTTTGCATCTATTAAACACCGCACAGCGTGTCCCAACAATTACTCTTCTCGGTGGTAAATTTTAAATTTTGAAAAAGAAGACTTTTGGTCTTCGGTAATATGGGAATAAGTGATCCTGTGGCGAGCTGATCGGATGGTTTAATTAGCATTAAATGCGCTGGTTAGTTCGTCATTATCTTCTAACCGCATAATTCATAGCGGAGGCGATATTTTTGAAGCATGAAGTTGAAAGCAATGTCTCCTTGTTCATATACATCACTTTCACTAGGGGCTGCGATGATGTACCCTCCCAGAGTAGCTCGAAGGACACTCCTCAAGGCGTGTGAATCCCTTCCCTATGAAGGCCCAAGTTAGGATTCCAAAATATCCACAGTCAAACCATTCGCTGCTTACGAGAAGGTTACCTAAAAATTCGCCATTCGAAGCCTAAGCCCTTGAGGTATGGTGACAAGGACAATGGATAAGGAACCTCCGACTTGGTCAAAACCACGATCTCCCTCTCTCTCTTGGCTTCCCCGTCAGTCACGCGTGGGTCACTAAGCCTAGCTGCGGTTACCACAATCATGGGGCGCCTGATCTCCGGACATTCATGCGAGCGCTCTCAACCTATTTCATTCACTATAAATAGGTTAGACGGATAATGGATTATGGTAAACTCATTTGAAACTCATCTATTTACTTACACACACTTATACAACCATAACTCATACTTACTCTCTCGGGAGGTGGTTCATGATCCTACCCCAGTGTAATCACTTAACGTAGTGTTTCATATTTCTTATTCTGGGGTGAAAGACAAGTCTTGGGCATACACCCCTCATTACTTTTGATCCTCATCCAAGCCTGTAGTACAATATTTTGTACAATCAAGTATCAAGGAAGATTCCGATAGCCTCAATTCATGCAGGAGCAAATGATTCCTCAAAGTCAATACCACTCCTCTTGTCCGATACCCAGCAATGAGTCGCCTTATTCTTAAGAATTCACCATGCTCATCAAGCTTCACCTTGAAGATCCACTTGAGCAATAATCATAGAATAATCGCGATGAGGTACTAATTCCCATACATCAAGACGATCGAACTCATGAGTTTCATCTTGCATAGCACTAAACATTTGTCCTCGAACATTGCTATATTGGCGTCTTTTGGTTTGATCTTTGATAGTGAGTTGAAGAAGAAGCACCATAAGGCATCAATGGCAAGTTACTTTCTAATAGATACCGGACGAGAAGGATTCCCAGTGATGTTATCTAAAGGATGATCATGTGTCCATTTTAGAGATGTTCATGTTTGTTGATAAGGTATTGAAGTAGCGAGGATTAGGATCCCTTGGTGAAGATGCTTGGAATGGGGTGAGGGCAAATATATTCTCAAATGGAGCATCTTGAGGGAGTGGCAAAGGGGTTATTTTCAAAAGAATTATCAACTGCAATCCCTTGATGCATTGAAGATGATTGAAGATTCGATGATGATGATGAATGGAATCGGCCAGATGGAGCATCTTGTGATATAGAAATAGAGACTTTTGACCAATTGTATTGGATGGAATAGGAGGTTACAAGCGGTGGTGCGGGGAGTATCATTAGTTGTAGGCTCAAAGTATTCATTATACATGGGGATCAAATAGCTTCTTGAAATCTTCTTCACAGTGAGGTAAGGAGTTGCTAGAGTGGGAATACGTACAAGACCCAAACTAATGGGTCCAGTGTCAAAAGTTGAGGTGATGGTCGGCTGGAGTGTCAGAGCCATTTGCTCAGTCGAGATCATCGATGTAACATGAAATGTTTCCATAATATCTTGGGTTTTTTGTTGTAGATTTGGTAACCCTTTTGTCAGGTGCATAACCAACGAAGAAGCCAATATCAGCCTTAGCTTTCAACTTCCTCAGATCTTGATCGTCATTGGTTGGATAGCATAAAGCCCCAAACACATGAAGAAACGAGAGATCGGTTTTACATTGCACTAATTCATATGGATTTTTGTGAAGACTATGTATTAGGGATGATTTTAGTATAACAAGCGTTAACCAATGGCTTCCCCCGAATAACGGAGCCTTTGAGAATATTAGCATAGTCTAGCGGCTTCCACAAGAGTATGATTACGCCTCAACTACACCGTTACATTTGAGGGTACGCAGCACTTCATTACGTATTCATTAATGCTTTCATAAAGCCGATATGGTTGTTTGTTCTAAATTGACTCCATTGCCGACCGGATGATTCTACAGTTTTGTTAAGCATAACCTACAATTATTTGATAAGCAATGATAACCTCGGAGTTTCATCCTTAGTTCTCAAAAACTTTACCCAAGTGAACCCGAGATGTCGTCAACAAAAACTAGAACATACTTCTTCCCATTGATACTTTGAACTCTCATGGGTTCGTATAGATCCATGTGAAGGGTATGAAAAACTTCCATAATGGTATTCGCGAATTTAATGGGCATACTTTTACTTTTGCCCAATTGACAAGCAGAACAAAGATGATCTATTTCATATTTTAGCAGGACAAACCTCTCACAAGGTCCTTTCTAGTAAGATCATTGATGGTGCCGAAGTTCATTGATTGAGTTGTGGTTGCCATAACCATGATTTTCTTGGATGTAGCATGCGGCAGAAAATAGGATAAGACTTCATTATATCTTCGATAGAGATGGTGTACAAGTTTGTGTCACGAGATCCCTTTAGAATCTCAACACCATCTAATTCTCTAACGAAGCATGTGTGTTTTTCACGAGGCTACTTAAAGATCGAGTCACAAATTGTTAACAAAGAGCGTTATTTTGAAGTCCTTCTACATAATATACCCGGGAGATAACACTATCACCGAAAACATAATCTCCATAACCCATAATTGCACAAAAATGATCATTCCCAAATCTAACTGTCCCGATGAACTTATTCATGAAGTTCTTGAAGTGGCGATCCCCGATCATTTGTTTTGGCGGCTGAATCAAATACTAAGGATGATTTGTACGACATGCATTTGCAGACACAAGAGTAAGATAGCGGAAACATTGGATCCCCATGAGAATATGGGTTCCGATTGGTTAGTACAAGCGATCTGTAGACCTACAACATTTATAGGTGCCATGATATTATTAGTGGAAGTTACAGTGAGGCGGTGGACCTAGTCATTGTGTGTTTGAGTTCTAAAGGTATGATTCTACCGGTAGGTTTCCATTTCTTATTAGGCCAGTCTAGACAATGAGGGAAAGGTTTACTAATTTTGAGCTTACCGGCTTTGGAGGCTTCATTGAAAACCCATATGAATAAACCTTTTCCTGTAGGTTTCAAGATTTCTTAACTGTTTTTCATTATCAACTAGGATTTAACAAAATGTCTCAAATAAGACATAACATTCATCATGATTACGGAAATTAAACATTCATTACATGTTTTGCAAGCGATAACAAAATTTGAATTAATTATATGCGGCTTATAGCTAATACTAGAATCAACAAATTCATATTATTTAACTCAAACTTATTATTCCTATGGTGGTCTTCTACTCTCTTCTCTTGATCACATTTAGCTTTCAAGTCCTATCTTGCTTTTGTATTATTTAGAGGCTTTTCCCACTAACCTTAGTGTCACTGCTTATACGTAGAAGGAACGCGGGAATATTAGGTTGTATCACTACTTTGTATTTTTGGCCTAAGTCTTGGGCTCACGAGACTTTAAGAGGCACATCAAGGTAACATGCTTGACTTTAGGCATAGATGTAGGTCAACTATTCTATCTAGCTAGTACCAAATTTAGGACATGTGGCAATGACATATTCTAAGAGTTCTGAGATGGTTTTATACATGTAAGCAATGGCTTCACTTTATCAAGTGGTTTCTATTTTCTAACCGACAATCTTACGGAGACCCTCTAAGCTATCCTTAAGATGCGAGAGATATGCTTGATATACAAGTTCATTATTCCTAAGAGGAGGGAATATACAACATCAATAGCATATTTATTACAAACCTTTGGAACAACATAATTGCAAGTGGGATGATAACATCAAATAGTCACAGAATATTAAGTGTCAATTTCCCTGATAATGCTTGTCATATATATATCATTTATATGGATTTAAGCGTTTTTCCATTGTTTTCTTTCGGAATAAATTCACGAATTTGAATAAAGAGACGGAATTGGAGAAATATCAAAGATTTATCATAGTATCTTTGACTTTGAAAAGTTAGCGTGAAACTCATGTCTCACATTACATCGTAATAAAAGCATGATTTCGAAAGCCAACTCATTAGAAGATTACGTAACACAAGACTTGGTAACTGTTAGGTCAAATGAGGTTCCACGCGTGATAACTCATGTAATCAACTATTTCATCAACTACGGCGTAACCAAGTAATAATAATGAAGATCTTGGTAACCACTTATAAGGTTACGCGTAACCTATAAAGTTCCATGACAGCTTGATTATAGTACAATCTGAATGAATTGAAGATTACGGTAACTCTTATATTGGATGCGCCCGTGGCAGATAATACATTTCGCATTTCAAATCATCCCATTCCACACACCACAACCAAAGAGCGGAAGAAGCCAAAGGTTCAGAGGAGCATAGGTGTCTCGAGGGAGAAATCACTCCCCTCAGATAAGCATTAGCATTTATCTTTTCTTACTTTGATTCGTAATTTTAACTTTGAATATTGAATTGATTTGTATGGTTAATATGGCGACTAAAGCACCTCTTGGTCTTGGTTATTATATTCCATGAGTTTTGTGCGTTTACATTACTTCCGTATAAATATTTCTAAGTGTATGCATGCATAGTTTATTGGTAGCTACCCTTGTTTAGGTAGTTTTGAATGGCGGTAGAGGCTAGTTGCTTAGGAGATATGACCAACTGACCCTAAGTGATGGGCGAGCGGGAAGGGTAATATATGACCCGGCGACCCTTTCTACTTGTACCATTTGACCAGCCCGATCACGTTTGGATGCGAACATAGGGGGGAGTGTTTATTGCTGTTACCAATCTAGCATGTAGCGGTACTTAATGACTTGGCTTGGGGACGGGAACAATTTGGACTTATGAAGGGACACTGACTTCTCAGTGGTGGCATCTTTGCTGATAGGTTAAGGCGAATTAACCAAATGTTGTCCTCTCGAATTTGACCCCACGAGGCATTGGAAGTAAGTAGACATGGACATTACTAGCTAGGAGGGATTAACTAGGTTAGCACCACTCTCCTCTATTGATTAAACCTTTGCATTTTATCTGCTTTTATCTGCTTTAGTAGTTAATTAATTAATTCCTTATCGAAATCATTATTAAAATCTGTGACACCTAGACTTAGTAATAATCCAACACACATAGCTCTTGGGACGACCTCGGTTTTACCAAATACTACACTACACATGACCGGGTACACTGCCCGTTAGTGCATTAGGGTAGACCATAGGTATAACGAAACTAGATAAATATTAAAACTTGTGGTAAAACTACGACAACAAGTTTTGTAGTTTTAGGGAGTTATATTAGGATTTCTATTAAGTCTCTCATTTTAGTTGTTTAAACTTTTCTATGTTTCTCACGATCATTATTCAAGTTTTCAGGTACCATGGAAGTTGTTAACATCGATGACCTCACTCTTGAGGAATATTTGGCATTGACAAAGAGAACAAGGGCCGGGTCTCATTAAGACCGACAATTGGTGATGTCGTTTGAAATAAGACAAATTTATGAGGGAGCTTGGCCAACCCTTTTACGGAAGCGAGGAGCGAGGATGCATATGAGCACGTTGAAAAATTCCTATACATCGCAAGCCTTTTCAACATTCATGCTCCGATCTTTGTTTATGCTAAGGGTATTCTCTGACTCACAAGCCTGCAGAGATGGATTGAAAGATTGCCACGGCGATTAATGAGGCTCTACTCAGAAGCACTTCATTCGGGGTTTTGTCAGTGAAGATTTCTAACCAGCTTTTGGAGATCCATAAATTCAAACAACAAGACGATGAAACATTGTATCAAGCTCGGAGGATACAACATAACCGTGCAACCAGCAAAAGGGTCAACATCTTCTACAAAGGAATCAGCGTAACTACAAGACATATGCTGGACTATCAAGGACCTATCCAGGCAAACTCCACCTAATCACAGCCCTTGACCATTGAAACTCACCGTCACTCTCCAAGAATGGCATGATGGGGGACATAACCAAAGCCTTGAATAAGGTTCAATAAGCATTGCCACCATTTCAAGCAAATTGCTCACACCCCCAAATTACCTGTTTTGCAGAGGAATGGAATTCACCAGGGGTTGGCTCGTCATAACACCATTCTGATTATATTGAACGACCTAAAGTGTCGTTTAAAAACACATCATTTGTTATTTATTTAAAAAAACATTCGAGTTACAAAGATAGGTCCCAAAAGTAGATAAAGTTTGTGGAAATAAGTTTATTACAAGCCAAACGATGTTTTAAAAGTGCCATAATTTTACAGTGAGAGCAGCGTCGTCACGCGACTCTATGATGGGTCCTTATAGATGTATGATGTAAATGCCTTAGATACACGAAAGCATTCTTAAAAGCGGTCCACAATAATGTTGGTGAGAAATCATAGGTTTATGAAAAATGTTTTATCACGACTACACGTAGACAATGTATGACAAATATGTCACATAAAAAGGTTACAATTGCTATAAGCACATGACACGAAGCTAGGCTGATCATGATGTTTGCCCCAATGAGTGTTTGCCAAACAACTCAAATTATGATATTAAATGAAATGCATCCGTTTGACGAGTTGGGACCACCAACCTGATGGAGGAGTCACCTCAATAGATCTATTCTTTCACCCAGCTTCTTCGAAATTAGGTTCATGATTATGAAATGGGGACATTCAATTGGCAAAAGGTACTTAAGCAATGTAAATTAATTTGATATACTTGGTATCGTAATAAAAATGATGTGCAATGTATTCTCCCAGTAGGTTTGAAAATAAGTATAAACATGTACAACGGGGCTATGAAAACTCACTTGGTACAATGATGCGATGGCAAAAGTGAGTACACTAAAATGAGGACGCAAATCTCTAACCGCGACTTATTATGAATGATATGATCTATAATAAGTCATGATGTAATGTTATGCATGCAACTCATATGATATCCATACCACTTGTACATTTTGAAAATAAAAGTTTATCGTTAGAAAATAAGTTTATTGTATTGTCAAGTTATAAATTACTTTACAAGTACTTATGTTGAAATGACATCCTACGATAGTCATTTAGTGATTTATTAAGAAATTATAGTTTTTGTGGTAAACAATATAATTTGACAATTCATGAAAGTGACTAAATGGCCTCGAAAAGCTAGTGGTAAAATAGTGAATATCGAGTGTTAGGAAACAAACTCAATGGTTTTAGAAAGCTTGTAACATTATCTCAAAGTCTTAGCTTTTAAATTTTTATCATAGAGGTCTCGATCATGGAGAAAAATATAGGTGAAGTAGGGTACTTGGACTAAAATATTGTTTAAGGTTAGTTTTAAATAAAGTTTGAGTGACCAGTATTTTATTCGTTACAACTCCGTTTGACGAGCGGTTGAACATTTTGGAAAATAGGCTAGGTGAACTCACTTTTACTAGAAGACATCGTTTTCTAAAAGTATTCTATCGATGTGAAAAACGACCCCAAACTTGGTCAGTCGCGACAATAATTTTTGACTAATAGGAAATATATATAAGTGTTATACTTGTATAAAATAATTCACGAAAACCTTATTTAGCAGCGTGTAACTTAGTCGTTATAAGTCCGTTCCGTTTTATATATCCTTAGCCGTGTTAATGTATACTAATATATTTTTGATAAATGACTCATTTAGATAGCGCAAAACTCATTTTGACCCTTAAAATTCTGGACAGCATCTTTTTCGGAAAATATAGTTTTCGTCGTTTAACTTGAAAATATCATAACTTCTTCGTTATAAATCCGTTTTAACCCTTTCAAGCGACCACGGTTTCATTTTAATGTATATTTTCTGAATATCTAGCCCAAAATAATTTATAACCTGTCAAATTTTTCAGATTTTACAAAAATGATCAGACCTTATTTTTAAGTTGTCGAAAGTGATACTTCTTGTATAATACTTATTCTAACCACTTCAAAAATGATATGTTTCATGGGATTAATTATAGGATGATATATACTAATAATAAGTACCAAAAACAATAAAAGTGGTATAGATACACATGAAACTTGCATGTTTTCTATCTAGCATGATAAAAATAACTTAAGTATAAATATGAATGACTAATAAAAATCATGAAATGCTTACTAGTATGATGATGAGGTTTATGGAACAAGGTTTCCTAAATACTCTAGTTTTATTGCAAAACCTTAAAAGAGAGTATACTAGGGTTTATAAAATTATTTGATTCTTGAAAAACTTAGCCTTCTTCCTTGTTTTTCTTCCTTGGCCGGTTCTAAGATAGGAAATGGGAGAGAGTTTTATTTTTTTCACCTTTGCAAATGAGTATAGCTATGTGTTAAGTTAGAATATAATTAAAAATAATACAAGTGTTAGGCCTATACATGTATATGTGTATGCTAGTAGAAGATTTTTATGTAGAAAACTTGTTGAGTCACTATGTGGTCGGAGGGTAAAGGGAACGGGGTATTTTTGGATGACAAATTGTATAAAAGATTAAGTATAGTGTGTATTTGATAAGTAAAAGTAATTATTTAGTGTAGCGTTGGCTAGAAATCGATTTTTACGAAACAAAATAAAATATATCGAAGTCATAAAATTATAAATGCATTTCTTACAAGATTGAGTGAAATAATAATTATCGGGTAGTATTTCTGGCAAGTCGTAAATATATATATATATATATATATATATATATATATATATATATATATATATATAACAATTTATATACAAAATAAATTTAAAACATCGGGTAAACTAATAATATAATTTTTATAGTCTTATGGTATAAAATATATATAAGATAATTTTTGAGGCTGTGGGATCAAATATTCAAAATAAATGATTATCGATAGCGTTATTTAATAAGAAATATAAGTTTAATGAAAATGCAAAACCATGCATAAACTAATATGATGATGATGTTCGTGATATGTAGACTAACTCTATCTATATGAAGTGTCCTCTTGATATTTCATGAATTCAGCTAAACCCTTACGTTCTGGTGATATAAGTAAATCTAGTTTATGATAAATGATGAATAGTGAATCATGAATTGTGATTTTTCCCAGGAATGAATAGTGTTTAGAGTGAATAGTAAATTTTAAAATACGTTCTCGAATATCAAATCGACTTAAAATGATGAATAGTAAATTAGAAGATGAATAGTAAATTTGAGAAATGACTGAAATTTGTTGTCACTAACACCCAAAAAGGAATTGAGACCACGAATTGGTCCATGTTGGGTTCTGGTGTTATCGGTGAAAAGGTGAGGATATTTGAGCGCGATCCGTCTTCCGTTCCCAAGTAAACTTCGGGACCTCTTCTAGAATTCAGTGAACTTTCACGATAGGAATCGACTTTTCTTCAATGTTTGACCTCTCGGTCCATGATTTCTTTGGTTTCCTCACACGAAATTGAGTTTATCGTGAGTTGAATTTCTTCCAATGGAATTACGGTGATTCATCGAAAGACATTTCTTGAGAGATTTGGCGTGTTATGTACACATCTAAGTTCTAACGGGCTCAAGTCGATATGCTACGAGTGGACTCTGCTCAAAATTTTGAATGGTCCAATGTACCTGGGTTCAACTTCCCGCTTTTCGAATCGTTACCACGCCTTTCCAAGGAGATACTTTCAACATAACCTTGTCGCCAACTTGAAATTCTAATGGTTTTCGCGTAAATGCGTGGTAACTTTTACATCCGGCTTACGAGGTTAGTCTATCTCGGATCTAAACTATCATCTCTGTTTGTTTTGGAACCATTTACGGACCCGATGAGTTGTCGCGTCACAACACCATTTAAAGCGGTGATCGACACTTTCACCATAGAGTGCCTCAGATGGTGCGCTTTTATCTTTGGTGTGATAACTATTGTTGTAGGAGAATTCAATTAATGGCAAATGGTTAGTGATTCGTCATAGCCAAACTGTCAAGTTATCTCACACAAGCTAGCCACTTGTGAATGACTAACCGTAAGAAACTTAAAAGCATTCGGACAGCGATTTAAAACCAATAATAGATGAGAGTGTGTAGTATACGGGTAACTAAGCGTGTTAGGTTTGGCAGAGATCGTTCGAACGAGGGTTGAATAAATTTCAACTCAGCGTCGATTATCGGATTTGAATAAGATAAGGGGATAATATGAAGTTATCTAAACTACTGGATAAGGAAAGTAAATGGGAAGCATATAAAACTCTAAATCTATAATAAATGCAAATTACAAATCTATACTAAAAGCATCTGATTAAAGGCTGTGAATAAAATGCCTTCGTCTATTCTAAATCCTAAAAATAACCTAAAATTACATTTACTCTAAAAATGATATTTGAAAACTATTTATGAATTAAAACTATTTTTTTGGATTTTTCTGGATTTTATTTAAATTAAAAACTAAATTTTAACTATTAAAACTAAATTAAAATACTAAAAATTATGAAAATTAAGGAGAAAAATATGAAACTATTTTTATAAAATCTAAAATATCCTAAGAGAATTTTCAAAACTTATTTTTGTATTTTTCTGATTATTTTTCTAATTTCTACTAATTTAAAACTATTTTAATCTAATTTAAATTGTGAAAAATACAAAATAAAAGGGGGAAAATAGGGAAGAATATTTTTTTTATGCTTTTTATATTTTTCTTAAACTGGGAAAATTGAAAAATGATTTTTTGGAACTTTTCTTAATTATTTGCAATAAAAGCTATTTAAAAGTGACTAAAAACTATTTTAAATAGAGAAAAATAATAGCAAAGGACAAAATTAATGAAAAATTCAGGAAAATTCTAAAATGCTATTCTGGTTCTATGAAAAATATCAAATATGGTGCTTATGTGTGAGAATTATGAGCTGCAATGTAAACTGATTCTAAATAAGCAATTGAAAATAAGCAAATAAGCACTATATTGCACCAAACTACTACAGAAGCTATTTTATATTATAACTACTCTAAAGCAACTAATTAAAGCTACTCCTAACACCTAATAAGCAAACTACCTAGATTTAAGCTAATTGGTACTTAAGCAAAATAAGCTCTGACCCCTACTTTGAGCTTATCCACAGGCTTATTAATAAGCTTCAAGGGAAAACCAAAAGTGAGGTTCTCAAGACAACCCGGTCGAGATCACTTATCCAAATTTTCATTAATAAGGACTTAAGATGAAGAAATTAGAGATCAAAACAAAGGTTGCTTAGGACTGAGGCTAGCGATTATTAAACAAAGCAGTGGGCGAGCGAGGTAGTTCTTGAGGCCAAAATAAGCACTAGAATAAGCTTCTAAAGGAATCTAGAGGGTAAACATGTAAACCTTCTACTAAGTGTCATCTATAAACCTAAGATACAAGCACTAAACTACAATCAACAACAGGATAATCAAACTTACAACATGCTTCTCGGATGAAAAAGGACACATGACAACAAATTGAAGGGGCAAATAAGGACATTTGGGATAAAAATAAGCGGTCTAGGCACTCTTACAAACCAAATAAACTAAAAGCAAAAAGTTTACTTATCTAACATGCAAAAAACATGTGAACCTACTTTGATCCTCCAAACTTGCGATGAACAGGACATGGTTGGGACACAACATGAAACCTTGAGACAATTTTGAAATAGATTGAAAACTTAAGGTCAAACTAAACTTAGAAACCTTGATATTAAAATTTATAAAACAATAATCTAAACTAAATGATCTCAGATTCAACTCTCAAAACTAATTGGTACTCTAAAAATCTGATTAAACCAAACATCCTTTTAACATTCAAAAAACTCTTTTAAATCTTAAGACATGATTAAAACTGATTAGAGCGAAGTGACATGAACTAATTAGCATCAAACTCAACTTTTTAACCATTAAAACCAGTTTAAACCAAAAGCTGATTTTTGACTTCCAAATTGACAACAGTGACTTTGACTTTTGCAAAACTTGGAATTAAGGACAATTAAGACACCATGAGGCTCATATAAGCTTTGTTAAGCTTATAGGAGCTAATCAAACAAGAAAACAACTTTGGATGGATTTGAAACTAGATTGGATGAAAACTCAAATTAACAATGGATTAATGAAAACTTGATTAATATTAATGACATTACAAAATTATTAAAATTACAATGAAAAGAACTTGACTAAGCTATGAAAACAATAAATGACAAGAAATGGAAAGGTCAAAATTCCTCTAATGCTTAGGAATTGGGCCAATTTGCTCTTGTGACATGAATGGGTATATATAGGCAGTAAGAGGTAGGAGTCTTGGGATCCTTTTAGGAAGATACTAGAGGCTCATCGCGTACATTCACCCACCTTGTCACTCCCACCAATCCATGCTTCAATCACCCTTGTGAGGTGTCACGACCAATCCATTGCTTCCATTTTGGCCCGTGGGCACTTTATGCCTATGTCGGTTTATGGGAAGATTCTAAGTCACGAGGTTCAGGTGTAAATGGTAATGGGTGGTAAATTGGTGGTAAAAGGTGCGGTGAAATAGTGAAACGGGGGGATTGGGCCTTGGATTTTTGAATTTTGAATTTATTTTGGGCCAAGGTGTAGTGTTATTTGGATTTTGGACTAATGGACCCAACATGCTCATAAGGGACCAAACTTGAATATTAAATTCTAAGGGACCAAAGGTGTAAATCTGAAAATGCTCATCAAGGACCATTGTTGTCATTCTTCAAATAAACCAAGGGTCAATTTGCAACTTTTGAAACTAGAAGGATCCATCGCCAAATCTTTGAAAGTTGAGGCCATTTTGCCAATTCTTCAAACGTGATTAAAACTTCCAAAAATCATCCTCGGAGAATAAAATCTTTATAAATGCTCAATTTTGATCTTAAAACGGCTTTAAAGCTCTCATCTCCGTGCTTTGGTTGCCTTTGATTTGGTTCCCTTTTGTGTGTTTTATATATAGTACTGCACAACACAAACTCAACCACAAATATAGCAATAAGCGGCTCTTTCTTGGTTATTTTGGGTCTATTTTGATATAGAAAAGGTATGTGTTTTTGCACTGTACAAAATACCCGAGCAGAAACCATTGTATCCCCACATGCTGAAAAACTCAACTTCTAAAACCAAGTCTTTCAATCTCTTTCTACTAAACCTATGAAGAAGTAGCAAAGATTCCTCAAAGAGATTAAGAAAGCCTTAATTCTAAGCGCCCGTTTACCTTTTAATTCACATGTATAGATATTACGATTAAGCACATTCGATTATGAATGACGGTTTGTTGAACTTTCATGTCGATCAATAACTCCAACATTTTTCAAGCGACATGTAGGATCACTTGAGTTAGAAAGCACAACACAAGCTGAAGTGACCATCACGGATAGAATACATGGATCCACCGATTTTTCACAAGCTCCCAAACTAAGCGTAAAGAAATCAATTCAATTTAAATATGACTCTCAGATGCTAAACTACCCATGGAAGTTACTTGGTAATACTGTTGTTCCATTTTCCTGGCATTCCTCTATTTATTTTATTTTTGGTGAGAAATGAATTTCTTCATAATTCTCGTTTCGATAACTTTTATTCCGATAAAGATACAAAGCTATTCGATAATTGTTATCCGCCTTCCCTCAAGAACCATTGCACACAGAATGAGGTCCACATCAAGGTCTAATTTCACCGCGATTTAGGGAGAATATCCTTTTTATGGTGACCGAGACAACTCATCTCTGAGTCGAGAGCGAAGCTTTATTTAGACATCTCAGGATCAGTTTGGCTTAACACTATTTGACACATTTGCATTTTCAATTGAGGCCCTTGGTCTTTTCAACCACTAACTCAGCGGGTTACCGTTTTATCGAAATCTTATTATGACTTTGGATTTTCTTAGCACATAGAAGTCTAAGACAACTTTTATAGCTTTGGATTTTTCAACTTTAAAACATTTGAGCTTTATTTCATGTTAATTTTTTTGTGCCAAACTCCAAACCCCTACGGCTTTATAACAATAGAAACAATAGCGACAAACTATTAGGAATCCGATTGTCTATTACACCGTAACACCAATGATTCCTCGATGTGTACCCAACTCTCATGGGCAAAGATTCTCTAAGAAGAAAAGAACTAACTATCGCCAAAACTCAACATCTCAAGTATTATTTAGGCAGATATGGGGTGAAACAATTTTGTGGGAACAAAAAGCCATAAGTACCTTCGATGGGCTCTAAAGAGAACAACTACTCACGCTTAGCATCTAAACTCATAAGTAACTCTACTCATTTCTCGATCTCACACAAATTTAAAATCCCAAATAATGAGATCCGTGATGCTTAGAGTAATTTTTAGATTATCTATGGTTAAGGGGCTAATAGGTAGCGGTTAAGAATTCCGAAATTCTATTCCTATCTACGTAGGAAGAAGTCAACAAGGTGTCAAAACATATATTAATTTAGCAAATGTTTCGTCTAATGAAATCAAGTCATGCAAAATCTTGGCCTTGTGAGCTAAATTAGCATTTTATAAAGCTTCTTATCTAAGGACTATATGCTTTCAATCAAAAAGACTTAGCAAAATTTTAATTTTGCTCATTTTGCACAATTTTTCATTTTCAAGGAAAACGGGGTTCGCGAGAGTACACGACAAAAATAAAGCAAGTCTTGGTCAAATCAAATGAGATTACCTACTGAACTAGAGCGAGCATTGTCCTCAATGTTTAAAGCAAAGGTATCAAGCGAAAATCAAGCGTTTATGGTATGCTGAAGATAAACGTTAGTCGTAAGATTTCGGATATCGGTTTCCATCGGCATCGTCATGAAACTTCAGTGGAGAAAAAACAAACCCGAACACGAGTCTTCATATCGGGGAAAATCGAACACAACATCACAAACAACCAAACAGTCGAAGAGGCTAACCCCTTGGCGTCTTATTAGAAAATAGAAAGGAGATAGAGATAAGCATGGGGTGCCTCCCACGAAGCGCTATTGTTTTTCTTAAACGAATTAAGCTAGCGACTCGTCCCAGTCATTTGTCCTTGGGGAAGAAAATGGTAGAATACCCAGAAGTCAAAAACGGTGTCCTCATTCGAAAGAATGAGGGCTGGGTGGAGTTGGGAGGGGAAAGAAATTGTCGGACTCAAGCACAAATGGAATAACTCCTCCCAAACTCACATAAGGCATATGAAAGATCGATCCATCATCCGTGGTTTTGCAGGCCAGGGATTAAGGATCAGTCGCTTTCAAAAATGGGCTAGGCATAGAAAGGTGTTACTCAAAGGCTCATCAACGAGGGCATCCAAGAGAGGATCCTTATCTCGGACAACGTTTTTAGCATAAAGCTTATCTATGTCAAATATCCCGGGGTTGAAAATCTTGTCTTCACATGTGGGCTCAACGGGATAAGTGAGGGTCGACTCAACAGAGGAAGAAGAATCATCATTAAGCAAGCTTTCAAGAAAAAGGACATCTTGATCGAGTCGCACCGTCACTCAATACCCGCGGTATTGGATCATCAAGAAATAAGTCGATTTCTTCCATATCATAATCATAAGGCGGATTATCAAGAATATCGTCGTCACCCACTTTAGTCAATTCATCAATCTCCATAATATCTTATTAGATTCATCACTTTCTTCATCTTGCATAACATCACATGACGGGAGAGAAAGGTGAACACGAGAGATGGGACAAGTGGTGTGCTAGAGCTAGCAATATCCACCACTTCCGATTTGGTCTCTGAATCGGACTCAAAATCTTTGTTAGAAAAGAGGGTTAACCGCAAAAGGTATAGTGCGTCTTTGAGTTCAAAAGAGGATTTGAGAAAATCCAGGTAACCTCGAAATGTCAGAGAATCATCAAAAGAATCATCACTACTCGGATACATCCTCGGACTCACTTGGGATTGGGTCAAGGCTCTCAACACACAAGCGATTCCGTTTCGGAATAGTGCTAAAAGGCTCGTCCCCATTATGAGAGAATCCTCGAGTTCAACAATTATCGAAGACATAGAATCATCGACCTCTTCCAAATGACGCCACTTCTCCAACCGGTGTGAGTGAAGGGAAAAGTCGAAATGAAAGGCTCGAAGCGGGAGTGGTTCAGCAGACAAACTTTCATAATATTCTTTCATTTGGATGGAATCCTCATCATCATCTTCAATGTAAGTCTCGAGCCATCGGCACGTCTCAAGTGCTTGCTCCTCAATCGTATTTTCTTCAAGACACTTTTCAATTTGAGTGCTTTCGTTTTCTTCTTCGAGTAATTCTAACATAGATCTTTCGTTTCGAGATGCTCGATCTTCGACAAGTAATTCACCATACGTTTCGGATGATGATCTTTCTCGATACCATGTTTATCCATAAATTCTTCAAGTATATTAATACATCGTTGGAAACTATCTTGAGGAATTTGCGGATGTTGTGGTTGAATCTCTTGGTATTGTGGAGGTGGGTCATAAGAATAGTCATAAGGAACTTGCTCAAATGAAACAATTGGATTAAATTTCGAATTCAAAATCGGACACCTCACGCACAATATACATTGATATGATTGTTGACGGGGTTTGGGAAGTATATGGATAAGGTTCATAACCAAAGGTTGTATTGTCAAATTGGGCTTGACATTGAAAACCTTGGTGAGGACCTCCACGATCTCACAAGAGTATGACTCGTCTCATGATATGGGGTTTGGTTAAGGAAATGGGTCGTTTCATTGTAGGGATGTTGGTCGTAGACAAACTCGTTTCCATATTCACAATGCTACAAGGGACAATTCCCACCATTTTGAGGTCCCCACACCATTGACAACCATAATGGTAAGACGAAGACATCGAGAAGAATTATAACGAATAAGATGGTAAATAGATAAAGAATTGACGGTTCAGAGGGTAAAGAAGAATATTTTTGGGTTTTTAATAAAAGGGATATTTACAAAAATCAACGATAACTTCTCAGGGAAGGATCTTCAAATGCATACGAATCGAGACGGAATCGGAAACTCACTACATGCCCTCCCCGGCAGTGGCGCCAAAAATTGATTCGTCATAGCCAAACTGTCAAGTTATCTCACACAAGCTAGCCACTTGTGAATGACTAACGTAAAACTTAAACAGTTCGGACCGATTTAAAACCAATAATAGATGAGAAGTGTGTAGTATACGGGTAACTCAAACGTGTTAGGTTTGAACCTTAGAGATCGTTCGAACGAGGGTTGAATGGAATTCCAACTCACGTCTCGATTATCGGGATTTGAATAAGATAAGGAGATAATATGAAGTTATCTAAACTACGGGATAAGGAAAGTAAATGGGAAGCATATAAAACTCTAAATCTATAATGCAAATGCAAATTACGCAAATCTATACTAAAACGTAAATACGGGATTAAAACGAAACGCGAATAAAATGCAACTACGTCTATTCTAAATCCTAAAAATAACCTAAAATTACATTTACTCTAAAAATGATATTTGAAAACTATTTATGAATTAAAACTATTTTTTTGGATTTTTCTGGATTTTATTTAAATTAAAAACTAAATTTTAACTATTAAAACTAAATTAAAATACTAAAAATTATGAAAATTAAGGAGAAAAATATGAAACTATTTTTATAAAATCTAAAATATCCTAAGAGAATTTTCAAAACTTATTTTTGTATTTTTCTGATTATTTTTCTAATTTCTACTAATTCAAAACTATTTTAATCTAATTTAAATTGTGAAAAATACAAAATAAAAGGGGAAAAATAGGGAAGAATATTTTTATATTTTTATTTTTTCTTAAACTAGGAAAATTGAAAAATTATTTTTTGGAACTTTTTCTTAATTATTTGCAATAAAAGCTATTTAAAAGTGACTAAAAACTATTTTAAATAGAGAAAAATAGCAAACAGTGACAAAAATTAATGAAAAATTCAGGAAAATTCTAAAATGCTATTCTGGTTCTATGAAAAATATCAAATATGGTGCTTATGTGTGAGAATTATGAGCTGCAATGTAAACTGATTCTAAATAAGCAATTGAAAATAAGCAAATAAGCACTATATTGCACCAAACTACTACAGAAGCTATTTTATATTATAACTACTCTAAAGCAACTAATTAAAGCTACTCCTAACACCTAATAAGCAAACTACCTAGATTTAAGCTAATTGGTACTTAAGCAAAATAAAACTCCGACCCCCTTTAAGCTTATCCACGGGCTTATTAATAAGCTTAAAGGGAAAACCAAAAGTGAGGTTCTCAAGACAACCAGTCAGAGATCACTTATCCAAATTTTCAGCTAATAAGGACTTAAGATGAAGAAATTAGAGATCAAAACAAAGGTTGCTTAGGGTGAGGCTAACGTGATGCGGCAAAGCGATTGGAGCGAAGCGGTAGTTTTGAGGCCAAAATAAGCACTAGAATAAGCTTCTAAAGGAATCTAGAGGGTAAACATGTAAACCTTCTACTAAGTGTCATCTATAAACCTAAGATACAAGCACTAAACTACAATCAACAAGCATATAATCTGACTTACAACATGCTTCTGAGGTACAAATGGCAGTAAATTCAGGGGCAAATAAGGACATTTTGGGATAAAAAAATAAGCAGTCTAGAGGCATAACACAAACCAAATAAACTAAAAACAAATGAAGTTTACTTATCCTAACAGCAATAAAAAACATGTGAACCTACTTTGATCCTCCAAACTTGCTTTGATAGGCAGAGACATGGGTTTGGGACACAACTTGTGAAGCAACATGAGACAATTTTGAGAGGCAGAATTTGAAAATCGCAAGACTGCAAACTAAACTTAGAAACCTTGATATTAAAAGTTATAAAACAATAATCTAAACTAAATGATCTCAGATTCAACTCTCAAAACTAATTGGTACTCTAAAAAATGGATTTAAACCAAACATCCTTTTAACATTCAAAAACTCTTTTTAAATCTTAAGACATGATTAAAACTGATTAGAACAGAAGTGACATGAACTAATTAGCATCAAACTCAACTTTTTTAACCATTAAAACAGATTTAAACCAAAACTGATTTTTGACTTCAAAATTGACACAGATTGACTTTTCTTGACTTTTTGCAAAACTTGGAATTAAGGACAATTAAGACACCATGAAACTCATATAAGCTTTGTTAAGCTTATATGAGCTTAATCAACAGTAAAAACAACTTTTGGATGGATTTGAAACTAGATTGCATGAAAACTCAAATTAACAATGGATTAATGAAAACTTGATTAATATTAATAAAGTGACATTACAAGAGTATTAAAATTACAATGAAAAGAACTTGACTAAGCTATGAAAACAATAAATGACAAGAAATGGAAAGGTCAAAATTCCTCTAATGCTTAAGGAATTGGACGAATTTGCTCTTGTGACATGAATGGGTATATATAGCTGTAAAGAGAGGCCTTGGAGTCTTGGGATCCTTTTCAGAAGATACTAGAGGCTCATCCATAGCCACACATTCACCACCTTGTCACTCCCTCCAATCACACGCTTCAATTCACCCTTGGAGGTGTCGACCAATCCAGTGCTTCCATTTGGCCACGTGGGCACTTTATCTGCCATGTCAGGTTTATGGGAAGATTCTAAGTACGTGGTTCAGGTGGGTAAATGGTAATTGGGTGGTAAATTGGTGGTAAAAGGTGCGGTGAAATAGTGAAACGGGGGTTTGGGGCGTTTTGGCTGGGTAAAGGGGATGGCTAAAATTTGAATGGTTATTAATGTTGGGTTGACCGGGTTTGGTGGGTAAATGGTATAAACCGGGTAAGAATAAGATAATGGACCGGGTTTAGATTAGGATTGGGCCTTGGATTTTTGAATTTATTTTGGGCCAAGGTGTAGTGTTATTTGGATTTTGGACTAATGGACCCAACATGCTCATAAGGGACCAAACTTGAATATTCTGAATTCTAAGGGACCAAAGGTGTAAATCTGAAAATGCTCATCAAGGACCATTGTTGTCATTCTTCAAATAAACCAAGGGTCAATTTGCAACTTTTGAAACTAGAAGGATCACTTCTGCCAAATGCTGAAAGTTGAGGGGCCATTTTTGCCAATTCTTCAAACTTGATTAAAACTTCCAAAAATCATCCTCGGAGAATAAAATCTTTATAAATGCTCAATTTTGATCTTCCGGCTCGGCTTAAGCTCTCTTAATCTCCCGTGCTCGGATTTATGTCTGATTTGGTTCCTTTTTGTGTGTTTTTACATATCCGTACCTGCACAAGCACAAACTCAAGAAAACCACAAATATTAGCAATAAACGGCTCTTTCTTGGTTATTTTGGGTCTATTTTGATAATGAAAAGGTATGTTTTTTAGCACATACCAGTTAGCCCAACCATTTCCAAAGTCAATCACACATGCTCTCAGCATATCTTCTAATGTCTGAATCGTTCTTTCGCTCTGACCATCGGTCTGAGGATGATAGGTGGTGCTCCTTTCTAATTTAGTTCCAAATGAATCTTGTAATGATTTCCAGAAGTTTGAGGTGAATCAACTATCTCTGTCGGAAATGATGGAAATTGGTGCACCATGCCTTGAGACTATTTCCTTGATATAAATTCTAGTAAGTTGTTCCATAGAGTAAGTCTCTCTGATTGGTATGAAATGGGCTGATTTGGTAAGACGATCAACGATTACCCAAATAGCGTCGTAACCTCCTGATGTCTTAGGAAGTTTAGTGATGAAATCCATTGTAATGCATTCCCATTTCCATTGGGGAATTTCTGGTTGTTGAAGTAATCCTGAAGGTTTCTGGTATTCAACTTTCACCTTAGAGCAAGTAAGGCATTTGCTAACATACGTGGAAATTTCGGCTTTCATGTTCGGCCACCAATAAAGTTTCTTGAGATCCTGATACATCTTATCAGAACCTCGGTGAATAGAATACTTTGACTTATGCGACTCATGCATAATCAACTCTCGTATCCCGCCATAAACTGGTACCCAAATTCTATCCATGAAGCATAATACTCCATCTGATCTCTTTACAAAGCCAGTTGCATTCTCGGGCATACCATAGAGCTTTTCATTTGGTCGATTTTCCTCCTTGAGTGCCTCGATATGAGCCTCGAGTATTTTTTATGGTAGAGGTGAACTAATCATCATTCCTAATGATCTGACTCTTAAAGGCTTGTGTCTTTCTTTCCGGCTAAGAGCATTAGCCATAACATTGGCTTTTCCCGGGTGATACTTGATTTCACAATCGTAATCGCTAAGTAATTCCAACCAACGACGTTGCCTCATGTTAAGTTCCTTCTGATCAAGAACATATAGCAAACTCTTGTGGTCCGTAAACACCGTACACTTAGTACCGTAAAGGTAGTGCCTCCAAATCTTGAGTGCAAAAACTACGGCTCCCAACTCAAGATCATGAGTGGTGTAATTCTTCTCATAAACCTTAAGTTGTCGAGAAGCATAAGCTATCACTTTCTCGTTCTACATAAACACAGCTCCAAGCCCTTTATGTGAAGCATCGCAGTATACAACAAAGTTTTCAATTCCTTTGGGTAGTGCCAAAATTGGCGCACTGCAAAGCTTTTGCTTCAATAACTAAAAATCAGCTTCTTGTTTCTTTCCCCATTCGTACTTCTGGTTCTTCTGTGTCAATTTGGTCAAAGCTTTAGCTATCTTTGAAAAACTGATGAGTGCTTATTCACTCATCATTTTTACCCATCTAAGCCCACAAAAACGTCTAAAAACACTAAAATATAACCAATTATGCTGCAGATATCCTTGGAGTGTGTTTTTATGTGTTTCAGGTACAAAGGATCGAAAACAGGACCAAAACGGACTGAAATGAGCTTGGATTGGAAAACGTGCTTTGCAGACGGAGCCGGAATATGGTTTTCTACATTTTCAGCTGGGATACACATTTGGGAGTGAGCTTGGGGGATCAGATCAAAAACCTATCCCTAAATCCAAATTACTATTTTACCCTTCTACCCGAACCCAAAATTACCATTTTACCCTTTTTTGCAAAATCCAAAACTACTCTTTTTAAAACCTCATTTTTATTTTACAACAATTATTTTTTAAACCAATTTTATTAAAATTATTTTCTTTCTAAAAAAAAAAATAAATAAAAAAATAAATAAAAATAAAATAAAAAATATATACACAAAGTTTTATTTAAAAATACAAGTTTTACTAAAACCTTTTTAAAACACTCAAACCTTTTTAACCCAAAAAAAACCCATTTACCCTTCTTCCCCATTTTACCCAAAACAGAACACTAACCCAGCTTCACCCATTTTGGCGCCCAAAGCCAAAACCAACTCAGCATCCCTTGTCTTCTTCTCTTTCTGTCACTCTCAACCACTGGTCCCCAAGCTCTTCTTAACCCCCACACCCACATGGCTCACTTGCCATGTTGGCAATCCCCAAGGACCTCATTGGACATCAAGAATCAAAGGCTAGGATTCACCCTTGGGCTCCAAGATTAAGATGGACGACTATGATTGGGGCAAAGAAACACAAAGCAACTGAGGCCTCATTTCTCTCTCTGTGAAAAAGCACACAAGCGCTCATTTGGAAGACCAATTGCTGCTAGTATAAATAGTAGCTTATGTAGCCTTCAAAGGCATTAGGATTTTTAGCTTTAATTTAGTTTTCAGTAGTCTAAAATTTAATGTAATGTTTTATTTTTATAAATGAAAAAAAAAAGTTTTCTACTTACACGTTTAATTTATTGCTCATTAGTCAAATAAGCACTTTTGTGCTTATTTGCTTATTGCTACTTAACATTCATTCTAAAGCTTCATTTTTAGTTGCAAGTTAGTTTTTATGCAAGAAAATCCTAGCTCAAACTTTTAAAAAAAAAAAGATCAGTTAAGAGTTTTCCACCCATAAAGGGTGTTTGGTTCATGCTTATTTTCTGTCCAAAATTTCCTTTTTACCCACTTTGACTCTCAAAGTCAAAGTGTCTTAAGGTTCAAATCACTTTGCAACTAGAATTTAACTTGTATCACCAAGTTTGCAAGTTTTGTTTATAAAAAAAAATCACATATCTGTTCTGTCCTCACACTTAAACATGTTGTAGTCTGCTTTCACGCTTTCTCCACAGCTTATTTTTGGTCCAAAATTCTTCCAAATCATTTTTCTTGAATCTTTACTTACCCACCTAGATATAGCATAGCTTATTTAGCACTTAGTTTAGCTCTAGCTTAGCTTAAATTGCATTTGAAATCTGTCATTTGCCCATGGTAGCCAACTGTTTCAGCAAGCATAATAGCCAAGTGGGTCTACTTTTTGATTTTTAACTTGCTTAATATTAAGTCTTAGATTCTCATTTTTGGTATGCATAGTATTGAGTAGGTTGGCTAGTTAATAGTGATTTTTATAATTTTTAGTTGTAGCTTTTAAGTAGCTTAATGTGCCCTTGAAAGCCCCATACCCGTTAGGAACTGAGTCATAGCACTTGAGAAGCCCTTGGTTCCAGCTTATTTTATGTTTACTAGTTAATCCCTTTTGCTTATTCTAGGTGGCTTAGTGCTTTTTAGGTAAAATAGATTAGTTTTGTTAGATTTAGCTTGTCTTAGTGCTTAGTATAGCTTGTTATCTTACATGCTCATTTTCCATTGTTAACTTAGGATTTCCAAGACTGCTCTTTTCCCCGTTTAGCTACTTAATCTCAAAACTGCTTATCTTCCCTTTTTTGTATGTTCCCTTTAACTTATCTGAGCTTAGTCTAAATGCATGTTAGCTTATTGGTTACACTTTGTTCACTTATTGCTTTTTGGTGCTTAAAATCTGTCAAAAGAATGCTTATTTGGTTGTGTGTAGTACTTGATGTGAATAAGCGCTCAACTCTCTTATTTCCAAGGTTTGGTCCAAAAGTTTTACAAAAGTCTCACTTTCATCTTATTTATAAGTTGTAAAAGAAAAAATTGAAAAAAAAAAATAATTTAAAAGGGTGCAAGGCACCAGATTCGAACCTGGTCTCTGCTCTCACATACCCAACACACAACACATCACCAACTGCCCTAGGGTCTTTGTTCATTAGATTCTTGCAACATTAATCTCTTATATACAAAATTCAGTTTTTAGCTTATTCGATTATTTGGCTTTTTAACTGCTTATTTCATAAAGCAGTACCACAGTTTTTTATTTTTCTTTAATCAAGTATAACTTCAAGTATTTTCTGTGAAAATTTCAGATTTTTCTAAAATAGTTTAGTATTTTTTATAATTAAATTAGATTAAATTAGTTTTTAAATCATAATAAATAATTTAAAAGTCGAAAAAATACCCGGCTTTTTCCTAAAATTATTTTTAGTCGTTTAGAACGTAGGAAAATTAGTTTCACATCCTTAGGCCTTAAATTGCATCATTTTCACTTTTTGAGGCTCGGGATTAGCCCGGGTTTTCACGTTTTTGCATATTATCACTCTAGGACTTAGTATAACTTAATTTTATTGTTACGTATGCTTAGTAATAGTTAGTTAATCATTTACTTTGTTCCCGTAGCCTTAATTACTTTCCCTTTAGTTAATTTGTAGTAAACGTAACCAAAAACAAAAACCCGTAACATCGAGCATTTTAATAACAAACCTCAAACGACATTCTCAATTCACACCTCGTTGGGAAACGACCCGGGTAATCACTTGCCCGGTATCACTTATATCAAACGAATCAAATTTTGGCGCCGCTGCCGGGGAGGTTGTGTCGCGACAATATCGTTAAGGTTTGACGATTAGTGACTCGAGATCCTTCCTTCGTGAAGTTATTGTTTTATAAAAATCAAAAAGTAAAAATATTTTCCTTTTTTTTGTATATATATATAAAAGATAAAAATACAAAAAGATTTTCCCTTTTGTTTTAAATAAAATAGAAGACACAATCAATATAACATTCTCAACTTGAGTGTTATCATTATAAGTTCCCGAACAAAAGATTAAAAACTTGCCTTTGTGTCGCTCGTGATTTGGTTTACTTCTATCGGTTTAACAAACTGTGTGAGGGGTATAAGGACGGCCTGACATTAAATTGCGGTTGAAAAGAGACGGGTTTTTAATAAGCTTCGCGTTGACCTACTAAGTCTCTCCGCTCCTTTGTGCGTTTTACTTATAAAAGTGATCATTTCACGTGGGATTATTGGTTTAAGTTCACTGTGTTTTGCCTCGGTCTTGTTTTAATTGAAAGTGTTGTTTTGGAAGTGCATGCGCACTTGTTCTTCTAATTCTTCTACCCCTCTTCTTGAACTCGCCACAATTCCGCGAAGACGAAATAGACGCCCCCCGCCAATAGTCGAACCCGAGATTCGTACTAATCCCGACCCTATTCCCGAAATGGCGGAGGATAACCGTTCTATGTTGGAACAACTCCAAGCACCCACCGAGGGTTACGGAGAAGCCATCGTCGTTCCACCAATCGTTGCCGACAATTTTGAGCTCAAACACGGATTGATTAACTTGGTATCGTCAAGCCAATTTTACGGATTTGAGAGAGACGATCCTCACTCTCATATCCGACGGTTTAACAAGCTCACGTCTACAATCAAATACGAAACGTGCGGAAGAAGCAATCAAACTCCTTCTTTTCCCGTTCTCACTTGAGGGGGCCGCCCGGATTTGGCTCGAGAAACAACCCCCTCAATCAATCACCACATGGGAAGATTTAGTTTTGAAATTCACTAACGAATTCTTCCCACCACAAAAGACAACACACTTAAAAAATGAAATCACAAAGTTTACACAAAAATTTGATGAATCATTTAGTGAAGCTTGGGATCGTTTCAAGGACTTACTTCGTCAATGTCCTCACCATGGCTTTTCCGAGTTACATCAACTCGATACTTTCTACAATGGTTTGAATGAAAATGATCAAGACTCTCTAAATGCCGCCGCCGGTGGTAATCTCTTGACACGCTCTACGAAAGATGTGTTGTCCATCATTGAGAACAAGTCTAAAGTCCGCACCTCACGAAGCAAACCGATTGCTTCCCGAGTGAGTGCTTCACCTTCTTCGGAAAATGTCTCTAGCACGGATGCTAAGATTGACAAGCTTACCGATGCTATCCAAGCATTGGTTCTCTCAAAATCTCTTTCTTCTCCATCTCCAAATCCACCCGCTCAAGTCAAAGCGGTGGCAACTACTTGTACTACTTGTGGTGGGCCTCATGCCTACTACAATTGTACCGCTACGGATGGTAATCCTTTTGAAGCAAATGCCGTAGCCGGGCCTTACAATCAAGGAGGTAATCAATACCGTCCTCAAGTTGACCCAAGCTATCGTGCTAGCAATCAAGGACCACCCGGTTTTCCTCAACCTAACAATCAAAATAGGTTCAATCAAAATCAAGTGAAAGGGCAAAATGTTCCATATCAAGCCCCGATGAACCAATACCCCCCCCAAGGGGGTAATCTCAATCATGGTTATCAAGCTCCTAATTACCACTTGGCCCCTCTATTGAACTTTCCAACTACATTAAGTCTAATGAGGTTACAATTAGGGGTTTGCAAAGCCAAATTACTACTTTGAGAAATGATTTCCAAACTTCAATGTCAAAACAAGGAAATGAGTTAAAAAATGAGTTGAACAAAACGAACAACAAAATTGATCAAAATCAAAACAAAATTGAAAATATGTTCAATAGTATCATGTGTCAAATGAATCAAGCTTCAACTTCTAAAACCCTTCCGGGTAATACAATTCCAAATCCGAAGGGAGAATTGAATGCTATTGCCACCAGAAGTGATAAGACATATGATGGACCCTCGATGCCTACACCCTCTCCGGTGAGGGAGGTAGCACAAGAAACCGAGGTGACAAAGGACAAGGTGCATTCTACAAGCCCACAAAGTACCGCACACGTCCAACCTCCGGTAGTCCAAATTTCCATTCCGGAGCCCGATGTTCCGAAGATTAAGCCTTCAATCCCTTATCCTTCAAGGCTTAATGATCAAAAGGTCCGCGACAAATCTAATCAACAAATGGAGAAGCTTATCCAAATCTTCAAAGATTTGCACTTCGAGATTAGTTTCGCGGATGCTCTTCTTCTAATGCCCAAGTTTGCTCCGACAATCAAAAACTTGTTGAGCAACAAAGAAAAAATTTTCGAGTTGGCTAAAACTTCCTTGAACGAGAATTGTTCGGCGGTTATCCTTAAAAAACTTCCCGAAAAGTTAGGAGACCCCGGAAAATTCCTAATCCCGTGTGATTTTCAAGGGATAGTTCAATGCTCCGCTTTGGCCGATCTTGGCGCGAGTATTAACTTGATGCCACACTCGATGTGGAAAAAGCTTTCATTACCTCCTCTTACTCCAACATGTATGATCCTCGAGCTTGCCGACCGAACGAATTCTCATCCGTTAGGTATAGCCGAGGATGTTTGTGTGAAAGTAGGAGAATTTTATTTCCCCGCCGACTTTGTTGTCGTCGAGTTTGATGCCGATCCCCGAGTACCCCTCATCCTTGGGAGGTGCTTCTTGAAAACGGGTCGTGCATTGATCGACGTTGATGAAGGGGAAATTACTTTGAGGGTAAACAAGGAAGCCGTAACTTTTAATCTCGATCAAGTTACGAGATACTCCCCCGTTTATGACGATACGTCCATCAACAAAATTGATGTCATTGACATTGTGTCGGAGGAGTATTCTCAAGAAATTCTTGGATTCTCGAGTGGCAATCCCACTTCGGTTGATCCCATCATTGCTCTCTCTTCCCCTTCCCTCACTCCATTTTACAATGAGGAAAGTGACTTTATCTTGGAAGAGATTGAAGCTTACTTGTCTAGTGATTCTGTCCCATGGTAAATTGATCACGCTCCCATTACATCGGGAGATATTCTTCTCGTCGAGAAGATGCTCAATGATGATCCATCATCACTCCCTCCTCAAGAACTTCATATTGAGGAAATCAAAAACATTGAAAATGCTAATGATCCTCCGGAGGTCGAACTTAAGGACTTACCACCTCACCTCGAATACGCATTTTTGGAGGGTGACGATAAATTACCCGTTATAATTGCTAAAGATTTGAGTGAGGAGGAAAAAGCCGCTCTCATAAAGGTTTTGAAGTCACACAAGCGAGCCATTGCTTGGAAACTTTCCGACATTAGGGGTATTAACCCGGAATTTTGTACACACAAGATTCTAATGGAGGATGACTTCAAACCGGCGGTTCAACATCAAAGAAGAGTGAATCCTAAAATCCACGAGGTTATCAAACAAGAGGTTCTTAAACTTCTTGATGCCGGATTGATTTACCCTATCTCGGATAGTTCTTGGGTGAGCCCAGTTCATTGTGTGCCCAAAAAGGGTGGCATCACCGTTGTTGAAAACGAAGAAAACGAGTTGATTCCTACTCGATTGGTCACGGGATGGCGTGTTTGCATTGACTACCGAAAGTTAAATGAAGCCACCCGTAAAGACCACTTTCCTTTACCCTTCATGGATCAAATTCTTGAGAGATTAGCGGGAAACGAATACTATTGTTTTCTCGATGGTTTCTCGGGTTATTTCCAAATACCCATAGATCCCAAGACCAAGAAAGACCACATTCACGTGCCCTTATGGAACGTTTGCTTACGGCGCATGCCTTTCCTTTATGCAACGCTCCCGGTACATTCCAAAGGTGCATGATGGCCATCTTCCACGACATGATCGAGGAAACTATGGAGGTCTTTATGGATGATTTTTCGGTCTTTGGGGATTCTTTCAAATCATGTCTCTCCCATTTGGACAAGATGCTTAAACGTTGTGAAGACACAAATCTTTGTCTAAATTGGGAGAAAAGTCATTTCATGGTCAAAGAGGGCATAGTCCTCGGCCATAAGATCTCTAAAAGCGGGATTGAGGTTGATAAGGCTAAAGTTGATGTCATATCCAAATTGCCTCATCCCACCACCGTTAAGGGTGTTCGGAGTTTTCTAGGTCACGCCGGCTTCTATCGTCGATTCATTAAAGATTTCTCGAAAATAGCCCGGCCGATGACCCGTCTTCTTGAAAAAGATACTCCGTTCATCTTCTCCAAAGAATGCATTGAAGCTTTCCAAACCTTAAAGAAGAAACTTACGGAAGCTCCTATATTAGTTGCCCCCGATTGGGACCTACCTTTCGAGCTTATGTGCGACGCTAGCGACTTTGCTCTAGGTGCGGTCTTGGGGCAACGAAAAGCAAAACATTTCCAGCCTATACACTATGCTAGCAAAACTTTGACCGAAGCTCAAGCACATTACACTACGACGGAAAAAGAATTACTAGCCGTTGTGTATGCTTTCGAGAAGTTTCGACCATACTTGATCTTGTCTAAAAGCATAGTGTATACGGATCACTCGGCCCTCAAATATCTTTTTGCTAAGCAAGATGCAAAGCCGAGATTACTCCGGTGGGTTCTCCTCCTACAAGAATTTGATATCATCGTTCGTGATAAAAAAGGAGCCGAGAACCTCGCGGCTGACCACCTATCCCGTCTTGAAAATCCTCACCAAGGTGTGCTCGAGAAAAAGGAAATCAATGAAACATTTCCTCTCGAGACACTTAATGTGGTATCTCTAAGTGGAAATTCTAGTACCCCATGGTTTGCCGACTTTGCAAACTACCATGCGGGAAACTTTGTTGTTAAAGGGATGTCGTCCCAACAAAAAAGTAAATTCTTCAAAGATGTTAAGCATTACTTTTGGGACGACCCCTACTTGTTCAAAGTCTGTGCGGATCAAGTCATCCGACGGTGTGTTCACGGCCAGAAGCCGTTGATATTCTCAACGCTTGTCACAATGGACCCACGGGGGGACATCATGGCCCGAACTACACCGCCAAGAAGGTGTTTGATTCCGGCTTCTATTGGCCCACAATCTATCGCGATGCCCATGACTTAGTCAAATCATGTGACGCTTGTCAACGTCACGGCAAAATCTCGCAAAAGGATGAAATGCCTCAAAATGCAATCCAAGTGTGCGAGATCTTTGACGTGTGGGGCATCGACTTCATGGGGCCGTTCCCGTCATCTCGAGGGAACAAATACATACTCGTGGCGGTCGATTACTTGTCTAAATGGGTGGAAGCGAAAGCGCTCCCCACCAACGACGCCCGAGTAGTTGTGAAATTTCTGAAATCTCTCTTTGCTCGTTTGGAACTCCCCGTGCCATCATTAGTGATCGTGGTACGCACTTTTGCAATGACCAATTCGCAAAAGTCATGCTTAAGTACGGTGTCACTCACCGTCTTGCTACCGCGTATCACCCACAAACTAGTGGCCAAGTGGAAGTCTCAAATCGTGGTCTAAAAGAATTCTTGAAAGGACCGTAGGCGAAAATCGTGCCTCTTGGTCGGATAAGCTAGATGGGCCTTTCGTACCGCTTACAAAACACCCATCGGTTGTACTCCTTATAAGCTTGTGTACGGAAAGGCGTGTCATCTCCCGATCGAGCTCGAGCACAAAGCCTATTGGGCCTTGAAGCATGCTAACTTTGATCTCAAGTCCGTGGGTGATCACCGAAAAGTTCAACTCAATGAATTAAATGAACTTCGTGATCAAGCCTACGAGAACTCTTTAATCTACAAAGAGAAGACAAAGAAGATCCATGACTCCAAAATCAAGAACCGCGTTTTCAACGTTGGTGACCGAGTCCTTCTTTTTAATTCTCGATTGAAAATCTTCTCGGGGAAACTTAAAACCCGTTGGACTCAAAACGACGGACCAAACTTCAAAGTGAACGGCCATAGATTGAAACACTATTTTGGAGGGGACATACCTCAATTGGTTGTCCCGGATCTCCAAACCTTCCCCATGAACCAATGAATTCGGGGTCGAGTCAAGCTAGCGACTCGGTTAACAAAAACAGTAGCATTCCATGGGTGTCCACCCATGTTTCTATCTTCTTTCTCTTTTCTAACACTAAGTGTGGGGGGAAACCCCCATTGATGTTTGCTTGTTGTGTGTTTGCTCTCTGTTTTCAGGATTCCCGTAGATCGTGATGATTGATGCGCCTGTTTTCTATCCAGCCGCCCAATATCCGATCTTTTTGCTAACGATTATCTAGGGATATCTTTATTAATCCTTTTGTGAAAAAAAAAAAGATTTCGCTTCCACACTTGGCTAGTAGTATTACCTTTTTCCGTTCTATAGTTTCGACTACGGCCGGTACTTTGAATATTGAGGGCAATATTCAATTCTAAGTGTGGGGGGGAATTCTAGCGAATTTTGATCACATGTGTACCTTCTAGTACCCTAGTACCCCCGTTTTGACCAAAAATTTTAAAATTTTTATCGCTTTAAGTCAAGTATTTACATTTACAAGAAGTGCTTTGCACAAAAAAAAATAAATAAATAAAGCATTGATGCTTCGGTATTAATGATAGTTTAGTCTTGATTCGGCTAGAGCAAGGGGAATCCCGACTCTGCTAGAGTGTTGATCTAGCTGCTCTCTTAACATTTAGGCTAAGGTTTTACGCATTGTGCAAATGAAAATGCTAAGCGTGGAGTAGTTGGTTCTCTTTAGAGCTTATATAAGTAATCTATGGCTTTTTCTCCCAGAAGCTAACTAATTGGACCTAAAATACGTGCTCGTTGTCAAACTTTTGAACATTCAAAATCGTCTTGTTACAATAAAAAGGTTTTAAGCAAAATTGATTTAGAGTCCGAGTTCAACTTTTTATTTAAATTTCCGAAAAAGCATACTTTCTTAAAATCTGAATAATGTTGCAAAATGAAAGTATCGTAAAAGTGCTTGAATGATGCAAAAGTTGCAAGTTTAAAGTTCGAAGTCAAAAGTGAAAAAAAAAAAAAAAAAAAAATGAAAAATATGAGTTACTTGAATAAAAGCATTATGTTGCTTATGAATAAATGTGTGAAACTTGCTTTTTCTTAAATTTAAATCGGAAGTTGAACTCGTATTCGTCAAAGTTGTCTAAAAGTTTGATGGTAATTTGAAATCCTCGATTTCAAAGATCCTGAAAGCTCCGATACTATTCTCGAGGGTGAAAACCTAGCCTCCTTAAAAGGACAAGCTGAGAAGAAAGTCGCAACATGGAGTGATCTCACCTTTGAATCTCGAATTTCTAAATTGTCGTCGGTTGTAATCCATTTAGGTTTAGTTTTAACTTAACGGTAGCTTCGTAAATCTTTGGAATCGAATTCCCGCTAATTCCGGTACTATTCTCTGTGAGGTGTCAAAAGCCCGGTCACTTAAAACTCATGTTTTGGGATGTGCCGAGAAGAAAGCCGCTACATGGAAGAGGCCCTTTCGATCCTTAGACTTTCATCGTTTCCGGTGAGTTAGTACTTTAGTTAAGTGGATTACAACCATAACAAATGTCGATTTAAATGATCAAACTTTTGAAAATGAGCACACTCACTTAAATTTTATAAATTGCGGGAGTAAAAAGTTAAGTCTCGACTTACATAGATTATTGATATAAGTAGTGTTAGCATTTTACAAAAACGTTTGCACAATAAGTTTAAGCTTGGTTTGAGAGTATCAAAAAGAGGATGACGATTACAATTCCCCGGAAGCACCCATTTTGCGTGAATCCCGTTCTATGATGCCATGTTTTGATAATCAAGCATTTTATTTATTATCGTCTTGTTTAAATTTCTCGTAGTTGAATAAAAAGTCGAAACGGGGTATACTTGGTATTTTTGATCCATTCATTACTTCATATGATCGGATTGCAAGGGACTAGCAATTGATAGTGTGGGGGATTTGATGAGTGCTTATTCACTCATCATTTTTACCCATCTAAGCCCACAAAAACGTCTAAAAACACTAAAATATAACCAATTATGCTGCAGATATCCTTGGAGTGTGTTTTTATGTATTTCAGGTACAAAGGATCGAAAACAGGACCAAAACGGACTGAAATGAGCTTGGATTGGAAAACGTGCTTTGCAGACGGAGCCGGAATATGGTTTTCTACATTTTCAGAGCCCGGGATACACATTTGGGAGTGAGCTTGGGGGATCAGATCAAAAACCTATCCCTAAATCCAAATTACTATTTTACCCTTCTACCCGAACCCAAAATTACCATTTTACCCTTTTTTGCAAAATCCAAAACTACTCTTTTTAAAACCTCATTTTTATTTTACAACAATTATTTTTTAAACCAATTTTATTAAAATTATTTTCTTTCTAAAAAAAAAATATATATATATATATATATATACACAAAGTTTTATTTAAAAATACAAGTTTTACTAAAACCTTTTTAAAACACTCAAACCTTTTTAACCCAAAAAAAAAACCCATTTACCCTTCTTCCCCATTTTACCCAAAACATAACACTAACCCAGCTTCACCCATTTTGGCGCCCAAAGCCAAAACCAACTCAGCATCCCTTGTCTTCTTCTCTTTCTGTCACTCTCAACCACTGGTCCCCAAGCTCTTCTTAACCCCCACACCCACATGGCTCACTTGCCATGTTGGCAATCCCCAAGGACCTCATTGGACATCAAGAATCAAAGGCTAGGATTCACCCTTGGGCTCCAAGATTAAGATGGACGACTATGATTGGGGCAAAGAAACACAAAGCAACTGAGGCCTCATTTCTCTCTCTGTGAAAAAGCACACAAGCGCTCATTTGGAAGACCAATTGCTGCTAGTATAAATAGTAGCTTATGTAGCCTTCAAAGGCATTAGGATTTTTAGCTTTAATTTAGTTTTCAGTAGTCTAAAATTTAATGTAATGTTTTATTTTTATAAATGAAAAAAGTTTTCTACTTACCTGTTTAATTTATTGCTCATTAGTCAAATAAGCACTTTTGTGCTTATTTGCTTATTGCTACTTAACATTCGTTCTAAAGCTTCATTTTTAGTTGCAAGTTAGTTTTTATGCAAGAAAATCCTAGCTCAAACTTTTTTAAAAAATAAAAAGATCAGTTAAGAGTTTTCCACCCATAAAGGGTGTTTGGTTCATGCTTATTTTCTGTCCAAAATTTCCTTTTTACCCACTTTGACTCTCAAAGTCAAAGTGTCTTAAGGTTCAAATCACTTTGCAACTAGAATTTAACTTGTATCACCAAGTTTGCAAGTTTTGTTTATAAAAAAAATCACATATCTGTTCTGTCCTGCACACTTAAACAGCAGCTGTAGCTGCTGTTTCACAGCTTCTCCACAGCTTATTTTTGGTCCAAAATTCTTCCAAATCATTTTTCTTGAATCTTTACTTACCCACCTAGATATAGCATAGCTTATTTAGCACTTAGTTTAGCTCTAGCTTAGCTTAAATTGCATTTGAAATCTGTCATTTGCCCATGGTAGCCAACTGTTTCAGCAAGCATAATAGCCAAGTGGGTCTACTTTTTGATTTTTAACTTGCTTAATATTAAGTCTTAGATTCTCATTTTTGGTATGCATAGTATTGAGTAGGTTGGCTAGTTAATAGTGATTTTTATAATTTTTAGTTGTAGCTTTTTAGTAGCTTAATGTGCCCTTGAAAAAGCCCCCATAGCCGTTTAGGAACTGCAGTCATAGCAGACTTGAGCAGCCTTGGTTCCAGCTTATTTTATGTTTACTAGTTAATCCCTTTTGCTTATTCTAGGTGGCTTAGTGCTTTTTAGGTAAAATAGATTAGTTTTGTTAGATTTAGCTTGTCTTAGTGCTTAGTATAGCTTGTTATCTTACATGCTCATTTTCCATTGTTAACTTAGGATTTCCAAGACTGCTCTTTTCCCCGTTTAGCTACTTAATCTCAAAACTGCTTATCTTCCCTTTTTTGTATGTTCCCTTTAACTTATCTGAGCTTAGTCTAAATGCATGTTAGCTTATTGGTTACACTTTGTTCACTTATTGCTTTTTGGTACTTAAAATCTGTCAAAAGAATGCTTATTTGGTTGTGTGTAGTACTGATGTGAATAAGCAGTCTCCAACTGCTTATTTCCAAGGTTTGGTCCAAAAAGTTTTTACAAAAAAGTCTCACTTTCATCTTATTTATAAGTTGTAAAAGAAAAAAATTGAAAAAAAAATAATTGCAAAAAAGGTGCAAGGCACCAGATTCGAACCTTGGTCTCTGTCTTCACATACCCAACACACAACACATCACCAACTGCCCTAGGGTCTTTGTTCATTAGATTCTTGCAACATTAATCTCTTATATACAAAATTCAGTTTTTAGCTTATTCGATTATTTGGCTTTTTAACTGCTTATTTCATAAAGCAGTACCACAGTTTTTTATTTTTCTTTAATCAAGTATAACTTCAAGTATTTTCTGTGAAAATTTCAGATTTTTCTAAAATAGTTTAGTATTTTTTATAATTAAATTAGATTAAATTAGTTTTTTAAATCATAATAAATAATTTAAAAGTCGAAAAAATACCCGGCTTTTTCCTAAAATTATTTTTAGTCGTTTAGAACGTAGGAAAATTAGTTTCACATCCTTAGGCCTTAAATTGCATCATTTTCACTTTTTGAGGCTCGGGATTAGCCCGGGTTTTCACGTTTTTGCATATTATCACTCTAGGACTTAGTATAACTTAATTTTATTGTTACGTATGCTTAGTAATAGTTAGTTAATCATTTACTTTGTTCCCGTAGCCTTAATTACTTTCCCTTTAGTTAATTTTTAGTAAACGTAACCAAAAACAAAAACCCGTAACATCGAGCATTTTAATAACAAACCTCAAACGACATTCTCAATTCACACCTCGTTAGGAAACGACCCGGGTAATCACTTGCCCGGTATCACTTATATCAAACGAATCAAAAACCTTCAATGAATCTTCTATAATATCCGGCAAGTCCTAAAAATTGACGGATCTCTGTAGGATTTGTTGGGGTAGCCCAATCTCTTACGGCCTCAATCTTTGCAGGATCAACTTGTAATCCTTGACTATCAATGACATGACCAAGAAATTGTACTTTTCGGTTCCAAAAATCATACTTCGAAAATTTGGCATACAATATCTCTTTCTTGAGTGGTCCTAAAATCGTTCTTAGCGCCCTCGTGCTTCTTCTGCTCTTCGAGTAAATCAATATGTCGTCGATAAATACTAACATAAACTTATCCAAATACGGTTTGCATACCCTATTCATGAGATCCATGAATACTGCAGGTGCGTTGGTTAATCCGAACGGCATTACTTGAAACTCATAATGACCGTAGCGAGTTTTAAATGCTGTTTTCGGGATATCCTCCTCCTGAACTCTAAGTTGATGGTAACCTGACCTCAAGTCAATCTTTGAGTAAAGACTAGAGCCTTGCAACTGATCGAACAAATTGTCAATCCTAGGAAGCGGGTAACGGTTCTTCACAGTTAGCTTGTTTAGCTCTCTATAATCTATACACATTCTGAAGGATCCATCTTTCTTCTTCACAAACAAGACCGGTGCTCCCCAAGGCGAGGAACTAGGTCTAATGAATCCTTTGTCTAAAAGTTCTTGCACCTGGTTAGACAACTCTTGTATCTCTGATGGTGCTAGTTGGTAAGGTGCTCGTGCAACTGGTGCAACTCCTGGAACTAACTCAATCAAAAATTCTACTTGACGTGCCGGTGGAAGTCCTGGTAAGTCTTCGGGAAAGACTTCAAGAAATTCTCGAACAATCGGTACATCCTCAAGTCGCTTCTCTTCCGACTTCTTTTCTGTTATATGTGCTAAGAAAGCAAAACAACCCTTCTTTATGTACTTCTCCATTTTGATGCATGATATAATACTGAGCCTAGTTCCATTTCATTCTCCACGAATAATCAAGGTTTCGCCGTTGTAAGGAAGATGAACAACTTTTTCATCACAAATGAGTCTTGCACGATGTTTAGATAACCAATCCCTGCCGATAATGACGTCGAAACTTCCTAGTTCTACGGGCATAAGGTCTATATTGAATGGATGATTTAGGAAATTGAGAGTGCAACCACGGACAATGGTGTCGGAGCTAATTAAGTTACCGTTAGCTAATTCAATGTTGTATGAAGTGTCTAATGTGGTTGGTTTGATATTGAGTAAAGGTGCAAATATAGTGGACACAAAGCTTTTATCGGCTCCTGAATCAAATAAAACTGATGCATAACGATTATTGATAAGGAACGTACCCCTGACAACATTTGGGTCCTCCTTGGCTTCTCCTCCTCCCATGACATAGGCTCTTCCTTGTACCATTCCACCTTTATTCCTATTCCCTAGATTCATCCACTTTGGACAGTGCCCCTTGTAGTTTCCCCTCACTCCACATCCAAAACATGTCACTTGCGGTTTCTGATTTTCCACCATAGCTGGAAGCTTGCATTCCTTGGTTTGATGACCCACTTTTTACAATTACCGCATGGGTTAAGGAAACGAACGGGATTATGATGACTTTGACACTTATCACACTTAAGCAAAATACCCGTGTATCCTTTCCTTTCCATTGGGCCTGCAGCATAGGCCTTAGCAACATCCTGTCTCTTTGGTGGTTGTTGAGTAACATTGCCACCTCGGTTGTTATCCCACTTTCTCTTGTTTTTATTATTGTTGTAGTTGGTGTACTTGTTTCGGTTCTTATTGTAGTTGGTGCGGTTATTGGTATTGTTGTTGCGGTTGGTGTTGGTAATGTTTCCCCTCTTCACAACTTCTGCCATAAGTTTTTGAGATACTCGGATAGATCCTTCAATTGTTTGTGGATCAAAAGAAATCACATCACCTAGAATAATCTAGGGAATTCCTCCAATGAAAGCTTCCAGTAGTTTTTCATTGTCCGAAACCATAGATGGACATAATGCAGCCAACTCTTGAAACCTCCTAATGTAGGTATCGATGTCATACCCAACAGTCACTAGCTCATAAAATTCCGTTTCCAATTTCTTCACCTCAGTACGCGGACAATACTTCTTCGTCAACAACCCTTTGAATTGCTCCCAGGTGAGCTTGTAAGCATTTTCCATTCCCATAGGCTGTGCATACGAGTTCCACCATGACATTGCCCCATCTAAAAGTGTACTAGTAGCGAACTTAACCTTGCAATCATCTGGGCAATTGCATAGAAGGAATACAGACTCCATCTTCTCAAACCAACGAATCATAGCAGTGGCCCCTTCTGTGCCTTTAAACTTTGTGAGATCACCGCTTTTAAAATCCTTGTATGAACAATTCCCAACCCCAGACCCTCCTGCAGTCCCTGCAGCAGTAGCAAGTCTGGCAGCTTCAGCAGCTGCTGCAGCCTCGGCAGCAGTAGCAAGTCTAGCAGCTTCAGTGGTAGCTGCAGCCTCAGCAGCAGTAGCAAGTCTAGCGGTTTCAAGCGGTCACTACGGCTTCTCCTCAACAGCGATAGCAAGTCTAGCGGCCGGCGTGGCAGCGACCTCAGCAGCAGCAACCACTGTTGCTCGCTCTTTCCTTAGTGCCTCGGCTATACTATCCTTGACATACTTTTGGATAGCCGCTTGTGTGATTTCGGGTGCAGCTTTATTTGGCGCCATAACTCTTCAAAACCATAAGATGAAACAATGATGAGAATCCATAAGTAGAAACAAACACTACACATAAATATCCACAACCACAACATGCATAATATAAATGAAATCACAACGGAACAACCATGAAATATCACAAATATAATCACAACACAAGTGAATAATATACATGAAAATTTCAGCCTACATGGACCGATATCATAGATAGCACAACCATTCCTACATAGTCGAGTCAACAGTTGATACATTTGTTTGTACAACAACCAAAAAACAACAAGTTCTTTAAACTATGTCACACACCTCGTGACTAGGATAATAGTAGTAAAAACTAACATGATACAAGTCTAATCTAGTCACCTCCTGGTGCTCCCCCTGATCGATGCTGAAGCTCTCGGACCTGTGCAGTTAAACTAACAACCATATCCGTCAAATCACTAATCGTGACGCCAGGTAGGTAACATCCCTACTCTCCAAAGTAGCAATACTGCACGTGCCAATGCTAACTCATGAGCCTGCACATCGCGTAGCTCATCCTGTGTCATCTCAGCTCTATCAAACAACTCTGGCATCTCCTGCCTCAACTCAGTAATATGCTCACGGTTCTCTAATTGTCTAGTCTCTAACTCCTGATAAGAAACATCAATGGAAACCCTACTTATCACTAAACCCTCTATCTCCTCCTTTATTGTCTCAACTCGACTCAAAGGAATCTCCTCTAACTGTCCTAAAACCCTGTCAATCTGTACCTGCTGATGATCTAATCATGTCTCTAGTGTGGCAATAGTAGGTTGTCTAGCAGCAGCAGCCCTAGAACTCTCGCCAATCTCAAACCTAGCAGGTGGTGCGGGCTCAGTAGTGGGTGGTATAGGTGTGTCAAGTCGTGCGCGCTTCTTGAGCGGCAAGTCCGATATGGGTATAGGATCTCTGAGGTAATAAGATGAGGATGATGATGATGATGATGATGAGGATGATGATAATGGCGATCCTAGTGGTGAATTAGAGGTCGATGATGATGATGTAAGTGGTGATGGTGAATGAGTAGGACTAACTGGTGGTGTAGGTGCAACTTTGCCCTCCTCAAAGGGTTCAGTCTCAGTGTCGGAATATATGAGTAGTAAGTCTGATGTAGAGCCAACTGAAGATAAGGCTATAGAATTGTGTGACAAGACATCATCCATGTTAGTGTCTGATGAGACATCCTCCATGTCGTGTCAAGAAATAGTGATGGGATGGGAATCTGAAGACATCTCTGTGACATTCGATGTGAAATGAAAGTAAATAACTCGTAAAGTGTGTATGAATCCGCATAAAAAGTGAATATGCACTTATGATGAAATGATGAGATGCTATGATGATTTAGTTATAGTCTAGGGTCAATGATGCAACCTAGTTCTCTATAACTGAAGCTCTGATGCCAATCTGTCACACCCCCAAATTACCTGTTTTGCAGCGGAATGGAATTCCTGGGGGTTGACAGTCATAGCACCACAGTTATAGTTATCTTGAATGACCTAAAGTGTCGTTTAAAAACACATCGTTTGTTATTTATTTAAAACATTCAGAGTTACAAAGATAGGTCCGAAAAGTAGATAAAGTTTGCGGAAATAAGTTTATTACAAGCCAAACGATGTTTTAAAAGTGCCATAATTTACAAGTGAGACGCGTCGTCACCGCGACTCTATGATGGGTCCTTATGCGTGCCATGATATAACTGCCTTAGATACCTGAAAATACATTGCTAAAACGGTCAACAATAATGTTGGTGAGAAATCATAGGCTTATGAAAAATGTTTTATACGACTACACAAGTATAGACCATGTATGACAAATATGTCACATAAAAATTGTTACAATTGCTATAAGCACATGACACCGAAGCTAGTCTGATCATGATGTTCGACCCAACAGAGTGTTTGCCAAACAACTCAAATTATGATATTAAATGAAATGCATCAGTTTGACCAGTTGGGACCACCAACCCGGATGGAGGAGTCACCCTCAATAGATCTATTCACTCACCCTCGCTTCCTCCGGAATTAACAGTTCATGATTATGAAATGGGGACATTCAATTGGCAATGAGGTAACTTAAGCAATGTAATGAATTTGATATACTTGGTATCGTAATAAAAATGATGTGCAATGTATTCTCCCCCGTAGGTTTGAAAATAAGTATAAACATGTACAACGGCGTTATGAAAACTCACTTGGTACAATGATGCGATGGCAAAAGTGAGTACACTGAAATGACACGCAAATCTCTAACCGCGACCTATTATGAATGATATGATCTATAATAAGTCATGATGTAATGTTATGCATGTAACTCATATGATATCCATACCACTTGTACATTTTTGAAAATAAAGTTTATCGTCGAAAAATAAGTTTATAACGTATTGTAAAGTTATAAATTACTTTACAAGTACTTACGTTGAAATGATATCCTACGATAATCATTTAGTGATTTATTAAGAAATTGTAGTTTTTCGTCGTAAAACAATATAATTTGACAATTCATTAAAGTGACTAAATGGCCTAGAAAAGCTAGTCGTAAAATAGTGAATATCGAGTGTTAGGAAACAAACTCAATGGTTTTAGAAAGCTTGTAACATTATCTCAAAGTCTTTGCTTTTAAATTTTTATCATAGAGGTCTCGTTCATGGAGAAAAATATAGGTGAAGTAGGGTACTTGGACTAAAAATATTGTTTAAGGTTAGTTTTCGGCAAAGTTTGAGTGACCGTATTTTATTCGTTACAACTCCATTTGACGAACGGTTGAACATTTTGGAAAATATGCTAGGTGAACTCACTTTTACTAGAAGACATCGTTTTCTAAAAAGTATTCTATCGATGTGAAAAACGACCCCCAACTTGGTCACTCGCGACAATAATTTTTGACTAATAGGAAATATATATAAGTGTTATACTTGTATAAAATAGTTACGATAACCTTATTTAAACGCGTGTAACTTAGTCGTTATAAGTCCGTTTTCTACGTTTTATATATCCTTAGCTTCGTGTTAATGTATACTAATATATTTTTGATAAATCGACTCATTTAGATAACGCTTAAAACTCATTTTTGACCCTTAAAAATTCTGGACAGCATGCAGTTTTTCGGAAAATATAGTTTTCGTCGTTAAACTTGAAAATAGCATAACTTCTTCGTTATAAATCCGTTTTAACCCGTTCAAGCGACCATGGTTTCGTTTTAAAGTATATTTTCTGAATATCTAGCCAAAATAATTTTTAACCTGTCGAATTTTCCAGATTTTACATAAATGATCAGACCTTATTTTTAAGTTGTCGAAAGTGATACTTCTTGTATAATACTTATTCTAACCACTTCAAATCAACACCAAATCTATTCTAAACCTACCATACACCTTCTTAGGGTGTCATGGGTTCCTAAACATCATCAAAAATGATATATTTCAAGGGATTAGTTATAGGATGATATATACTAATAATAAGTACCAAAAACAATAAAAGTGGTATAGATACACATGAAACTTGCATGTTTTCTATCTAGCATGATAAAAATAACTTAAGTATAAATATGAATGAGTAATAAAAATCATGAAATGCTTACTAGTATGATGATGAGGTTTATGGAACAAGGTTTTCCTAAATACTCTAGGTTTTTATTATAAAACCTTAAAAGAGAGTATACCAGGGTTTATAAAATTACTTGATTCTTGAAAAACTTAGCCTTCTTCCTTGGCCGGTTCTAAGAGAGGAAATGGGAGAGAGTTTTATTTTTTTCACCTTTGCAAATGAGTATAGCTATGTGTTAAGTTAGAATATAATTAAAAAGAATACAAGTGTTAGGCCTATACATGTATATGTGTATGCTAGTAGAAGATTTTTATGTAGAAAACTTGTTGAGTCACTATGTGGTCGGCAAGGGTATTAAGGGAACAAGGGGGTAATTTTTGGATGACAAAGTGTATAAAAGGTTAAGTATAGTGTGTATTTGATAAGTAAAAGTAATTATTTAGTGTAGCGTTGGCTAAAAATCAATTTTTACGGAAAAAAATAAAATATATTGAAGTCATAAAAATTATAAAAATACGTTTCTTACAAGAATTGAGTGAAATAATAATTATCGAGTAGTATTTACGAAAACCGTCGTAAATATATATATATTACAGGTTATATACAAAATAAATTTAAAACATCGGGTAAACTAATAATATAATTTTTATAGTATTAAAATGAGTATAAAAATATATCAGGATAATTTTTGGAAATGTCGGATCAAATATTCAAAATAAATGATTATGCGATAGCGTTTATTTAATAAGAAAATATACGTTTAATGAAAAATGCAAAACCATGCATGAACTAATATATTGATGATGTTACTGATGATATGTAGACTAACTCTAGTCTATATGAAGTGTCCTCACTGATATTTCATGAATTCGCAGCTAAACCCTTACGGTTACGCGAATTTGATACTCGTAAACCTAGTTTACGATAAATGATGAATAGTGAATCATGAATAGTGATTTTTCTCCGGGAATGAATAGTGTTTCGTGAATAGTAAAATTTTGAAATATGTTCTCAGAATATCAAATCGACTTTAAAAACGATGAATAGTAAAATGATGAATAGTAACCAATAAATAGTAAATTCCCGAGATGAATAGTAAATTTGAGAAATGACCTGAAATTACGAGTTGTCACAAAAATGTTCATGCTATTGGGATTGGATGCAATAAAAGTGAAGACTGGGGCCCAACCGGAGATTTTCCTATGAAAAATATAAACCCCCGAGTCGAAAAGGTAATGTATGGAGAAGGGAAACCCTTCTATCAAGATTCTTTCAAAATAAGAAATTCTTCGCTCAAGGAATCAATAAATAAGTATCTGGAAGAAGATGATAAGCGGCAAGCCAACAGGAATGCATTTTTCAAAAAATTATAGGATACTAGAACCGCTCTCCTTGAACAGCATAAGGATCTGGAGGACAACGAAAAAATGATTGAGGAAAATGAAATTAATCAAGACAATTCATTTGACGATAGTTTCTGTAATGCCATAGACTCCAGCAATGGAAAACCCCTCTATACCCCCTTTCAGTTACGATGAAGAGGAGCTCTTCGGATTGCAAAAACAAGTTGAAATCATGTGTAACATGACGAGCTTCCAAAGGGATGAATTACAGACGGAAATTGAAGCTACTACGGAAAATGAAGTAAAATTAAACGCCAGGTGCTCTGCGGTCATCCTAAATAAAATCCCTCTCAAGGAAAAAGACCCAGGAAGTTTCATTCTCCCTTGCTCTATTAATAATTTACATAATATCAATGCCTTAGCTGACCTAGGGGCTAGTATTAGTATCATGCCATTCTCTATGTGTAAGAGATTGAATCTAGGCCCCATCAAACCCCTTTGCAGGACTATAGAAATGGCTGATAGAACAGTTAGCATACCCAGAGGAATAGTTGAGAATGTGCTCTTCAAAATCAATAATTTCACTCATCCTGTCGACTTTGTTATTTTAGACATGGAAGAAGATCTCGACATTCCATTAATTTTGGGAAGACCCCTTCTGGCTACTGCTCGTGCTAAGATTAATGTTTTCGAAAAAATCATCACCTTGAAAATAAACGATAGAAAGATTACACTGAATATGGATGACGTTGGAAAATGTCCCCCAGTCAAAACTGTTTGTGTTATCAAGAAAGGAAAAAAAAGTTGTTCCTCCCATTATCACACACAAGCACTATGCTACTAATGATAGTAACATGCAGGGAAAGAAAACCAAGGAACACAACAAAGGACGAGTACAACGCGATGACACCTCAAAAACTATGGAAAACAAGTCTGACGAAATATGGCACGAAGTTCAGAAAGTGGATTACAAGCACTTTCCCAAATTAAAATATCATTGGTGTAAGGCTATCCCTATTGACCACGATAAAGGATATGATCTATGGGCTTCATGCAAGCCTTACTTGGACGTCTGTGATGGGGGACACGACAAGGAAAGAGTAAAAAACAACAAATACTTATGGTCCTCAACCAATGACAAGGAGATAACATTTGAAGTTTGGGTATGAATTAGGTATGGAGAGGTTAGCGACGATGATAAAAGAAAAATATGAACTCGTCTTTGTCTCAGCAAACCCTATGAGAATAATCATGAAACAACAACCACGAGTTGGGTGCTCGTTGGTCGAAAGCATTAGTGCGAAATGATAAAGACCATTGATGGGGATTCTTGGGCCTCGTGTGATCCTTACGATGACAGCTGTAATGGAGGAATTAATGCCAAAAGAGTAGGAGCCGACGAATTTCTGCGGAATTCAACAACTGACAATAAACGAACTGAGTTACAATGGTCAGGTGGATTAAGATTTAACGATTGGGTAATGATCAAATATGGAAAAGTTGATACGTATACTAAAAATAAAATTTGGAAGGACTGCATGAATGAAGATAATCCTGATGAAGAGACTCCTCAAGATACGGGTAACTCAGCAAATGATGACAAGACAGACACGAGAGAAGATTGCAAATATGGGCATTTGGATAATTCAATCGAAACTAAGGACTACAACATAAAAGGAATCATAGACCATGAGCCACGGTATAAAGTAAGTATTGCTGACCTTGAAGATGAGGAGTACGCGCGAAGCAGGTGCAAGCTTCTTGGTATACAATATAAAAAACCACCACCAATTTTCACCGAAAGATTTGAATTCACTAGGTATCATTTGGGGCTGGACGAAATTTTTTGAAAAGTTCAGAAAGTGGGAGTCAAAGAATACCTCCACACAGCTTCTAATGTCGCTTGGATCAGGAATAACTTAATGAAGGACGTGGAGGAAGTCGGGCAGGTCCAAAGGCCCCCATAAAACCCCGCGGCTCTGAGTCTAACTTAAAGACTCGTAAATAAAGAAAAGTGCTCTTTCGGGAGACAACCCGAATTATCCCTTTCTTTTGTTTTATTTCCATTTCTGTAGGGTTTTATGTTTTTAACCATTTTTGCAGGAAACGAGGAAATGATTGTTGCTGCAGTTTGCTGATCTGACCATAGTTACGGCATAACTCATCTCCATGATTACTCCGTAACCAACCCTTTGCAGCAGAATTTGGCGCATACCAATTACTGCTATCACCATCTCGATTAGTTTTATTTGTAACCACTCGCTTTGCAGCATACGTCAGGTTTTGCTAGTTACGGCGTAACTCCCTCTAGGAGTTACGACGTAACCTTCCTCTGCTTTACTTCTTTCATTTTAAAACACAATAATCTTGTATTAGTATTTTAAATGAACTTTGTGGGTGTGTTCCTTGTAAACCCTCACGAGACTTCACTTGTACACTTGGGACACCAAGTGGTTTAAAAGGCTTGTTGCATATGCTAAATGCAATCGTGATTCCTACGAAAGTGAGTTAGGTTTGTTTTTATTTTTCATTTTTTTCTCTTTAGAATTATGCTTGTCGGTAGTGTGATTTCAGGGATTGAAATTTGTTCATGATGCTTATACGAAGGCATGTCTCTTTTTCGTGGGCCTTCTTTCTTTTTGGAGCAAATTTCAGGGAAGTTCTTGCGATAATTCTACTTTTCTCTTCAACTTTATTTAACGCTTAGTACAAAAGGGACTTTGTACAATTCAAGTGGGGGGATATTATGTTTAGTTGTTATTGTTATGTCAAAAAAAATAGTTGTTATGTTATTTAGGTATTATAAAGTGCATTGTTATAAGCACTATGTTATGAGCTTTATATAGATTTAGCATCGAGGAGGCCACCTCGGTCACCTTCGAAGATTGGAGTTGGTAATTATGCCAACAGTTGGAGAAAAAGCTAGTGTGCCCATCATGACGTCCTCTAATGACACATCTACCTAGTATTTCATTATCCAGTTTCTTGACTTCAAAGCTTGAACTTTGGGCGGACGGTAAGTGGTGATGCCTTGGTCATAGATTTAGACTACCTGCTTGATTTTTATTTTACACCATTTATATTTCTCATGTCTTATCCTACCCTTTAGTCACGAAGCGTGTCTAGGTGATGCAGCGAGCAATCTTTGGTGTCTTGACCATGGATTTGGTCATGTATCATTGATTTTGTCCACTTCGCCGTGACATGTTAGTAATGACGAGTCACCCCCTTAACCTTTGTCGCGATTACCCTTATTTCCTTCGAGAATTGTTTAGCCCTTAACTCTAGTGGCGGAGATTTGTGTAACCGCCAAGCTTATGATAGAATACATGCTATGACTGTGTGATTGAGTGATCACCCCGAAATCGACACTTTGAATAGTTGAGAGATTTGAGTGTTTCGTTCCCATTTTGTGAGGTGTTCGGATTTGTTTTATTCTAGCATAAGGGATTTGTAAACTTATATTTTCCAAGTTTTGGGAGATATCTTTTTAGGAATCTTTCTAATAAGGTCTACTTGAGGGAAAGTAGAGTTCAAGTGGGGGGATATTTGATAACATCAAATAGTCCTGAATATTAAGTGTCAGTTTCCCCCGATAATGCTTGTAATTTATATCATTTATATGGATTTACGCTTGTTTTCCACTGTTTTCCACTTTCAGGTAAATTACGAGCATTGGAGCTAAAGAGACGCGAAATTGGAGAAATATGAAAGATTTATCATAGTATGCTGACTTTGAAGAAGTTACGGCGTAACTCATCTCTCACATTACGCCGTAACTAAAGCTTGACTCAGAAAACCAACTCAGCAGAAGGTTACGGCGTAACTCTTCCCAAGGACTACGACGTAAATCTATTAGGTCAAATAAGGTTCCATGCCGCTAATAACTACGCCGTAACTATTCCAGCAACTACGGCGTAACCAAGTATTATTGAAGACTACGGCGTAAACACTCATAAGGTTACGCTGTAACCAGTAGATCTAGTGCAATTAACGAAGGAATTGAAGATTACGGCGTAACTCTTTTTATAGTTCCGCCGTAACCCAGATCTGCCCTAAATACCCCGATTTCCAGCATTTCAGAGCATCCCATTCCACACACCACAACCAAAGAATGTGGGAAGAAGCCAAAGGCATGTCTAGAGGAGCATACGGAGCTGTCTCCAAGGGAGAATCACTCCCCTACGATAAGCATTAGCATTTTATCTTTTCTTAACTTTCGATTCATGTATTTCGTAACTTTGAATATTGAATTGATTTGTATGGTTAATATGAGCGGCTAAGCACCTCTTAGTGCTGGCCTAGTTATGATTCCTTAACTATTTTGTTTTGTTTGCATTTATATTACTTCCGTATAATTATTTCTAAGTGTATGCATGCATAGTTTATTGGTAGCTACCCTTGTTTCGGTAGTTTTGAATGGCGGTAGAGGCCAATTACCTAGGAGATATGACCAACTGACCCTAGGTGAGCGGACTGAGACGGGAAGGGTAAGATATGACCAATTGACGACCCTTTCTACTTGTGCGATTTGACCAGCTGATCACCTACCGTTTGGATGAACTCAAGAATTAGGGGGTGAGTGTTTAAGTTGCTAACGCCGGGCACTCACTATTATAAATCTAGCATGTAGCGGTACTTAATGACTTGGCTTAGGGGACCGGGAACAACAGGACTTATGAGGGGACACCTGACTTCTCCTGTGGTGGCATCTTTGCTAATAGGTTAGGGCGAATTGACAAAATGTTGTCCTCTCGACTTTGACCCCCACTTGAAGTAATTGGAATTATGTAGACGTAGACATTACTAGCTAGGAGGAATAACTAGGTTAGCACTACTCTCCTCTATTGATTTATCCTTTGCATTTATTTACTTTAGTAGTTAATTAATTCCGTATGAAAATCATTATTAAAATTTGTGACACTTACACTTAGTAATAATCCAACACACATAGCTCTTGGGACAACCTCGGTTTTACCAAATACTACACTACACACGACCGGGTACACTGCCCGTTAGTGCATTAGGGTAGACCATCGGTATAACGAGACTTTATAAATATTAAAACCTGGTCAGTAAAACTTGCATCAAGTTTTTGGCGCCGCTGCCGGAGAGTTATATTAGGATTGCTATTAATTCTTTCATTTTTGTTTTGTTTTAAACTTTTCTATAATTCTCACGATCATTATTCGAGTTTTCAGGTACCATGGAAGTTGTTAACATCGATGACCTCACTCTTGAGGAATATTTGGCATTGACAAGAGCTGAACAAGGGACGGGTCTCGTAAGACCGGCAATTGGAGCGGATGTCCATTTCGAAATTAAAGACCAATTTATGAGGGAGCTTCGTGCTAACCCTTTTTCAGGAAACAGGGACGAGGATGCATATGAGCACGTTGAAAATTTCCTATACATCGCTAGCCTTTTCAACATTCCGGCTGTCTCATGATGTGTTATGCTAAGGGTATTCCCCATGACTCTTATTGGAGCTGCCAAAAGATGGATCGAAAGATTACCCGGCGGGGCAATTAATACTTGGGCTCTACTTAAGAAGCACTTTTTTCAGAGATATTGTCCGTCGTCGAATATTTCTAACTAGCTTTTGGAGATCCATAACTTTAAACAAGAAAACGATGAAACATTGTATCAAGCTTGGGATAGATACAACGACCTCCTTTACAAATGTCCTACACATGATCTGAACAACCAGCAAAAGGTCAACATCTTCTATAAAGGAATCAACGTAACTACAAGGCAGATGCTGGACTATCAAGGACCCATCCCGAACATGACTCCTACTCTTGCTATTGAAGCCATTCAAAAAATGGCTGATCACTCTCAAGAATGGCACGACTAAGGAAGTAAAAGAAACAAAGGCAGAAGTTTCGATTGAATTGCAGCAATAACCACAAGCTTGAAAATCTTGGTCGAGATATGCTTAAAATCAAAGAAACTGTTCATGCCATCCAAGTCGGCTGCGAAAACTGTGGTGGGGGACATCTGACAAAGAATTGTCCTAAAATTGACAAAGAAGATACGATTGAGGAAGCTAAATATGGAGAGAATAGGCCTTTCTACGGGGATAATCGTAATAGGTATCGTGGAGGACCCCCACCGTATTATGAGCGTAATGAAAGAAGAGCTAACTTGGAGGAAATTATTAACATGTACTTTGTGGATTCAACCAAGATGCAAAAGCAGAAAGAAGAATGGCTGAAAAATTTCTAAGATAATA
>OU343219.1:88960599-88997841 GCA_910596185.1 Chrysanthemum makinoi | reverse complement strand
GATGATAGATACATGTGGACTACACTATAACGACGAAGAAAGGTTAGCCAAATTTTTGATTAACGAAGTGGAAGGACCACCTATCAAGCATTACTGCAGACCCACTACTCATCACAAGAAGATGATTACTCCCGCTGGCGTCCACGTGCAACCTTTCTTCGTATTAAGTTGCAACGAGGGAGGTAATGTGTGAAGAACGAGTTTAGATATGCCCACATGAATCGGGGAGGCATGGCGTTGATTTTGAGATCTTTCATTCGAGATTGGTTTTCGGTATGGTTGGGGCGCAATAATGAGTTTAGGTCTTGTTTAGAAATATGGAACTCAAATATGAAAAACATATTCTTCGAGGAAAAACCATTAAGCCCCTCGCGATATTCTTTACGAAAATGACAATAGCCGAAGGGACTCAAAATCATTGGTGTGAACAAATTAAAACCGTAGCGAAAATGTTTGGCCTTCCTGCAACCACTTTTGAGTATGATGTGGCGGAGGCGGCATTGAGAAATTTGGGAAGGCGAGTTCCTATGGACCTCGGTATCTCTTGATTGAAAAACGGAATTTCCTTGGCGGATGATCTCGGATTCGACGATTGGGTGAGAATCAAATCTGAGGAAAAATTGGCCAGCGTTAACTAAGGAAAATGGAATGGATGTATGAGTAAAGATCAACCTAACGAAGAAATTAAAATGGAAAATCGAATATGACACAAGGACTCATCAAAGAAAGAAAAGAAGAATGCAAGCAAATACTAGTAGAAAATTCACAACGATGACCAACTTAAAGATCCGATTAGGCGGCGGTGATTTTGATTACCTCGAATTACAAGGTGAAGGCGGTTTCATTGACCCGATGATGAAGTACCGCGAGAAAAGAAGATGCAAACTTCTTGGCATCCAGTTTAAGAGACCGCCACCAATTATAGCCGAAAAATATGAGTTCACTTGATACCATTTAGGACCGGAGGAAAAATTTTGCAAAATTCAGAAGTTTGAAACTAAAGAATACCTCCGCACTGCCACAAATGTCGGTTGGGTCACGGGTAACCTGATGAAAGACATGGAGGAAGTTGGCCAAGCCTAAAGGGCCCCATAGAACCCCGCAACTATGAGTCTAACTTAAAGACTCATAAATAAAGAAAAATGCTCTTTCGGGAGACAACCCGAATTATCCCTTTCTTTTGTTTTTTTTCCATTTCAGTAGGGTTTTGTGTTTTCTAACCATTTTGCGAGGAAGCGAGGAAGTAATTGTGATGCGGTTCGATCTGACCATGATTCGGCGTAACTCATCTTTGTGATTCGCCGTAACCAACCTTTGTAGCGAATTTCGGGGCGCGCATTACCAATTACGGAGTTATACCATCTCGATGGTTGCAGCGTAACCACTCGCTGCGACTTATGTCAGGTTTTGCGGTTACGTAACTCCCTCAAAGAGTTATGACATAACCTTCCTCTGCTTTACTTCTTTCATTATAAAACACAATAACCTTGTATTAGTATTTTAAACGAACTTTTTGGTGTGTTCCCTGTAAACCCTCACGAGACTTCACTCGTCCACTTGGGACACCAAGTGGTTTAAAAGGCTTGTTGCATATGCTAAATGCAACCGTGATTCCTACGAAAGTGAGTTAGGTTTGTTTTTCATTTTTTTTCTTTTTAGAATTATGCTTGTCGGTAGTGTGATTTTAGGGATTGAAGTTTGTTCATGATGCTTATACGAAGGAGCGTCTCTTTTTCGTGGGCCTTCTTTCTTTGTGGAGCAAATTTCAGGGAAGTTCTCGCTCTAATTCTACTTTTCTCTTCACCTTAATTTAATGCTTAGTACAAAAGGGACTTTGTACAATTCAAGTGGGGGGACGGGAGTAGAATTATCTCTTGAACATTATTTTGCCCTCGTTTTTCTAGTTTATTTTGAAAAATTATGCCATTTTTAAAATTTTGACATGTTTTTCTTAACCTAACTAGATTAGACCTTAGCCGAGCACATATAACCCTTGATTTTTTATGGTGAGATTAGCCTTATCCGTTTCCAATATTTTACCCTAAATCCACCAAATTATGAGTGCGCCGGTAGCTTGTAAACTTTAGAACTTGGCCTTTGCGTCATTTCGAGACCATAGACGAGGTATGTTGAGTTAGCACAATGTATTTAGACTTTTCAGTTTTAGAAGGCAATATTATACGATTATCACTGATTCTGTCCAAACCATCAAGTTATCTCACACAAGCTAGCCACTTGTGAATGACTAACCGTAAGAAACTTAAAACAGTTCGGACAAACCAATAATAGATGAGAAGTATAGTATACGGGTAACTCAAACGTGTTAGGTTTGAGCACCGAGATCGTTCCGAACGAGGGTTGAATGGAATTTCCAACTCACGTCACGATTATCGGGATTTGAATAAGAGAAGGGGATAAAAGGATGAATTCTAAACTATGGGATAAGGAAAGAATATAGGAATAAAGTAAAAGGGGAAAACCTAAGAATAAAGGCAAACTAGCAATTCTACACTAAAACGTAAATACGGGTTAAAGCGGCAGAATAAAAGCAATTCGTCTATTCTAACTCCTAAAAATAACCTAAAATTACTTTTATACTAAAAATGATATTTGAAAACTAAATATGAATTAAAACTAATTTTTAGGAATTTTTCTGATTTTATTAGAATTAAAAACTAATTTTTAATGATTAAAACTACATTAAAATACTAAAAATTATGAAAATAAAAGGGAAAAGTATGAAACTATTTTTATAAAATCTAAAATATCCTAAGAGAATTTTCAAAACTGTTTTTTTATTTTTCAGATTAATTTTTCTATTTTCTACAAATTTAAAACTATTTAAATCTAATTTAAATTGTGAAAAATACCAAATAAAAAGGGAAAAATAGGGAAAAATATTTTTTATGCTTTTTATATTTTTCTTAAACTGGGAAAATTGAAAAATTATTTTTTGGAACTTTTTCTTAATTATTTGCAATAAAAGTTATTTAAAAATGCCTAAAAACTGATTTAAATTGAGAAAAATAGTAAACAATGACTAAAAATTATGAAAAATTCAGGAAAATACTAAAATGTTATTCTAAAGCTATGAAAAATATAAAAACATGGGCTTATGTGAAGGAAATGAGGCGTAGTGTAGCGATATGGAAATAAGCATTGAAAATAAGCAAAAGAGTGAATTAGGCTATCAAACATGGCTGAAGCTAATGTATGCTAAAATAAGCTAATTCCAACTGGTTCCTCCTAATCCTAACAAGCTACAAGCCTTGTCTAATGAAATAAGCTAACTGCCTACTTAAACAACATTGACACAGGCTCACTTACAGCTTATCTAGGCGCTAAGTAATAAGTCCAAATAACATACCAACAATTGGATCCTAAAGCACACCTATCTAACTACTTATAAACCAAAATTCAGCTTATGGCAAGCTAAAATGAACTCTATAGAAGCTATGTAAAAAGCATCACACACCAGCATTCACTGAGTGTGTGAACAGCGATTATGAGCACAAAATTGAGCTTATTTAGTGGCTTATCAAGAGAGCTTATGAGAAAAAGAGCTGTAAACCTTTAAAATACCAATCAAAGAGTCTATAAACAAAAGCTAAACCCAAGAGAAGCTATTATGAGCTTTAAATGAGATCTGCAAAATAAGCCTGAGCACACTGACTTGAGTAAAATTTTTGACTTTATGACAGATTTGAAAAAGTTGACTAATCTGAGTTTGAAATGCTTCTTAATGATTCTAACTGAGGTTATAAGGTAAAATGAGATCTAATTAGGCTAAGTTAAACTACTTTGCACTTATATTGAATCAGTTGCACACTAAAATCACTCTGACTAGGTGATTTTAGAATTAAGACGAAATTGACTTTTGTGAATTAAGATGCAGTGTAAAGACTGATATAAGAGTAATATAACTAAATAAGACTAATGCAATATCAACTAATCACTAATCCTTTCTCTAACTAAGATCTATCCACTGATCCAAACAGCACTTAAACCAACTGAAATGCATTAAAGGTCAACTAAACTGATTAAACAGAAGTGAATAAATCAAATAAATCTCAACTATGATCCAGCTTATCAAATATGATCAAACAGAAGTGAATAAATCAGCCGTTAAACTGAAATAGGTATGATCTAATTATGCAGGAATGGAATCAGGAATAATACAAACAAGAATAGAACATATGCAAAAGTGTTATCAAGCTACTCATGACAAATACAATGATAAACTAAGATTATAACAACTAAATGAACTAAGATTAACACAATCTAAATAAACTTAATTACTGATTAAGGAATCAAACAGAAATGGGACTTACATCAGTCCTTGTCACAATGACATGCTAAAGAGATTATATAACCACTGATCCACTATCCTAAAGCTGATCTTAACCCATATCAGATACAAATCAACCCAAATCATCAACAGATTAGCAATCCAGAACCATTGTTACCAATTAACTGTAACATTATCTTAATCTTGACCAAAGAGAAAGTTGAATAAAAATGAGCAGGATCTGAGTATACTTAGATAAAACTCCAAATAAACTGATAAGAGCTTGTGAATCATTCATTAACAACTGAATTAAAGATGAAAACCAGAGATTAAAAATTACTTCATTAATAAAAATTTGAGTACAAAGTGATACGGAATTAAATGTAAACATTAAAAATGATTTAAAACTGAAATTAAACTACTCTTAATCTACTCCTAATACTACTCCTACACTACTTTATCTCACTACACTACATGATATTACAAAGAAGAAAATGAAAGGGTATAAATAGCCACTGCTTGAGCTCTTGGAATCCTCTAGAAAATGAGCTTGGTGTGCTTTCTCTGGAGCATTTCAGTCCCTTGGATCACTCTACACATCATCCAATCATTGATAGCCCTTGGATCATTTTGCCACATCTCGTGCACCAATCATAGGACAGGAAAAAAAGGAATGACACACGGATTGCCAAGCTGGCATCCGTGTGTCAGTGTGTGTCAGAGAAAAGGACAATATTACCCTTAATGATAGTCAATTTGCTCAATTGGGGGAAGGGGCATTTTAGGGTTCATGTGCCTGGGGATTTTGGGGGTGTTTTTGGGCGCGTGAGAGTTGTTTATATTATTTTGTTTTTATTGACCGGGTTTGGGTAAGATTTGATCGGGTAATACTAGTGGATAACGGGTTAGGATAGCCGGGTTGGTTTATTGGCCGGGTGTTCTAAGTTTTGGCCGTGGGTTGTTTTTGGGCTTGGATTTGTTTAATGGACAAAGGATATATTAAGGATCCAAAGTGTATAAGATGAAACTCCAAGGACCAATCTTGTAATTTCTGCTCTCCAAGGAAATAAAGGTGTAAATCTGAAAATGTTCATCAAGGACCTTTCTTGTCATTCTTAAATAATCCAAGGGTGAAATTTGCAACTTCTGAAACTTGAGGGGTTTTTTCTGCCAAAAACTCAAAGTTGAGGGACTGATCTTGACATTTCTTCAAACTTGATTAAAACTTCCAAAAAAATCATCCTTAGAGAATAAAATCTTCCAAAATGTACAATCAGACCTTAGGCTCAGCTCAAACTCTCTTGATCTCGTGCTCGATTTACGTCTGATTTGGCTCCTTTTTGTGTGTTTTTACATATCCGTATCTGCACAAGCACAAACTCAAGAAAACCACAAATATTAGCAATAAGCGGCTCTTTCTTGGTTATTTTGGGTCAGTTTTGATAATGAAAAGGTATGTGTTTTAGCACATACCAAAATACCCCAGAAGAGACCATTGTCGTGTCCTCACGCAATGCAATCAACTCACGATTCTAAAACCAAAGATTTCAATCTCTTTCTACTAAACCTATGAAGAAGTAGCAAAGATTCCTCAAAAGAGATTAAGAAAGCCTTAATTCTAAAAAACGCCCCGTTTACCTTTTAATTCACATATAGATATTACGATTAAGCATATTCCGGTAATGAATGACGGTTTGTTGAACTTTCATGTCGATCAATAACTCCAACATTTTTCAAACGACACGTTAGGATCACGGAGTAAGAAACACAACACAGCGTGAAGTGACCATACGGATAGAATACATCGTCCCTGATTTTTCACAAGTCCCAAACTAAGCGTAAAATCGAAATCATTGTTAAGTATGACTCTAGATGCTAACACTACCCATGGAAGTTACTTGCGTACTTACCTTTCGTTCCCATTTTCCTATTTTCCTCTATTTATTTTATTTTTGTGAGAAATGAATTTCTTCAAATTTCTCGTTTCAATAACTTTTATTCCGATAAAGATACAAAGCTAAGTCGATAATTAGTTATCCGCCTTCTCTCAAGAACCATTGTCGTAAAAATGAGGTCCACATCAAGGAATTTTTATTCACTTATACTTTTGATTTTTTTTTTTTTTTTTTTCATCATTTTTTTTTTTTTTTTTTCACTTATACTTTTACTTATATAAGCCATGAACTACGGAGCTTCACGGGGTAATTCCAAGACTATAGGCTTCATGAAATGAGAATCGGTGGCTAGGCTAAGACCACACTCAATCCCGGCTAAAGATCCAAGGGTCCGATCTCGACACCGCAGCTCACAACTTTACTTATTACATTTTCACTTAACACTTATTGCTTATTCATTACGGATCCTTGATGTGTACCCAATTTTTAAAACAAAGATTCTTTTAAGAAGATAAAGAACTAACTATCGCCAAAAACTCGACATCTCTAATTATTATTAGACAGATATGGGGTGAAACAATTTTGTAGGAACAAAAAGCCATAAGTACCTTCGATGGGCTCTAAAGAGAACCAACTACTCCACGTTTAGCATCTAAACTCATAAGTAACTCTATCATTTCTCGATCTCTGCAAATTTAAAATCCCAAATAATGAGATCCATAGATGCTTAGCCGATAATTTTTTAGATTATCTATGGTTAAGGGAACAAGCTAGGGCTCAACACGCCCGGTCAAGTCAGAATTCCATTCCTACTCTCACCAGCGGAAAGTCAACAAGATGTCAAAACATATATTAACTTAGCAAATGCTTCGTCTAATGAAATCAAGTCATGCATATTTAAAGTCACTAAGGGAAAATTGCAAATTCTTGGCCTTGTGAGCTAGAATTCGCATTTTATAGCTTCTTGTCTAAGAGACTAGCCAACTTTTCAATCAAAAAGACTTAACAAAAGCTTGAAAAATTTTAAAATTTTCTCGTTTTTGCACAATTTTTCATTTTCTAAGGAAAAACGGGGTTGCGAGAGTACACGACAAAAATAAGAAAGTGCGGTCAAATCAAATCGAAGATTACCCTACCCCAGACTAGAACGAAACATTGTCCTCAATGTTTAAAGCAAGGGTATCACGAAAATCTAAAAGCCGTTTATTAAGTATGCTTAAAGATAAACGTTAGTCGATAAGATTAGGATATCGGATTTCCATCAGCATCGATCATGAAACTCGGTAGAAAAATGACAAACTTGAACGAGAGTCTTCATATCGAGAAAATCCTACACAACATCACAAACAACCAAACACGAGAAATCGAAGAGGCAGACCCCTTCGCGTCACTTATTAGAAAATAGAAAGAAGATAGATGGATAAGCATGGGGTGCCTCCCACGAAGCGCTACTGTTTTTCTTAAACGAGTCGCTAGCGACTCGTCCCCCGAATTCATTTGTCCTTGGGGAAGAAAACGGTAGAGATACCAGGGTCAAAAACGGTGTCCTCATTCCCGAAAGAATGAGACTGGGTGGTTTGGGTGGAGAAGAAAATGTCGGGCTCAAGCACATAAGGGATAATTCCTCCCAAACTCACATACGGCATATGAAAGATCGATCCATCATCCGGTGGTTTTGCGGGCGGACGAAAGGATGACGGATCGATAAGAGAATACTCCAAGAAAGACGGGAGCTCATGGTAAAGGATAAGACGTTTAGGCTTACAAATGAAGGCATCCATCCGAGGATCCTTTTCTCCAGAAATGATTTTAACAAAAGGCTCATCAATGCATATCCCGGGTTTAAAGATTTTGTCTTCACATGCGGGCTCAACAGGATAAGTGAGGGTCGACTCAATAGAGAGAGGAGAGTCAAGAAGTCCATCAAGAAACATCATATCCCCCTCGGGATCATTCATAACAACATCCTCAATACCCGGTGGTATCAAGTCATCAAGAGCAAGAAATGAGTCGGCTTCCTCAATGATCAGGTCATTTGTCGAATTATTGGAAATATCGTTCAAAACCTTGCTCATATCAACCTTGAAGTAGAATCGCTCAAGAATCGGAGGATAAACATCGACAATAGTGGGACTGCCACTAATCTCTTCATCAAATCGGAAAGTCTCAAGTTCGGGAGAGAAATCACTATCTTTAACGGAGATAGGAGGCGAACTTGATTTATCGTTCAAAGCTTCAATCTTAGAAATGAGAAGATAAACATTCAACAATGTTTCACGTAATGCTTCATCCTCGATCTCTACATCATTAGGCTCAATCTCTTCCTCTTCTGGCTCAAAATCGTTTTCTTCTTCAATAATGGCGGGCTCGAGATGGTAAATCGTCGACAAAATCAATGTCTCCATAAGAATCATCATCGGAATCGGAGAACATCTCATCATGATCATTAGAAATATCAAGAGAAGGCTCAGAAATAAGAGAAGGAGAAGAATCCGGAGATGGGACAAATGGTGTGCTCTGAGAGCTAGCAAGTTCCACCACTTCCGTTGTGGTCTCCGGTTCTGTCTGTTTAGAAATCGTTTTAAGCTCATAATTTCGTTACTGTTTTGTTGTAACTCGACGAACTCGTAATAGCGAATCGTGAAAGAGGAGGATCGATTCTAGAATTCTTCGGATTAGAGTCGAGAGTACAAACGGGAATCACCTTGGGTTCAGAAATATGTTCCATCTCCCTCACCGGAGAGGGAGTAGGAATCGAGGGTTCATCAAGCTTACATTTCAAAATTTTTGATAATGCTTCAAGTTTTTCAATGTTGTTAAGAAAAGCACGAAGTTCAAAGAAATCGTCTCCGTGACCCTCGGTGGGTTCTTCGGGTAGCTCTGGAATAGTGTGATCGTCTTCCATAACTTGAACGGGTTCCTCATTAACACATTGTCGAGCTTGAATGCGGCTTAATAAAGTTTGAAGCATGCTTTCAATGTGGTTTTGACGTCGCTCAAATCTTTCTTCAAAATTGATGGAAACGTCATCGATAACCCCGGTGGGTTCTTTCAAAGGGCGACACATACAAGATTCGCGATAAAATCCACACCCTTTGCAAAAACAACGTTCACAAAGTGAATCATCTCTTAATAAATCTCTACAATTAAAGCAATAGGGTGGAAAGAAATTTTGAGAATCCATGAGAATTAATCATAAAAGAGGGATAAAAGGAAAGAATTATCAAATCAGAGGGTAAAGAAGAATATTTTTGGGTTTTTAGAAAACATATTTTGAAAAGGAAAATCTTTTTGGGTTTTTATAATTAAGAAAACCTTGAAAACACAATCTTTTTGTAACCTTCACGTCAATCGGTGCTCGGTAGCTCTCAAAAGTGCGCAGCCCATGTGGCGGAACGAAGAGTGGATGGTTCTTCATGCGCAATTTAATGTCAATACTTTCTTATACCCCGTGTATAGGTTGTACCTTCAAGGTGAGCCGACGTAACAATTAACGTTCGGGTTTGTTTTGTTGCTTTTTTTTTTTTATCCCCGGCAGCGGCGCCAAAAATTGATTCTGTCCAAACCGTCAAGTTATCTCACACAAGCTAGCCACTTGTGAATGACTAACCGTAAGAAACTTAAAACAGTTCGGACAAACCAATAATAGATGAGAAGTATAGTATACGGGTAACTCAAACGTGTTAGGTTTGAGCACCGAGATCGTTCCGAACGAGGGTTGAATGGAATTTCCAACTCACGTCACGATTATCAGGATTTGAATAAGAGAAGGGGATAAAAGGATGAATTCTAATCTATGGGATAAGGAAAGAATATAGGAATAAAGTAAAAGGGGAAAACCTAAGAATAAAGGCAAACTAGCAATTCTACACTAAAACGTAAATACGGGATTAAAACGAAACGCGAATAAAAAGCAATTACGTCTATTCTAACTCCTAAAAATAACCTAAAATTACTTTTATACTAAAAATGATATTTGAAAACTAAATATGAATTAAAACTAATTTTTAGGAATTTTTCTGATTTTATTAGAATTAAAAACTAATTTTTAATGATTAAAACTACATTAAAATACTAAAAATTATGAAAATAAAAGGGAAAAGTATGAAACTATTTTTATAAAATCTAAAATATCCTAAGAGAATTTTCAAAACTGTTTTTTTATTTTTCAGATTAATTTTTCTATTTTCTACAAATTTAAAACTATTTAAATCTAATTTAAATTGTGAAAAATACCAAATAAAAAGGGAAAAATAGGGAAAAATATTTTTTATGCTTTTTATATTTTTCTTAAACTGGGAAAATTGAAAAATTATTTTTTGGAACTTTTTCTTAATTATTTGCAATAAAAGTTATTTAAAAATGCCTAAAAACTGATTTAAATTGAGAAAAATAGTAAACAATGACTAAAAATTATGAAAAATTCAGGAAAATACTAAAATGTTATTCTAAAGCTATGAAAAATATAAAAACATGGGCTTATGTGAAGGAAATGAGGGCTGTAGTGTAACTGATATGGAAATAAGCAATTGAAAATAAGCAAAAGAGTGAATTAGGCTATCAAACAGTAACTGAAGCTAATGTATGCTAAAATAAGCTAATTCCAACTGGTTCCTCCTAACCCTAACAAGCTACAAGCCCTGTCTATTGATTTATGCTAACTGCCTACTTAAACAAAACAGTGACCTGGCTCCTACTTCTAGCTTATCTAGCTGCTAAGTAATAAGTCCAAATAACATACCAGCAATTGGATCCTAAAGCACACCTATCTAACTACTTATAAACCAAAATTCAGCTTATGGCAAGCTAAAATGAACTCTATAGAAGCTATGTAAAAAGCTGTCACACACTCAGCATTCACTGAGTGTGTGAACAGCGATTATGAGCACAAAATTGAGTTTATTTAGTGGCTTATCAAGAGAGCTTATGAGAAAACAGAACTGTAAACCTTTAAAATACCAATCAAAGAATCTATACACCAAAGCTAAACCCTAGAGAAGCTATTATGAGCTCTAAATGAAGTCTGCAAATAAGCTTGAACACACTTGCTTGAGTAATATTTTGACTTTATGACAGTTTTGAAAAAGTTGACTAATCTGAGTTTGAAATGCTTCTTAATGATTCTAACTGAGGTTATAAGGTAAAATAAGATCTAATTAAGCTGAGTTAAACTACTTTGCACTTATATTGAATCAGTTGCACACTAAAAATCACTACAACTAGCTGATTTTAGAATTAAGACTGAAATTGACTTTTTGTGAATTAAGATGCAATGTAAAGACTGATATAAGAGTAATATAACTAAATAAGACTAATGCAATATCAACTAATCACTAATCCTTTCTCTAACTAAGATCTATCCACTGATCCAAACAGCACTTAAACCAACTGAAATGCAATAAAGCTCAACTAAACTTAAATCTAAACTACAATAAATCTCAACTCGATTGAAACATCAAATATGATCAAACAGAAGTGAACAAATCAGCAGTTAAACTTCGAGAAGCAGGTATGATCTAATTATGCAGGAATGGAATCAGGAATAATATAAACAAGAACAGAACATATGCAAAAGTGTTATCAAGCTACTCATGACAAATACAATGATAAACTAAGATTATAACAACTAAATGAACTAAGATTAACACAATCTAAATAAAATTAATTACTGATTAAGGAATCAAACAGAAATGGGACTTACATCAGTCCTTGTCACAATGACATGCTAAAGAGATTATATAACCACTGATCCACTATCCTAAAGCTGATCTTAACCCATATCAGATACAAATCAACCCAAAACATCAACAGATTAGCAATCCAGAACCATTGTTACCAATTAACTGTAACATTATCTTAATCTTGACCAAAGAGAAAGTTGAATAAAAATGAGCAGGATCTGAGTATACTTAGATAAAACTCCAAATAAACTGATAAGAGCTTGTGAATCATTCATTAACAACTGAATTTAAGATGAAAACCAGAGATTAAAAATTACTTCATTAATAAAAATTTGAGTACAAAGTGATACGGAATTAAATGTAAACATTAAAATGATTTAAAACTGAAATTAAACTACTCTTAATCTACTCCTAATACTACTCCTACACTACTTTATCTCACTACACTACATGATATTACAAATAAGAAAATGAAAGGGTATAAATAGCCACTGCTTGAGCTCTTGGAATCCTCTAGAAAATGAGCTTGGTGTGCTTTCTCTGGAGCATTTCAGTCCCTTGGATCACTCTACACATCATCCAATCATTGATAGCCCTTGGATCATTTTGCCACATCTCGTGCACCAATCATAGGACAGGAAAAAAAGGAATGACACACGGATTGCCAAGCTGGCATCCGGTGTGTCGATGTCAGAGAAAAGGACAATATTACCCTTAATGATAGTCAATTTGCTCAATTGGGGGAAGGGGCATTTTAGGGTTCATGTGCCTGGGGATTTTGGGGGTGTTTTTGGGCGCGTGAGAGTTGTTTATATTATTTTGTTTTTATTGACCGGGTTTGGGTAAGATTTGATCGGGTAATACTAGTGGATAACGGGTTAGGATAGCCGGGTTGGTTTATTGGCCGGGTGTTCTAAGTTTGGGCCGTGGGTTGTTTTTGGGCTTGGATTTGTTTAATGGACAAAGGATATATTAAGGATCCAAAGTGTATAAGATGAAACTCCAAGGACCAATCTTGTAATTTCTGCTCTCCAAGGGACTAAAGGTGTAAATCTGAAAATGTTCATCAAGGACCTTTCTTGTCATTCTTAAATAACCCAAGGGTGAAATTTGCAACTTCTGAAACTTGAGGGGTCATTTCTGCCAAAAACTCAAAGTTGAGGGACTGATCTTGACATTTCTTCAAACTTGATTAAAACTTCCAAAAAATCATCTTTAGAGAATAAAATCTTCCAAAATGTACAATCCCGACCTTCCGGCTCAGCTCAAACTCTCTTGATCTCTCGTGCTCGGATTTACGTCTGATTTGGCTCCTTTTTGTGTGTTTTTACATATCCATACCTGCACAAGCACAAACTCAAGAAAACCACAAATATTAGCAATAAACGGCTCTTTCTTGGTTATTTTGGGTCAGTTTTGATAATGAAAAGGTATGTGTTTTAGCACATACCAATCACCCAAATAGCCTACCATTGTGTGTCTATCGATTAGTCACCTCGACTTCTCGACCCGCATGTGAAACCCTTTTGTTGCACTCACCTTTAGTGCAAGATACCCCTAGATACACCCATCTGAGCCATTCCTTTCATTTTGTTAACCCAATATATTGTTTTGATACACCTATACACCTTAGCCTACCATGTTGTCTTTATTTGTGATTGGGAAGTCATCATTTGCCTAAGTTCAAGATTCAAGTGGAAAGGTTCGGAAATCACGCTTTCATCGACGACATATTACTGAAGATCATTGAATACCCCCAAATTCCCATTGTTCATCTCAAGTGGGGGGGGATACTATGTTTAGTTATTATTGTTATCTTAAAAATAATAATAATAATAATAATAATAATAATAATAATAATAATAATAATAATAATAATAAATAAAAAAAATTGTTGTTATGTCATTTAGTTATTGTAAAGTGCATTGTTATAAGCACTATGTTATGAGCTTTATATAGATTTAGTATCGAGGAGGCCACCTCGGTCACATTCGAAGATTGGAGTTGGTAACTATGCCAACAGTTGGAGGAAAAGCTAGTGTGCCCATCATGACGTCCTCTAATGACACATCTACCTAGTATTTCTTGATCCGGTTTCTTGACGTCAAAGTTTGAACTTTGGGCGGACGGTAAGTGGTGATGACTTGGTTATAGATTTAGACTACCTGCTTGATTTTTATTTTACCTCATTTATACTTCCCATGTCTTATCCTACCCTTTAGTTACGAAGCTTGTCTAGGTGATGCAGCGAGCAATCTTTGGTGTCTTGGCCATGGATTTGGTCATGTATCATTGATTTTGTCCACTTCGCCGTGACATGTTAGAAATGACGAGTCACGCCTTTAACCTTTGTCGTGTTTACCCTTATTGCCTTCGAGAATGGTTCAGCCCTTAACGCTAGTAGTGGAGATTTGTGTAACTGCCAAGCTTATGATAGAATACATGCTATGACTGTGCGATTGAGTGATCACCCCAAAATTGACACTTTGAATAGTTGAGAGATTTGAGTGTTTCGTTCCCATTTTGTTAGGTGTTCGGCTTTGTTTTCTTCTAGCATAATGGATTTGTAAACTTATATTTTCTAGGTTTTGGGAGATATATTTTTAGGAATCTTTCTAATAAGGTCTACTTGAGGGCAAATAGAGTTCAAGTGGGGGGATATTGATAACATCAAATAGTCCTGAATATTAAGTGTCAATTGCCCCCGATAATGCTTGTAATTTATATTATGTATATGGATTTACGCTTGTTTTCCATTGTTTTCCACTTTCAGGTAAATTACGAGCATTGGAGTTAAAGAGACGCGGAATTGGAGAAATATCAAAGATTTATCATAGTATGCTGACTTTGAAGAAGTTACGGCGTAACTCATCTCTCACATTACGCCGTAACTAAAGCGTGACTCAGAAAACCAACTCAGCAGAAGGTTACGGCGTAACTCTCCCCAAGGACTACGATGTAACTCTATTAGGTCAAATAAGGTTCCACGCCGCTGATAACTACGCCGTAACTATTCCACCAACTACGGCATAACCAAGTATTATTGAAGACTACGGCGTAACCACTCATAAGGTTACGCCGTAACCAGCAGATCTAATGCAATTAATGAAGGAATTGAAGATTATGGCGTAACTCTTATTATAGTTACGCCGTAACCCAGATCTGGCCTATAAATACCCCACAATTTCTCGCATTTCAAAGCATCCCTTTCCACACACCACAACCAAAGAACGTGGGAAGAAACCAAAGGCAGGTCTAGAGGAGCATATGGAGCTGTCTCCAAGGGAGAAATCACTCCCCTACGATAAGCATTAGCATTTTATCTTTTCTTTACTTTCGATTCATGTATTTCAGGACTTTGAATATTGAATTGATTTGTATGGTTAATATGAGCGGCTAAGCACCTCTTGGTGCTGGCCTAGTTATGATTCCTTAATTGTTTTGTTTGCGTTTATATTACTTTCATATAATTATTTCTAAGTGTATGCATGCATAGTTTATTGGTAGCTACCCTTGTTTCGGTAGTTTTGAATGGCGGTAGAGGCCGATTTCCTAGGAGATATGACCAACTGACCATAGGTGAGTGGACTGAGACGGGAAGGGTAAGATATGACCAACTGACGACCCTTTCTACTTGTGCGATTTGACCAACTGATCACCTAGCGTTTGGATGAACATAAGAATTAGGGGGTGAGTGTTTAAGTTGCTAACGACCGGGCACTCACTATTATAAATCTAGCATGTAGCGGTACTTAATGACTTGGCTTAGGGGATCAGGAACAACAGGACTTATGAGGGGACACCTGACTTCTCCTGTGGTGGCATCTTTGCTGATAGGTTAGGGCGAATTGACCAAATGTTATCCTCTCGACTTTGACTCCCACCTGAAGTAATTGGAAGTAAGTAGACTTAGACATTACTAGCTAGGAGGAATAACCAGGTTAGCACCACTCTTCTCTATTGATTTATCCTTTTCCATTATTTGCTTTAGTAGTTAATTAATTCCTTATAAAAATCATTATTAAAATTTGTGACACTTAGACTTAGTAATAATCCAACACACATAGCTCTTGGGACGACCTCGGTTTTTCCAAATACTACACTACACACGACCGGGTACACTGCCCGTTAGTGCATTAGAGTAGACCATAGGTATAACGAGACTATATAAATATTAAAACCTGGTCAGTAAAACTTGCATCAACCATAGGTATAACGAGACTATATAAATATTAAAACCTGATCAGTAAAACTTGCATCATGAGAATCGGCAATTTCCCTTTCACCTGACGCTTCAGATTCTCAATTACGTTAAGTAAAAAAATTACTTTTTTAATGTGTTTATCATGATTAACCTTGACTAAATCATATAATTCTTTGTTTTGCAATTTAACTTTTGAATTTCCGCTTGAAAACATTCATTGTCTTGTTGCAATTTATTGATGATGTTTTGAAGTTGGAAATTATGAGAATCTAAAGGCGGAGGTATTTGAGTTCCGACTACTTCAATCCTATTTCCTTTCAATTTGGAAATTTGAGATTTCAAATTTCGGATCATTTTGCAGTGAGCTTGAATCCGTTCATCACGTGTGATTATTTCAAAATATGCATCAAACTCAGGAGCATCCGAAGATGTCTTGCCATTTAAAGTTTTGATTCTTTCTTCAAGATGTTGATATTTTAATTGTAAATCACGATATTCAACTTCTAATTTAGAAAAATTCCTTACCATGTTATCATGATCATCCTTTTCGATTTTGTCATGCAATTTTGAATTCTCGGTCTCAAGCTCATTTGACACGATCTTGGGAAACTTTAAATGCAATTGATAAATCATGAAACTGAGAAGCAGTTACAACATAATTAGTGACTGTATAAAATACATCCTGGGAAATGCATCTGGAAATCAAATCATTATGGATGTGAATATTCTTTCTCTCAATCTCATGGATTTTAAGCTCATATGCATTATTTCTTGCCTTGTCATTTCATTAAACATCTTTTTCATATCTTTAACTTCAGTATCTAAGGCCTTTAGAATTCCCTCGAATTGTTCTTTTAATTGTTTAAAGAATTAAATAACCTCAGTAAGATAACACTATTTTATTTCCTCAAAACCCCTTTCCCATTCAGTAAAACATGTTGGTGTGATTATCTTCTTACATGTTTTATCGAAATCAGCAAATAGTTGACAAACTACATATATTCTAATTAAGGTTTTTCTTTGAGTGGGAAGAGTTCAAGGCACTAAAATGCATCGGTGTATTGAGAGGATACACAGTAGTTGTAGGAAACTTCCTAAGGGGAGGATTATTTACAACAAGTTCTTCAGCCTTTCTCTTATCCGTATCTAACTTCCAAAAAACTTGTTTAGGAGTTAATTGAGTTTGAGGTTTAAACATGGCTAAGAAGTTTCCTTAGTATAGTCGTGAGATTTGACATTTATTCTATGACTCACACACATAGGTTCCTCCAATTTCTTATCCATTTTCTCTCTAGAGGCATTTTCTAACTCTATGTCCTCTTCAGTGTTCTCTACACAAGTTGGATTTTGTTTGGGCTTAAGAATCTCACTACCAACATAAATCACTTCATGAGACCTTTTGGCTTTCTTAAGATACGCAGGATTTGGGTCTTCTACAAGGCCTATACTGTGTTTATCACTTAATACTCTGTGCTTTGAAATCATGTGAGCAGTTTGAATGGTGTTTCCTTCTACGTACAACTTACATTCAAGCTTGTTCTTTAAAGTCTTAAGGTTGGAAAAATCATTTAGGAGTTTTGATTCCTTTTCTTTGAATTCTTGTTTAAGCGTTTTTACATTTTATTGAAGTTCTTATTTTTGCTTAACAGTTTTATTAAGTTTCTCATGTAAGGAATTTAACTCTTATTTTAACGTTTCTTCCTTTAAATTACTGTTAGTGATCAATGTACACATTTGGCTATCCATCTTCTACTCGCGGGTGGTCAGCTCAAATTTATGACGTTGTTCATAGATGGCAACTTGATCCTTATATATATTAAGCTTAGTGGTCATGGAATCATCAGGCACATATTCAGTGTACTCATCAAACACATATTCATCATTAATGGCAGAAGATGCACCACTTGGTACAACAAGATTGTCATTGTGCTTCACATATTGTTTATATGGGACAACATTGCTATTACCTATATTTTTAATATCTAACTCAACGACTTCTGTTGGTTGTACTTTGTTGGGAATCTTTTGCACATCAACCATATCATATAGCTTTAGTACCTCTAATATGATAGAAGCATTGGAGGGACTGGCTTGTTGAGGTGATGAAACCATTGGATCTGTGCCGTTGGTTCATCATCAACATCAGAGTCAAAGGCATCACAGTCAACAACCTGGAAGACATTGGGATTTTTCTGTGCCAAATCATATATTGGTTGTTCATCCACGTCATCATCATATATTTTGGCATTCCCATCAGCAAGAAACAACAAATCCTCCTCATCTAACACTGCTCCACTGTTTTTGATCCTGTATCAGCAGCATCTTATCCCTGAAGTACTCAGCATTCTGTGGACTTTTAGGTTGAGTGCAGTTCCTAGCAATATATCCCTCTCCTCCATAATTGTAACACTTAATTGGTTTGCCTTGACCCCGAACTACAATCCGTCCTCTGTTCTGAGCACCCACATAACCGGCTCCAACATTCCCCCGTGCAACATTCCTTGGATTCACATATTGCCTTCCTTGCACATTCTGAACCACAACCCTTCCATCTTGCACTTTAGCTAGATTGTGTGGGTTAGATGAGGTCCTAAGTTGGTTGTTGGTTTGGGGAAGTGAGGTTCTAGACTATTGAACCAATAGAGCAACTTGATTTGCGATGTTTTCAATCAACATGTTTGTTGGGGTAAACCCTGAGTCTGGTATGGTAATCTGATTCTGATTATGAGAAGATGGTATGACTTGTGATACTCGAGTGTTTAACCTCACATTTGAAACAAATGCCACTGAGTCATCTGTTGGGTTTGTTGCTATAGTAGAATTGAATTTTTCCAAGATCAAATGCTCAAATGTAGCATGCTTCTCATATTGAAGTAAGTAGGCATACAACTATTCATAGTTAGTGTTCCTCAATTCCTTTGTTCAACATCACTGTAGAAACAAATCTGTGCCATTCAGGGTTCATGTTGTTTAAGAACTTGGAATTGAGTTGGATATTTGGCATAGTCATATTGATATTCCTCATATCATTCACAAGCTTGTGAAACCTCACATGGTACTCCGTAATGCTCTCCCTTGGGATCATCTTGAAGTTCTCTAAGTCATCATAAGGCTGTGACTCTCGATCTTCCTTAGTCAGTTCTGAGCCAGAGAGAAGCATCTTGACATTGTCCTAAACTGCTTTGGCCTGAGTGTTATGATTAATCATCTTGTAGATGTCCTTAGGTAGACCTTGAAGTATGATGTTTGAAGCTTTAATATCCGCATCATATATTTTCTTCTCCTTATCATTGAGATCATTATAAATCCTTGGTCTATCCATACCTAGAGTGACAGTTCCATCTGCACCAGCTTCAAGTTAATCTCTGGTAGTGCCTATTTGGAAGGGTCCTTCATCAATTGACTGAAGAATTTTAAGACCATTCTCTTTGTCCAAGCAATACAACCTGATTCTCTATGCCCAAGAGTCATAATCAGTTCTATCCAGCATAGGAGGGCAGGTATCAGACCCAACAGCTTGAACGCCATCTGAAACAATAGACATGATTTCTAAGTACACGGGATTTTACTACTCTTTGATTTAACCGAGAAATATAATCTTTCGCGGAATTTTACAAAATCAAGAGGAGCCATAAAACTTAAATCACAAGTGTCAAATCTCGAGAGACAAATCGCAACAACCAAGTTGCAACACACAAATCGCAGCACTATCCAAAATGCAAGAGCAAAACGCAGCACTATCCAAAACGCATGAACTATCCAAAACGCAAGAACAAAACGCAGCACTATCCAAAACACAAGAACAAAACACAACACTATCCAAAACGCAAGAACAAAACGTAGCACTATCGAAAATGCAAGAACAGCTTCAGGTCGCTTTCAATAGTACAAGCGCTACTTGTCCATTTGTCCTTTAGCAAACAAAACGCAGTGCAATAATAATAAAATAATCAACTCGCAGGTCAAAAAATATCAAATCGCAGCCAGAAAACAATCAACTCGTAGCGAGTAATCACCAAACCACAGCTCTGTAGGATCAAATCGCATCCAAGAAAAATACTCTGTGAGTCAAAACGCAGCAATGAACAACCAACTAAACCTTTCTTTTTCAATCAAAATCCACCACAAATAAGATGAAACAATCCTTCCAAACCCAAAATTAAACTACTATGATGATCCTAAACACAAAAGTACAAACAAAATGCAAACTTTACCACTAAATAAGATCAAAAGAGTGAAAAGTCTCTAAAATCATTCAAACCATAAACTTATGAATAACCAATCAAGAATCCAAGAACACACAAAGTAGATGATCAAACCATGGCTCTTGATACTAATTGTAACATATTGGTTATCATAAACACACATACACAATTTATATGGTTCGAATGTATGGAAGTCTAGAGAGAGAAAGTGGAGAGAATGGGAACATCTAGAGAGAGAAAGTAATGTTGTATTATGAAGCTCCAACCTTCTACCTTGGGAGGTAGAAGGTATTTATAGTTTTTACAATATACGCCACATACGATCTGTGGATCAGGTATACAGTGGGTAAAGACCCGTTCGTCCTCCACGGTGTTACTTAACTAACTACGTATAATAACTAAACGACTAAGACTACGAGCTTTCTAATGCTAACAAATACATGAGGTGACCGAGTCTTTCACTTACGGATTTACTAACTCCTAATATATATATATATGTGTGTGTATATATATATATATATATATATATATATATATATATATATTCATACCTTTTTACTCTACCATCCTTTTGGATAACATCAAAATAAAGGGATTTATAGGAGCATCCCTATACTTTATTTTTTATTTCACTAACACTAATTGGCCTGATTTAAAAAGATCAAAACACTTGGAGTACTTAATTACGTAGACAAAGGGAATTTGAATTCATCTTTCCTTCCCTTTACTCCATAAAATACTACTTTAACCCATGAGTCCCAATCGTACCAAAACTGTATACAAAGGATATGACTCAACTTAGCAACCATGTAAGTAACTAGATAATTGAACTAAGGGTTTAAACAATGATTATAATAATGCACTAAAGATGAGTGCATACAAGGTGGGTTAAGGAGATTTTGGTATAACATTTGGGGGTGGATTGTAAACAATGCTCTTCATTGATATTCCAGAAACCAGAACATCACGAGAACCGCGAAGAGGATAGGTTCTGAGGGGTTAACTAGGGGTATTGTGTAGTAAAGATGAGTACATCGCAAGGGTGTGGGGAAAATTACTCAACCGATGTGGATGACATAATTAAATTATAGGTTTAAAACAAGGGTTATCCTAATGCCTCTTATCATTTAGTTAATCCTAACTACACGAATGTAGTCTCACTACCGATCTTGGAATGCATCACAAAACAAGTTCTAGAATCTATTATACTACCGGTACACTCACTAAGCATTAAAGATGAATACTTTTATTCCTAAAGATCAAGGGGCGAACCTCACATTTTTTGGGTGGAATTTGAGTGGTACACGGTTTTTGTGCTAGTCATATAACTCCTATCAATGAGACCCTTTATTAATAATAAAGTTTTACTCGTAAGTGCCATAAAAAAATTTTAATTTGGTGCTAAAATTAACCTAAAAAATATTTCTCATAGTTTGTTAAACAATTTACTAAGGACAAGACAAAAATCAAGTGATTGAATAGTTTTTAAGGTCCCATTTTATTCTTCCTCCCTACACTTAAACTGGACATTGTCCCCAACGTTCCTCGAAAGTATCAAAGTTATGATAAAGGAAGGTAAATAAAAGAGAAAGAAACTAGTACTCCCCTGATTAGCTCGGTAGGATATGTATGAAGTTGCGCTTAAATCCTCCTCCGAGAGGAATGAGCAAGTAATAAGTGTTGCTTCCATCATGTACTTCTTCTTCTTGTCTAATATAACTTGCACACTTAGGAGAAAACAAAACGAAACCTCGCGTAAAATCGATGGTATAAACTATATATAAAACAAAACTATACTAGAAAGCTAGTAAGATATAATGCTTGTGGAATGGATGTTTAGAGATTTTCTAGAAAATTAAGAATTGGAAGTTTCCAAAAACTACACATTAAACAGAAAATGAAACTTTAAATCTGTTTATATATTCCCTGACGCCGTCTGGCTTTAGTTCCGACGTCGTCAGGTTTTTCTGACAAAAAGGATCTAGTGCGTTTTCCGGAAAAATTCTTGAAAAAATACTTCTTTAAAGACCTGGAAAATTTCCTGCAAAACATCCATTATGACTCGATACAAGCATTTGACTCTAACAAACACACAAATATATACATTTTCAGTTATTCTAATCTCATGTTCATGCAAGTTCTAAAAACACATGTGATATTCCCTACACTTATCTTTTTGTAACATACCTTTACATGCAATTAAGACAAAGCTAAAAACAAAATAAACATGAGAGTTAAGCAACAATGAAAAAGATATATAAACACACAAACAAAAAATGAAAAACAAACATGCAAACAATTAAACATGGGTTGCCTCCCAAGAAGCTTTTTTCTTTATTTATGAGTCTTGTAGCTAGACTCAAAGTCATACCCCACGTCATCTCATGCACGCTCACTTTCCTATATCTAAGCCACTCTAATGTTCTTTCATCTTTATTATAATCGTCTCCTAACTCTAGACATTTTTTATAATATCTCTCATTTTTCTCATAAGAATTTCTAAGTCCCTTTTGCTTGTCTCTTCCACTAAGTAATGAAATAGGAGCCATTCGATTACATGACTTGATATCTTTGTGTTTAAACCTAGAGTGTGTACGGGGCATTTGATAGACAAAATCCTCAACTTCATTAGAGAATGGAATTAAACCATCAACCATGCGTTCATTCAACTTAGTCATTCTCTTAAAGGGCTTTCCAAGTATTACTTGAGTGAGGCTTCTATCAATGAACTCTCCTAAGTCTTCTAAGACCATGAACTCTACCAAATAAGCAAAACTTCCAACAAACACGTGCAAATGAGTGACCGCATTAACAACATTGTTCCCTTGATAAACTAACTCTTTTACCTTAATTTTATTGTATAAATTCCTTGAGATTAAGTTTAAAGGTAAGAATGAATTCAAGTAAGCATCAAAAAGTTCAAATCCTATTTTACAAGGAAATTGCATGTTAAAGGGACTATCTTTCTCAATTCTACACCTAGGGTCAAAATATTGAGAGGGGTCTTCTTCTAACTCAATCTTAACTCCATCAATGACTTCTCTGTCATCAAGTGCGTTCCCATCATCAAATTCCTCACCAGAATCCGAATCATAAAAAGGACTATTATGTTACCAATTTATTTCATTATTCCCTAGGTTATTACCAAAGTGATGATTGGGTGAGAGATTGGGTGGATTCACATTCTCCGTAGGGGGATAGACTAAAATAAAGCCAAAGAAAAAAAAATCTCACTTGATAGGAATCAAGCGAGTAGACCTAATCGAGATAGAAAACTGAATTCTATTTCCCAGCAGTTGTGCCAAAAACTTGATAGCAGAGTTTGGGGTCGAAAGAATTCCTTTTCTACGAGCAAGATTTACAACCCTCTAGGCAGTGTACCTAATCATTGCAGTGTAGTATGGGTAAGCCCAGGGGGTTGATCATTCTTTAGGGGAATAGAGATGCTAGTAGAGATGTATGACGAGAAGGTGAGGTTGAGGGTGGTTCTTTTTAGCTTTTTATATTTTTTTGGAAAACAAGTAAAATCTCGGGGTTTAGGAGTGGGGGGTGGTACTTCTACCAATTTTAAGTACTTAACAATTAAAATTAAAAATTAATTAACTAATGAAAAGAAGAAAATAAACTATGGATTGTATGGTTGTGTTCTTATAATAATTAAAAGCGTGTTTACATAGATTTTTTACTCCCTAGTTATCTCTTATTGGTTGGTTAAATTGTCACATCCTCAATTTAATTGGTGTGTTGTATTCCGTGTTAGTCAAAGGGGTGCCAAATTCCCTAGTTCTATGAATTGTAACTCTCCTCTAGACTATTTGGGATCGCCAAGTACCGTAGTATCTCCCCCGAATACTCTATTATCCTAACGCTACAACTCACGCAATAAACACAACAATGAATCTTAATTAAAACTAAAAAACTAAAAACTAAAAATAATTTTAACTTACTAATAATTAAAACTAAAAACCTAATTAACTAATAAAAAGGAAAATATAAGCTATGGATTGATTGGTGTTTTCTTATGATAATTAAAAGCGTGTTTACTTAGATGTTCTTACTCCATAGTTATCTCTTATTGGTCGGTTGAATTGTCACATCCTTATTCTAATTGGTGCGTTGTATTCCGTGTGGTCATGGGGGTGCCTAATTCCCTAGTTTTATGAATTGTAACTCTCCTCTAAACTATCCGAGATCGCCAAGTACCGTAGTATCTCCCCCGAATACTCTATTATCCTAAAGCTACAACTCACACAATAAACACAACGATGGCTCAAGTGCACTCTCAAGCTTTGTACTATTTAGGACGTTCAAGCTCGCAACAATTAAAGAAGAAGCCAGTTTTCCTTACTCTATTGTCTACCAATTAAAACAAGAGACAACCTAACAATAATCAACAACTAGGTTTCATAGATCTAAGCAAAAAATAATAATAATTTAGCTACGCATGATAGATAAGCATGAATACACACAAACAATTGAACATTGGATAAACATGGTGATATAATGGATTAAAAACTTATCTTTGAGTGTAAAGAAGGGTTTGGACCCTAAAATACTGCCCAAGTCGGGCTATAAATGAACTAGGGTTTGCTCTCCAAAATACAGAAAATTCGAAGTCTATATATAGATATACACATGCGACAGCGTCGCCTTTTGATGGTGACGCCATCTGGTCGCTGTCATTAGGGTTTCATTTGAGACAAGTCATCATTGGGAAGACGTCAGTTGAGGAAATGTGACGCCGTCTGGATTCAATAAGGACTTCGTCTTGGAACGAGTGTTGGTCATCTGGTGTAAAATAAAGGGCGATGCCCTCCTGGAATAAGGCATGACGCCGTCATGTTGTAAAAACCAAAAAGTGACTTGAGCCGTCGCTTGAGATGTTTTAGAAAACCTTGTGAGCGACGGCGTCGCCCTATGGATTGTGACGCCGTCAGGCTTGCATATTTGTTTCTTTTCACTTTTTAGGTACTTTGGAAGCAAAAGCTGGAAATCAAGCATATTTGTATGAAAAGGGATGAAGGTGTGAAGAAAATGACCAAGTCATGAAAAGTCTGGAAAAAAGCACCAGATGGCGTCACAACCTATAAGGTGACGCCGTCACTTGCAAACAGAGATACCAAAACAGCCCATATTTTACTAGAGACGAATCAGTGAAATATTGAAGAATTATAACGTGACGGTCCAAAATAAACAAGGGTGGACGGCGTCAGAGATCTCTGGACGGCGTCTGAAGTTACAAAGCGACCCTGTCACAAGGCTGAAGCGGAAGAGACGAAACCCTAATGACGGTGACTTGACGGCGTCATAGATATAAAGTGACACCGTCACAACTTTAAATCTATATATAGTTTTAGAATTTTATGCATTAGGTGTGCACACATGGAGAGTAACTTTGGTGTACAAGTTTTATTTAGTTTTTATAGTCTTTTTAGGGTTTTAACACCCTCTATCAATAAGAGATAAGTCTCTTAATCTAGTCTATCATTATGTTTAATTTATGCTTGATTATGATTACTTGTTTCTTTATCTTTAACATGTCTAGCTAAATTAACATAGTATTTGCTTAGATGTAATGAAACCTAGTTGTTAATTATTGATTTTCATCTCTTGTTTAAGTGGTTGTTACACGTTAGGTTAGAAAAAATTGCTTCTTCCTTTAGTGTTGCGAGCTTGAATGTCCTAAACAACGCATTCATTTCCTAGAGTGCACTAGTAGACTTTTCGGTTGTGTTTATTGCATGAATTGCAATTGTTGATAATAGGAGATTTGGGGGATATAACTTAGGTTACTTGGCGATCCCGATTTCCTAGAGGAGATCAATACATTCATAGAGTTAGGGCATTAGAAACCTGTCTACGAATAATCGAATACAACGCGCCAATTAAACAAGGATGTGACAATTCAACTAATCAATAGAAGATAACTATGGAGTACTGAAATCTAAGTAAACACGCTTTTACCTATCATAAGAATCCCACTTAATTTACTTGCAATTTAGTTTAATTCTAGTTTTAATTAGTTTAATTAGTAGTTTTAAGAAGTTGATAATCAAAACCCCCAATCCAAATACAGAGATTTTGCATTGCTTTCAAAAAATATAAAAATACAAAAAGAATCATTCCTCTCCTTAGACCTATTCGTCATACATCTCGACCTTCCCAACACTATTCCCATAGAGAACGATCAATCCCCCTTGTCTTACCTATACTACACTACAGCGGTTAGGTACGCTGCCTAAGAGGATTGTAAAACGTTTTTGGAGGTCTCGCATCCACTGTATCAATCACACCATTCAAATCATCAAAATCAATCAAATCATCAATAATCATTTTTCTCGCCGAAACTTAAATCAAAATTTTTTACTAAAAATGGCCGCCAAAAGCTTTAATCACCATGGTTGTTCAAACATCAAATGAAAATACTTCCTCATCTACACAAAACACAAAAACTATTGATGATGTTAACTCAATACATAACCCATTGTACTTTTACCAAAATGACCATCTTGATCTTGTTCTCATCTTCAAGAAGTTAACAGGAAAACTATAGGTCATGGAAGAGGTCCATGATAATTGCCCTAAATGCAAGAAACAAACTCAAGCTCATCAATGGAGAATTTAAAGAACCATTGAAAAATTCAACAATAAGGACACTTTAAGAAAGAGCTAATGATATGGTAATATCTTGGATTCTCAATACAGTTTCTGAACAAATTGGTAACAATATGAGTTTTTTCAATTATGAAACAAGGATGGCACAAAATGGATGGCACAATTGGATGGCACAATATTTACCAAGTGTCTAATGAGATTACAAACTTGAAACAAGGAAACACAACCATTGAAATGTATTACCATAAACTGAAAGGATTTTGGGATGAGTTGGATGCATTAGAGGTACCCTATGCATGTGTTTGTAGATGTTATTGAACTAATGGAAGAACAAATGGTGAAAGGGATCTAAGAAAGAGGATAATTCAATTCTTGATGGGGCTTGATGAAAGCTACACCAATGTTAGAGGTCAAATCCTACTCATTCAACCACTACCCTCAGTTTCAAAAGCATATAGCATGCTCCGACAGGAAAAGAAGCAAAGGGAAATTCCTAAACCATTTATGAGCATTCCTACTGCACTTAACACTACCAGAAAATATAAAGCCAATCACAACAAGTTCAAGCCAAACACTCCTTCTCATCTAACTCAGTCAGAAACTGCAACAAGAAGGACTCCATTCATAAAGGGTGTTTACTGCAAAAACAGCAACAAAGAAGCTCACAGATGTGAGAAGTGCTACAAGATTGTTGGTTATCTAGCTGGACATCCACTGCATAGCAAGAACATCCTACCATCTCAAAGATCCACCACTTCCAAAAAAACTATAGTTTACATCGCAGTGGGAAGTGATGAGCACTCAGAACCAAACACCACCCCTTCTACTTCTGATTATCCTTTTGTGCACTCTAGGGTGCACCAGCCGCAAAATCAACTAAACTAAGTCCTCCTCATGCTGCCAAACAATCCAAAGGAGTTCACTGCTTTCAACATGCCGCATATATACCACTACATGTTGATGTTTTATTACAAGAACTTGTTTACGTACCTTGGTCTTCTCTCTTGTCTCGCGTCTTTTACATGGTTATATTATATGTTATCGCTAATATTTTTTTGTAGGTATCTTTTTATGTCTCATTTGATGCCCTATTCTAGGGGGGCCTACCGTCAAGGGGGAGTTAGTGCTTTGTGGAACATTTTTTTTCCAACAATTTTTTTCTCAACTCTCTTTTTGTTTCAACAAAAAAGGGGAGAAGAGAGTAAAACTTACATACAATTTCAAAACCTACATCTAATCTTAAGTTTTACCCACTATAACTTTATGTTTTGTTATCAACAAAAGAGGGAGATTGTTAGTACAAATAAACTATCAAAACTTTTGTTTATATTTAGCGGTCTCGTTGAGTTTTGTTGATAGAAAATATAAAGTTATCATAAGTATAATTCTAAGAATACATGTTATTTTACAAATTATATACATTTGGTTATTTACATATATGTTGTAATAATAATGTGTTGTAATAAAACATGTAATAGGTTGGGTAATAACAATGACCCATGACCTATACCCATAGAGCTAAATCGATAACCATGACCCATTGCATGACATCATGTATGAAATCATGTTGGGTATTATTCGTGATCCATGACCCAAAGTCCATAACCCATGACCCAAGACCCATGACTTGGTATAATGTATCTTGTTGGGTACCCATGATCCAAAGTCCAAGATCCATGGTCCATAACTCATAAGCCATAACTCATAACCCGGTTTGGTATCCAAAATCCAGACTTGACTGACCCAGAGGCAGGATCCCTCAATTTACAATGGCTGGGTCCCTTGGGTGAGTGATCCACCAGAACCGGCCTACCTGTAGACAGAATTTCTAAAAAAAGTGAGCCATTTCTCCATTTTTTCTTACCCTTCTTCTTACAATTCTCTCATATATTATCTCACTCTCCTAACCTCAGATCACTTGATCATTCTTGTAGTTCTTCTCTCTTTTATTGTGATTCTCTTTTAGGTCCTTTACGAAGGCGAGATCACGTTACTCTACAAGTCATCCAAGCAAAGGGTCCTTGATTGATTTGTCCATCCACAAGATTTCAGTAGCATATCTTGTATTTCTTATTTCACATATTTGTTGGTTAATAGTCGTGTAAAGGTTTGGTTCTACCTAGTGGAAGAACTCGGTATTTAGTTTTGTACTGGAAAAAATGTAAGCGACGTTGTGAGGCTTCTCCGCTGATTTGAAGGAGCTTGTTGACATAGTGTTTGAACTATCGAGTGGGGTACTCGGGGAGTGGAGTAGGACAAGGAAGGTTTCTTCGTAGCCGAACCACTATAAATCACTCGTGTCGCTACTTTCTATCTCTTACTTTACTTGCATTCTTTACTTACTTTATTTATTTATTTAATACTATCTATTCATCCACAAGAATTCACATAAGATTGAATCTAAACTTTTAAAATCTAAATAAAAATTGGTAAAACTATTCAACCCCCCTTCTAGTTTTCCACAACATAATTGAACCACACTCATATATCCAAGCTTCCAAAAACCCTAGATGGTAAGAGGCAATGAGTAAGGAGATCCAAGCACTTGAACAGAATAACACCTGGATCTACACTACTCTAACACCTGTAAAAACACCTATTGAGTGTAAGTGGGTATTCAAAATCAAACTGAATGCAAATGGCAGCATTGAAAGGTACAAGGCCAGGTGATGCAGGTTTTACTGACCAGGTTTTAATATTTATAATTACTCGTTATACCTATGGTCTACCCTAATGCACTAACGGGCAGTGTACCCGGTCGTGTGTAGTGTAGTAATCGGTAAAACCGAGGTCGTCCCAAGAGCTATGTGTGTGGATTTATACTAAGTCTATGTGTCACAGATTTTAATATGATTTCGATAAGGAATTAACTAATTAACTACTAAAGCATATAAAGGAAAAGGTGTGATCAATAGGGGAGAGTGGTGCTAACCTAGCTACTCATCCTAATTAGTAGTGTTTACGTCTAATTACTTCCAATTACTTCAGGTGGGGTCAAAGTTGCTAGGATAGCATTTGGGCAGTTCGTCCTAACCTATCAGCAAAGGGTACCACTGGAGAAGTCAGGTGTCCCCTCATAAGTCCAGTTGTTCCTGGTCCTCTAAGCCAAGTCATTAAGTACCTCTACATGCTAGATTCATAATAGTGAGTGCCCGGGCGCTAGCAACTTAAACACTCACCCCTTACTTCTTAAGTTCATCCAAAAGGTAGGTGATCAGTTGGTCAAATCGCACAAGTAGAAAGGGTCGTCAGTTGGTCATATCCTACCCTTCCCGTCTCAGTCTACTCACTTAGGTTCAGTTGGTCATATCTCCTAAGCAACTAGCCTCTACCGCCATTCAAAACTACTGAAACAAGGGTAGCTACCAATAAACTATGCATGCATACACTTAGAAATAATTATACGGAAGCAATGTAAACGCAAACAAAACAATTAAGGAATCATAACTAGGCCAACACCAAGAGGTGCTTAGCCGCTCATATTAACTATATCAATCAATTCAATGTTTAATGTTACGAAATACATGAATTGAAAGAAAAGAAAAGATAAAAAGCTAATGCTTATCATAGGGGAGTGATTTCTCCCTTGGAGATAGCTCCGTATGCTCCTCTAGATCTGCCTTCGACTTCTTCTCACGTTCACAGATTGTTGTGTGTGAAATGGGATGCTTTTAAATGCTGGAAATCATGGGGTATTTATAGGCCAGATCTGGTTACGGTGTAACTATTAAAAGAGTTACGCCATAACACACAATTCTTCGTATTTTGCACTAATAATGCTGGTTACGACGTAACCTCTGGATGGAGTTACGCCGTATCTTCAATAAATCTTGGTTACGTCGTAGTTGCTGCATGAGTTACGGCGCAATTAGTAGCGGCGCGGAACCTCATTTGACCTAATATGGTTATGTCGTAATCTTGGATAGAGTTACGCCGTAATCTTCTGTTAAGTTGGTTTTCTAAGCCACACTTTAGTTACGGCGTAATGTGAGAGAGGATTTACGCCGTAACTTCTTCAAAGTGAGCATACTATGATAAATCTTCAATAAACTCTCCAAATCCGCGTCTCTTTAGCTCCAATGCTCGTAATTGACCTGAAAGTGAAATATAATACAAGCGTAAATCCATATAAATGATATAAATTACAAGCATTATCGGGGGAAATTGACACTTAGTATTCAGGATTATTTGATGTTATCAAATATCCCCCCACTTGAACTCTACTTGCCCTCAAGAATACCATATTAGAAAGATTCCTAAACTGATATCTCACAGTACCTGGAAAATATAAGTTTACAAATTCCTTATGCCAGAATAAAACAAAGCCGAACACCTCACGAAATGGGAACGAAACACTCAAATCTCTCAACTATTCTAAGTTTCAATTTTGGGGTGATCACTCAATCGCACAGTCATAACATGTATTCCATCATTAGCTTGGCGGTTACACAAATCTCCACCACTAGAGTTAAGGGCTAAACAATTCTCGAAGGCAATATGGGTAGACACGACAAAGGTTAAGGGTGACTCGTCATTACTAACATGTCACGGCGAAGTGGACAAAATCAATGATATACTAGGAAGATGTGTCATTAGAGGACGTCATGATGGGCACACTACCTTTTCTCCAACTGTTGGCGCAGTTACCAACTCCAATCTTCAAATGTGACCGAGGTGGCCTCCTCGATACTAAATCTATATTAAGCTCATAACATAGTGCTTATAATATCGCACTTTACAATCAACTAAATAAAAAATACATAACTTTTTTTAAACATAACAAATAAACATAACATCCCCCCACTTGAGATGAACAATGAGAATTCAGGGGGTCTTCAATGATCTTTAAGAATATGTCGTCGACGAAAGCGTGATTCCCGAACCTTTCCACTTGAACCTTGAACTTAGGCAATTGATGACTTCCCAATCACAAATAAAGACTACAGGGTAGGCTAAGGTGTGTAGGTGTAACGAAACAATATATTGGGTTAACAAAATGAAAGGAATGGCTCAGATGGGTGTATCTAGGGGTATCTTGCACTAAAGGTGAGTGCAACAAAAGGGTTTCACATGGGGATGGAGAAGTCGAGGTGACTAATCGATAGACACACAATGGTAGGCTATTTGGGTGATAATCCTATAATACTGCCTTCTTAAACTGAAAAGTCCAAATACATTGAGCTAACTCAACATACCTCGTCTATGGTCTCGAAAAGATGTAAAGGCCATGTTCTAAAGTTTACAAGCTACCGGCACACTCATAATTTGGTGGATTTGGGGTAACAATTTGGAAACGGATAAGGCTAATCTCACCATAAAATATCAAGGGTTGTATGTGCTCGGCTAAGGTCTAATCTAGTTAGGTTAAGAAAAACATGTCAAAATTTTAAAAATGGCAAAATTTTTCAAAATAAAATAGAAAATCGAGGGCAAAATAAAGTTCAAGAGACAATTCTACTCCCGTCCCCCAGCTTGAATTTTACAAAGTCCCTTTTGTACTAAGCGTTAAATAAAGGTGAAGAGAAAAGTAGAATTAGAGCGGGAACTTCCGTGAAATTTGCTCCAAAAAGAAAGAAAGCCCACGAAAGAGAGTCGGGCCTTCGCATAAGCAACCACAAACAAACTTCAATCCCTGAAATCACACTACCGACAAGCATAATTCTAAAAAGAAAAAATGAAAAATGAAAAATAAACCTAACTCATTTTCGTAGGAATCACGGTTGCATTTAGCACATGCAAAAAGCCTTTTAAACCACTTGGTATCCGAAGTGCACGAGTGTAGTCTCGTGAGGGCTTACTGGGAACATACCCACAAAGTTCATTTAAAAGACTAATACAAGGTTATTTTGTTTAAAATGAAAGAAGTGTTACAGAGGATAGTTACGTCGTAACTCCAGAAGGAGTTACGCCATAACTAGGCAAAACCTGGCGTACGCTGCAAAAGTGTAGCTATGGCGTAACCAATGAAATGGGATTACGCCGTAATTGGTAATGCTTTTGGGGTTCTGCTGCAAAAGGGCCTGTTACGGCGTAACCATGAGAATGAGTTACGTCGTAACTCTGTTCAGATCAGCAAGCTGCAGCAGCAACTTTTATTTGTTTCCTGCAAAAATGGTTAAAAACACAAAACCCAACAGAAATGGAAATAAAATAAAAGAAAGGGATAATTCGGGTTGTCTCCCGAAAGAGCACTTTTCTTTATTTACGAGTCTTTAAGTTAGACTCAGAGCCTTAGGGCTTTATGGTGGCCTTTGGACTTGGCCAACTTCCTCCACTAGTTGGCGGAAATCATTCATCCATTCGATAAAAAACTTTTCTCTCGTTGTGTTCCCGATGCTACATGTTCCAAAGTTTTGCGAGAGCCACTCATTAAATGATAAACATGACTTCCCACAGTCGTCACCAACTGCTAAAGGACCAATTGTTGTACTCATGTTTGATCTTTCCTCATTGGTTATTGCATCAATAAGGCGATAGTTATCGTAATTGCATTTTAGTTGTTTTCCCAATCTCGTATTGATTTCTGAGTCTCCAAATCTTACCTTGCACCAATCTTCAAAAGATAATTTCCTGAATTTTATATCATGTCTCTCAATCTTGTGAGGGCACGTCCATTCATCCGCCCTTCCATCACAAAATTCACGAAAAGGGTTACACGAGGGCCATGCTTTCATTGATTCGTTATCTTCTGTTAATATAGGATTGCAGTAATGTTTGTTAGGATTCGGAGCTTCCTTAATACCCTCAATCTGGACAATCTCTCCCTGTTCCTGTTCACAACTATCAACATTTTCTCCATGATTGTTAGTACTAAGATTATAACACATAGGTGAGTCGAGTGACGGAGTATTGACAATATCAACTTTATTTGAAACTTCAAATTTTGGGTTTAATTGCTCTTTCATGCTGAAAGTTATTCGTTCTTTTTCAGTTCCCAAATAAATTCGTTTTTTGAAGACCTTAATTTGTACTCGACAAGTGGCCAGAAAAGGTCTTCCAACAATTAAGTTGTAAGTCTCCCGTTTTCCCATATCAATAACCACAAAATTAGTGGGAAAAAGGAACTTTCCAATTTTAAGGAGGACATTATTAACCACTCCCCTACGTATAGCTTTGGAGGAATCAGCCATTTCAATCATCATTGTTGTTTCTTTTAAATTGGTAAGTTTTATTTTATCAAACAAAGTGGTAGAAATAAGGTTTATCGATAGTGCATGGAAGAAAAAAATTTCCTGATAGTGTTGTTTCTCAGCAAGTTGGCTTGGCAAGTCCTCGTCGTCTTCCAATTTATCATCTTCTTTTAGGTTGTTAATCCCAGATAGATCATTGGTGACAGAAGAGGTGCATTGTTCTTTCTTTGGTTTATCTTGTGCAAGTATGGCTTTGCAGGCAATGGCTTTGTCATTACTGGTCTCAAGGTTTTTAGCTAACTGCCCAATTTGGGTTTCAAGGTTTTTAATTGCGGCATCTTGGTTCCGCAAGTTCATGTTGGTGTCTTCTTTTACCTTGACCATCCATTCTTTGAGTCTATCACTTTTCTTTGTAGATTCCTCGATATGTTTATGCATTATTTCTTCAAGGCTTGGTCTAGGAGGATTTTTGTTGACTCTTGTATAGAAACCTAGGGATTTTTCTCGGTATTTGGCCCCGTTACCATTGTATCCATTGAAAGGACTTCCACCTCCATATTTTGCTTCTTCAATCCTTTTAACTTCCTCGTTGGAGGAGCATTCCTTAGCAGGGAGAGCTCCATTGTGTTCATTTCGTTCAACTTTTAAGGAATGCACATTTTCCTTGAGACTTTCTAATTTGTTGTTTATCACTGCAAGGCCTTCCATATTTCCACTCTTACTTCGATTTCTTCCCCCATTGTGCCATTTATGAGAGTGGTCAGCCATCTTCTGAATAGTTTCAAGAGCTAATTTTGGAGTCATTCAATGTATTGGTCACTGAGAATCGATTATTTGTCTTGAGGAGACGTTCAGACCTTTGTAAAAGACGTTCACCTTTTGCTGGCTGTTGAGGTCGTGAGTAGGGCACTTGTACAATTGTTCATTATACCTTTCCCATGCTTGATACAACGTTTCATCACCCTCCTGCTTGAAGTTATAGATTTCTTCTAATTTTTTAGCAGTCCTAGATGGAGGACAGTGTCTATGAATGAAATATTTTTTTAGGAGAGGCCAGGTGTTGACTGTTCCGGCAGGTAATCGATCAACCCATGTTTTAGCAGCTCCAGTGAGAGAAATAGGGAACACACGTAACATGACAGCATCGTTTGAGACTCTAGGAATTTTGAATAGGCTGACAATGTATTCCACGTTGTCTATATGCTCATGAGCATCATCGGTAATGCTTCCTGAGAAAGGGTTTGCACGTAATTCCCTCATAAATTGAGGTTTGATTTCGAATTGAGCATCTTCAGCGATGGCCGGCCTAACAATCCCTGGTCCTTGTTCTTCTCTTGTCAACGCCAAATATTCCTCAAGAGTGAGGTCATCAATGTTAACAACTTCCATCGTACCTAAAACTAGAAAAGAGATCGTGAGAATTTTAACAAGAATAAAAGACTTAATAGGAATCCTAATATAGCTCCCCGACAGCGGCGCCAAAAACTTGATGCAGGTTTTACTGACCAGGTTTTAATATTTATAATTACTCGTTATACCTATGTTCTATCCTAATGCACTAACGGGCAGTGTACCCGGTCGTGTATGGTGTAGTAATCGGTAAAACCGAGGTCGTCCCAAGAGCTATGTGTGTGGATTTATACTAAGTCTAGGTGTCACAAATTTTAAAATGATTTCGATAAGGAATTACCTAATTAACTACTAAAGCAGATAAAGGAAAAGGTGTGATCAATAGAGGAGAGTGGTGCTAACCTAGCTACTCATCCTAATTAGTAGTGTTTACGCCTAATTACTTCCAATTACTTCAGGTGGGGTCAAAGTCGCTAGGACAACATTTGGTCAGTTCGTCCTAACCTATCAGCAAAGGGTACCACTAGAGAAGTCAAGTGTCCTCTCATTAGTCCAGTTGTTCCTGGTCTCCTAAGATAAGTCATTAAGTACCTCTACATGCTAGATTCATAATAGTGAGTGCCCGGGCGCTTGCAACTTAAACACTCACCCCTTACTTCTTAAGTTCATCCAAATGGTAGGTGATCAGTTAGTCAAATCGCATAAGTAGAAAGGGTCGTCAGTTGGTCATATCTTACCCTTCCCGTCTCAGTCTACTCAATTAGCGTCAGTTGGTCATATCTCCTAAGCAACTAGCCTCTATTGCCATTCAAATCTACCAAAAAAAGGGTAGCTACCAATAAACTATGCATGAATACACTTAGAAATTATTATACAGAAGCAATGTAAACACAAAAAAACAATTAAGGAATCATAACTAGGCCAGCACCAAGAGATGCTTAGCCGCTCATATTAACTATATCAATCAATTCAATGTTTAATGTTATAAAATACATGAATTGAAAGAAAAGAAAAGATAAAAAGCTAATGCTTATCATAGGGGAGTGATTTCTCCCTTGGCGATAGCTCCGTATGCTCCTCTAGATCTTCCTTCGACTTCTTCTCACGTTCACTGATTGTTGTGTGTGAAATGGGATGCTTTGAAATGCTGGAAATCATGGGGTAGTTATAGGCCAGATCTGGTTACGGCGTAACTATTAAAAGGGTTACGCCGTAACATACAATTCTTCGTATTTTGCACTAATAATGTTGGTTACGACGTATCCTTTGGAAGGAGTTACGCCATATGTTTAATAAATCTTGGTTACGCCGTAGTTGCTGCATGAGTTACGGCGTAATTAGTAGTGGCACGGAACCTCATTTGACCTAATATGGTTACGGCGTAATCTTGGATAGAGTTACGCCGTAATCTTCTGTTAAGTTGGTTTTCTGAGACACGCTTTAGTTACGGCGTAATGTGAGAGAGGAGTTATGCCGTAACTTCTTCAAAGTGAGCATACTATGATAAATCTTCAATAAACTCTCCAAATCCGCGTCTCTTTAGCTCCAATCCTCGTAATTGAACTAAAAGTGAAATATAATGGAAAACAAGCGTAAATCCATATAAATGATATAAAATACAAGCATTATCGGGGGAAATTGACACTTAATATTAATGATTATTTGATGTTATCACCAGGCTTGTAGCTAAAGGTTTCAATCAGAAAGAGGTTATTGACCACAACGAGACTTATGCTCTAGTTGCTAAGATGGTCATCGTGAGATGCCTACTTTCCATAGTTGTCAAGAATAACTAGCACATAGAGCAACGTGATATAAAAAATACTTTTCTCCATGGTGATCTACATGAAGAGGTCGACATGACAGTTCCATAA
>OU343219.1:88835112-88960499 GCA_910596185.1 Chrysanthemum makinoi | reverse complement strand
AATTGCAATTGTTGATAATAGAGATTGGGGATATAACTTAGGTTACTTGGCATCCCGATTTCCTAGAGGTAGATCAATACATTCATAGAGTTAGGCATTAGGAAACCTCTCTACTAATAATCGAATACAACGCTACCAATTAAACAAGGATGTGACAATTCAACTAATCAATAGAAGATAACTATGGAGTACTGAAATCTAAGTAAACACGCTTTTACCTATCATAAGAATCCCACTTAATTTACTTGCAATTTAGTTTAATTCTAGTTTTAATTAGTTTAATTAGTAGTTTTAAGAAGTTGATAATCAAAACCCCCAATCCAAATACAGAGATTTTGCATTGCTTTCAAAAAATATAAAAATACAAAAAGAATCATTCCTCTCCTTAGACCTATTCGTCATACATCTCGACCTTCCCAACACTATTCCCATAGAGAATCGATCAACTCCTTGTCTTACCTATACTACACTACGGTTAGGTACTGCCTAAGAGGATTGTAAAACGTTTTTGGAGGTCTCGCATCCACTGTATCAATCACACCATTCAAATCATCAAAATCAATCAAATCATCAATAATCATTTTTCTCGCCGAAACTTAAATCAAAATTTTTTACTAAAAATGGCCGCCAAAAGCTTTAATCACCATGGTTGTTCAAACATCAAATGAAAATACTTCCTCATCTACACAAAACACAAAAACTATTGATGATGTTAACTCAATACATAACCCACTGTACTTTTACCAAAATGACCATCTTGATCTTGTTCTCATCTTCAAGAAGTTAACAGGAAAACTATAGGTCATGGAAGAGGTCCATGATAATTGCCCTAAATGCAAGAAACAAACTCAAGCTCATCAATGGAGAATTTAAAGAACCATTGAAAAATTCAACAATAAGGACACTTTAAGAAAGAGCTAATGATATGGTAATATCTTGGATTCTCAATACAGTTTCTGAACAAATTGGTAACAATATGAGTTTTTTCAATTATGAAACAAGGATGGCACAAAATGGATGGCACAATTGGATGGCACAATATTTACCAAGTGTCTAATGAGATTACAAACTTGAAACAAGGAAACACAACCATTGAAATGTATTACCATAAACTGAAAGGATTTTGGGATGAGTTGGATGCATTAGAGGTACCCTATGCATGTGTTTGTAGATGTTATTGAACTAATGGAAGAACAAATGGTGAAAGGGATCTAAGAAAGAGGATAATTCAATTCTTGATGGGGCTTGATGAAAGCTACACCAATGTTAGAGGTCAAATCCTACTCATTCAACCACTACCCTCAGGCCAAAAGCATATAGCATGCTCCAACAGGAAAAGAAGCAAAGGGAAATTCCTAAACCATTTATGAGCATTCCTACTGCACTTAACACTACCAGAAAATATAAAGCCAATCACAACAAGTTCAAGCCAAACACTCCTTCTCATCTAACTCAAGTGAACTCGCAACAAGAAGGACTCCATTCATAAAGGGTGTTTACTGCAAAAACAGCAACAAAGAAGCTCACAGATGTGAGAAGTGCTACAAGATTGTTGGTTATCTAGCTGGACATCCACTGCATAGCAAGAACATCCTACCATCTCAAAGATCCACCACTTCCAAAAAAACTATAGTTTACATCGCAGTGGGAAGTGATGAGCACTCAGAACCAAACACCACCCCTTCTACTTCTGATTATCCTTTTGTGCACTCGGTGCACCACCAAAAATCAACTAAACTAAGTCCTCCTCATGCTGCCAAACAATCCAAAGGAGTTCACTGCTTTCAACATGCCGCATATATACCACTACATGTTGATGTTTTATTACAAGAACTTGTTTACGCATTTGGTCTTCTCTTGTCTCGCGTCTTTTACATGGTTATATTATATGTTATCGCTAACTTTTTTTTGTAGGTATCTTTTTATGTCTCATTTGATGCCCTATTCTAGGGGGACCTACCGTCAAGGGGGAGTTAGTGCTTTGTGGAACATTTTTTTTCCAACAATTTTTTTCTCAACTCTCTTTTTGTTTCAACAAAAAAGGGGAGAAGAGAGTAAAACTTACATACAATTTCAAAACCTACATCTAATCTTAAGTTTTACCCACTATAACTTTATGTTTTGTTATCAACAAAAGAGGGAGATTGTTAGTACAAATAAACTATCAAAACTTTTGTTTATATTTAGCGGTCTCGTTGAGTTTTGTTGATAGAAAATATAAAGTTATCATAAGTATAATTCTAAGAATACATGTTGTTTTGCAAAATATATACATTTGGTTATTTACATATATGTTGTAATAAAAATGTGTTGTAATAAAACATGTAATAGGTTGGGTAATAACAATGACCCATGACCTATACCCATAGAGCTAAATCGATAACCATGACCCATTGCATGACATCATGTATGAAATCATGTTGGGTATTATTCGTGATCCATGACCCAAAGTCCATAACCCATGACCCAAGACCCATGACTTGGTATAATGTATCTTGTTGGGTACCCATGATCCAAAGTCCAAGATCCATGGTCCATAACTCATAAGCCATAACTCATAACCCGGTTTGGTATCCAAAATCCAGACTTGACTGACCCAGAGGCAGGATCCCTCAATTTACAATGGCTGGGTCCCTTGGGTGAGTGATCCGCCAGAACCGGCCTACCTGTAGACAGAATTTCTAAAAAAAGTGAGCCATTTCTCCATTTTTTCTTACCCTTCTTCTTACAATTCTCTCATATATTATCTCACTCTCCTAACCTCAGATCACTTGATCATTCTTGTAGTTCTTCTCTCTTTTATTGTGATTCTCTTTTAGGTCCTTCACGAAGGCGAGATCACGTTACTCTACAAGTCATCCAAGCAAAGGGTCCTTGATTGATTTGTCCATCCACAAGATTTCAGTAGCATATCTTGTATTTCTTATTTCACATATTTGTTGGTTAATAGTTGTGTAAAGGTTTGGTTCTACCTAGTGGAAGAACTCGGTATTTAGTTTTGTACTGGAAAAATGTGCTACGCGTTGTGAGGCTTCTCCGCTGATTTGAAGGAGCTTGTTGACATAGTGTTTGAACTATCGAGTGGGGTACTCGGGGAGTGGAGTAGGACAAGGAAGGTTTCTTTGTAGCCGAACCACTATAAATCACTGGTCGCTACTTTCTATCTCTTACTTTACTTGCATTCTTTACTTACTTTATTTATTTATTTAATACTATCTATTCATCCACAAGAATTCACATAAGATTGAATCTAAACTTTTAAAATCTAAATAAAAATTGGTAAAACTATTCAACCCCCCTTCTAGTTTTCCACAACATTATTGAACCACACTCATATATCCAAGCTTCCAAAAACCCTAGATGGTAAGAGGCAATGAGTAAGGAGATCCAAGCACTTGAGCGAATAACACACGGATCTACACTCTCTAACACTGTAAAACACCTATTGAGGTGTAAGTGGGTATTCAAAATCAGCTGAATGCAAATGGCAGCATTGAAAGGTACAAGGCCGGGTGATGCGGTTTTTCTTGACCGAGGTTTTAATATTTATAATTACCGTTATACCTATGGTCTACCTAATGCACTAACGAGGCGATTGTACCGGTCGTGTGTAGTGTAATGTCGGTAAAACCGAGGTCGTCCCAAGAGCTATGTGTGTGGATTTATACTAAGTCTATGTGTCGGGATTTAATGATTTGATAAGGAATTAACTAATTAACTACTAAAGCATATAAAGGAAAAGGTGTGATCAATAGGGGAGAGTGGTGCTAACCTACTCTCATCCTAATTAGTAGTGTTTCTAATTACTTCCAATTACTTCGGTGGGGTCAAAGTTGCTAGGATAGCATTTGGGCATTCGTCCTAACCCTATCGACAAAGGGTACCCTTGGAGAAGTCAGGTGTCCCCTCATAAGTCCAGTTGTTCACGGTCCTCTAAGCCAAGTCATTAAGTACCTCTACATGCTAGATTCATAATAGTGAGTGCCCGGGCGCTAGCAACTTAAACACTCACCCTTTACTTCTTAAGTTCATCCAAACGGTAGGTGATCAGTTGGTCAAATCGCACAAGTAGAAAGGGTCGTCGGTTGGTCATATCCTACCCTTCCGTCTCATCTACTCACTTAGGTTGATTGGTCATATCTCCTTAGCAACTAGCCTCTACCGCCATTCAAAACTACTGAAACAAGGGTAGCTACCAATAAACTATGCATGCATACACTTAGAAATAATTATACGGAAGCAATGTAAACGCAAACAAAACAATTAAGGAATCATAACTAGGCCAACACCAAGAGGTGCTTAGCAGCTCATATTAACTATATCAATCAATTCAATGTTTAAATGTTACTGAAATACATGAATTGAAACTAAAGAAAAGATAAAAAGCTAATGCTTATCATAGGGGAGTGATTTCTCCCTTGGAGATAGCTCCGTATGCTCCTCTAGATCCGCCTTCGACTTCTTCTCACGTTCATGCATTGTTGTGTGTGAAATGGGATGCTTTTAAATCTTTGGAAATCATGGGGTATTTATAGGCGAGATCCGTTACGTGTAACTATTAAAAGAGTTACGCCATAACACACAATTCTTCGTATTTTGCACTAATAATGCTGGTTACGACGTAACCTCTGGATGGAGTTACGCCGTATCTTCAATAAATCTTGGTTCGTGCGTAGTTCTTTGCGCATGAGTTACGGCGCAATTAGTAGCGGCGCGAACCTCATTTGACCTAATATGGTTATAAGTAATCTTGGATAGAGTTACGCCGTAATCTTCATTAATTGGTTTTCTAAGCACACTTTAGTTACGGCGTAATGTGAGAGAGGATTTGCCGTAAACTTCTTCAAAGTGATTATACTATGATAAATCTTCAATAAACTCTCCAAATCCGCGTCTCTTTAGCTCAATGCTCGTAATTGACTGAAAGTGAAATATAATACAATGAAATCCATATAAATGATATAAATTACAAGCATTATCGGAAATTGACACTTAGTATTGAGGATTATTTGATGTTATCAAATATCCCCCCACTTGAACTCTACTTGCCCTCAAGAATACCATATTAGAAAGATTCCTAAATGATATCTCACAATTACGGAAAATATAAGTTTACAAATTCCTTATGCCAGAATAAAACAAAGCCGAACACCTCACGAAATGGGAACGAAACACTCAAATCTCTCAACTATTCTAAGTTTCAATTTTGGGGTGATCACTCAATCGCACAGTCATAACATGTATTCCATCATTAGCTTGGCGGTTACACAAATCTCCACCACTAGAGTTAAGGGCTAAACAATTCTGGAAGGCAATATGGGTAGACACGACAAAGGTTAAGGGGTGACTCGTCATTACTAATGTCACGGCGAAGTGGACAAAATCAATGATATACTAGGAAGATGTGTCATTAGAGGACGTCATGATGGGCACACTACCTTTCTCCAACATTTGGCCTGATTACCAACTCCAATCTTTGAATGTGACCGAGGTGGCCTCCTCGATACTAAATCTATATTAAGCTCATAACATAGTGCTTATAAATCGCAACTTTACAATCAACTAAATAAAAAATACATAACTTTTTTTAAACATAACAAATAAACATAACATCCCCCCACTTGAGATGAACAATGAGAATTCGGGGGGTCTTCAATGATCTTTAAGAATATGTCGTCGGCGAGCGTGATTCGAACCTTTCCACTTGAACCTTGAACTTAGGCAATTGATGACTTCCCAATCACAAATAAAGACTACAGGGTAGGCTAAGGTGTGTAGGTGTAACGAAACAATATATTGGGTTAACAAAATGAAAGGAATGGCTCGGATGGGTGTATCTAGGGGTATCTTGCACTAAAGGTGAGTGCAACAAAAGGGTTTCACATGGGGATGGAGAAGTCGAGGTGACTAATCGATAGACACACAATGGTAGGCTATTTGGGTGATAATCCTATATCTGCCTTCTTAAACGAAAAGTCCAAATACATTGAGCTAACTCAACATACCTCGTCTATGGTCTGAAAAGATGTAAAGGCCAAGATCTAAAGTTTACAAGCTACCGGCACACTCATAATTTGGTGGATTTGGGGTAACAATTTGGAAACGGATAAGGCTAATCTCACCATAAAATATCAAGGGTTGTACGTGCTCGGCTAAGGTCTAATCTAGTTAGGTTAAGAAAAACATGTCAAAATTTTAAAAATGGCAAAATTTTTCAAAATAAAATAGAAAATCGAGGGCAAAATAAAGTTCAAGAGACAATTCTACTCCGTCCCCGGCTTGAATTTTACAAAGTCCCTTTTGTACTAAGCGTTAAATAAAGGTGAAGAGAAAGTAGAATTAGGCGGGAACTTCCTGAAATTTGCTCCAAAAAGAAAGAAAGCCCACGAAAGAGAGTCGGGCCTTCGCATAAGCATCCACAAACAAACTTCAATCCCTGAAATCACACTACCGACAAGCATAATTCTAAAAAGAAAAAATGAAAAATGAAAAATAAACCTAACTCATTTTCGTAGGAATCACGGTTGCATTTAGCACATGCAAAAAGCCTTTTAAACCACTTGGTATCCGAAGTGGACGAGTGTAGTCTCGTGAGGGCTTCTTGGGAACATACCCACAAAGTTCGTTTAAAAGACTAATACAAGGTTATTTTGTTTAAAATGAAAGAAGTGTTACAGAGGATAGTTACGTCGTACTCGAGGAATTACGCCATAACTAGGCAAAACACAGCGTCGTTGCAAAAGTGTAGCTACGGCGTAACCAATGAAATGGGATTACGCGTGGTGGTAAGCTTTTGGGGTTCTGCTGCAAAAGGGGCACATTCGTAACCATGAGAATGAGTTACGTCGTAACTCTGTTCGAATCGACAATGCAGCAGCACTTTTATTTGTTTCCTGCAAAAATGGTTAAAAACACAAAACCCAACAGAAATGGAAATAAAAAAAAAGAAAGGGATAATTCGGGTTGTCCGAAGAGCACTTTTCTTTATTTACGAGTCTTTAAGTTAGACTGAGCCTTAGGGCTTTATATGAGGAATCATTATTCATCCATTCGATAAAAAACTTTTCTCTCGTTGTGTTCCCGATGCTACATGTTCCAAAGTTTTGCGAGAGCCACTCATTAAATGATAAACATGACTTCCCATGGTCACCAATGCTAAAGGACCAATTGTTGTACTCATGTTTGATCTTTCCTCATTGGTTATTGCATCAATAAGGTAGTTATAAATTGCATTTTAGTTGTTTTCCCAATCTCGTATTGATTTACGAGTCTCCAAATCTTACCTTGCACCAATCTTCAAAAGATAATTTCCTGAATTTTATATCATGTCTCTCAATCTTGTGAGGGCACGTCCATTCATCCGCCCTTCCATCACAAAATTCACGAAAAGGGTTACACGAGGGCCATGCTTTCATTGATTCGTTATCTTCGTTAATATAGGATTGCAGTAATGTTTGTTAGGATTCGAGACTTCCTTAATACCCTCAATCTGGACAATCTCCTGTTCTGTTCACAACTATCAACATTTTCTCCATGATTGTTAGTACTAAGATTATAACACATAGGTGAGTCGAGTGACGGAGTATTGACAATATCAACTTTATTTGAAACTTCAAATTTTGGGTTTAATTGCTCTTTCATGCTGAAAGTTATTCGTTCTTTTTCAGTTCCCAAATAAATTCGTTTTTTGAAGACCTTAATTTGTACTCGACAAGTGGCCAGAAAAGGTCTTCCAACAATTAAGTTGTAAGTCTCCCGTTTTCCCATATCAATAACCACAAAATTAGTGGGAAAAAGGAACTTTCCAATTTTAAGGAGGACATTATTAACCACTCCCTACATTATAGCTTTGGAGGAATCAGCCATTTCAATCATCATTGTTGTTTCTTTTAAATTGGTAAGTTTTATTTTATCAAACAAAGTGGTAGAAATAAGGTTTATCGATAGTGCATGGAAGAAAAAATTTCGATAGTGTTGTTTCTCAGCAAGTTGGCTTGGCAAGTCCTCGCCGATCTTCCAATTTATCATCTTCTTTTAGGTTGTTAATCCCGGATAGATCATTGGTGACGTAGAGAGGTGCATTGTTCTTTCTTTGGTTTATCTTGTGCAAGTATGGCTTTGCAGGCAATGGCTTTGTCATTACCGGTCTCAAGGTTTTTAGCTAACTGCCCAATTTGGGTTTCAAGGTTTTTAATTGCGGCATCTTGGTTCCTAAGTTCATGTTGGTGTCTTCTTTTACCTTGACCATCCATTCTTTGAGTCTATCACTTTTCTTTGTAGATTCCTCGATATGTTTATGCATTATTTCTTCAAGGCTTGGTCTAGGAGGATTTTTGTTGACTCTTGTATAGAAACCTAGGGATTTTTCTCGGTATTTGGCCCCGTTACCATTGTATCCATTGAAAGGACTTCCACCTCCATATTTTGCTTCTTCAATCCTTTTAACTTCCTCGTTGGAGGAGCATTCCTTAGCAGGGAGAGCTCCATTGTGTTCATTTCGTTCAACTTTTAAGGAATGCACATTTTCCTTGAGACTTTCTAATTTGTTGTTTATCAACAGCAAGGCCTTCCATATTTCCTCTTACTTGATTTCTTCCCCATTGTGCCATTTATGAGGTGGTCGATATCTTCGAATAGTTTCAAGAGCTAATTTTGGAGTCATTCAATGGTCCTGAGAATCGATCATTTGTCTTGAGGAGACGTTCGGACCTTTGTAAAAAGGCGTTCACCTTTTGTTGTTGAGGTCGTGAGTAGGGCACTTGTACAATTGTTCATTATACCTTTCCCATGCTTGATACAACGTTTCATCACCCTCCTGCTTGAAGTTATAGATTTCTTCTAATTTTTTAGCAGTCTAGATGGAGGACACGGTGTCTATGAATGCAATATTTTTTTAGGAGAGGCCGGTGTTGACTGTTCAGTGTCGATCAACCCATGTTTTAGCAGCTCTAGTGAGAGAAATAGGGAACACACGTAACATGACAACATCGTTTGAGACTCTAGGAATTTTGAATAGGCTGACAATGTATTCCACGTTGTCTATATGCTCATGAGCATCATCGGTAATGCTTCCTGAGAAAGGGTTTGCACGTAATTCCCTCATAAATTGAGGTTTGATTTCGAATTGAGCATCTTCGGCTGGCCGGCCTAACAATCCCTGATCCTTGTTCTTCTCTTGTCAACGCCAAATATTCCTCAAGAGTGAGGTCATCAATGTTAACAACTTCCATGGTACCTAAAACTAGAAAAGATGGTGAGAATTTTAACAAGAATAAAAGACTTAGGAATCCTAATATAGCTCCCCGGCAGTGGCCAAAAACTTGATCACGGGGTTTTCTTGACCGGTTTTAATATTTATAATTACTCGTTATACCTATGTTCTATCCTAATGCACTAACGGGAGTGTACCGATCGTGTATGGTGTAATGTCGGTAAAACCGAGGTCGTCCCAAGAGCTATGTGTGTGGATTTATACTAAGTCTAGGTGTCACAAATTTTAAAATGATTTCGATAAGGAATTACCTAATAACTACTACTAAGCGGATAAAGGAAAAGGTGCGATCAATAGAGGAGAGTGGTGCTAACCTAGCTACTCATCCTAATTAGTAGTGTTTACGCCTAATTACTTCCAATTACCGGTGGGGTCAAAGTCGAGAGTACATCATTTGGTCAGTTCGTCCTAACCTATCAGCAAAGGGTACCACTAGAGAAGTCAAGTGTCCTCTCATTAGTCCATTGTTCTGGTCTCCTAAGATAAGTCATTAAGTACCTCTACATGCTAGATTCATAATAGTGAGTGCCCGGCTTGCAACTTAAACACTCACCCCTTACTTCTTAAGTTCATCCAAATGGTAGGTGATCAGTTAGTCAAATCGCATAAGTAGAAAGGGTCGTCAGTTGGTCATATCTTACCCTTCGTCTCGGTCTACTCAATTAGCGTCAGTTGGTCATATCTCCTAAGCAACTAGCCTCTATTGCCATTCAAATCTACCAAAAAAAGGGTAGCTACCAATAAACTATGCATGAATACACTTAGAAATTATTATACAGAAGCAATGTAAACACAAAAAAACAATTAAGGAATCATAACTAGGCGGCACCAAGAGATGCTTAGCCGCTCATATTAACTATATCAATCAATTCAATGTTTAATGTTATAAAATACATGAATTGAAAGAAAAGAAAAGATAAAAAGCTAATGCTTATCATAGGGGAGTGATTTCTCCCTTGGCGATAGCTCCGTATGCTCCTCTAGATCTGGACTTCTTCTCACGTTCACTGATTGTTGTGTGTGAAATGGGATGCTTTGAAATGCTGGAAATCATGGGGTAGTTATAGGCGGATCGGTTACGCAGTAACTATTAAAAGAGTTACGCCGTAACATACAATTCTTCGTATTTTGCACTAATAATGTTGGTTACGACGTATCCTTTGGAAGGAGTTACGCCATATGTTTAATAAATCTTGGTTACGCCTGAGTTTGCGCATGAGTTGCAATAGTAGTGGCACGGAACCTCATTTGACCTAATATGGTTACGTCGTAATCTTGGATAGAGTTACGCAGTAATCTTCTGTTAAGTTGGTTTTTCGAGACACGCTTTAGTTCTGGCGTAATGTGAGAGAGAGGGTTATGCCGTAACTTCTTCAAAGTGAGCATAATATGATAAATCTTCAATAAACTCTCCAAATCGGCGTCTCTTTAGCTCCAATCCTCGTAATTGAACTAAAAGTGAAATATAATGGAAAACAAGCGTAAATCCATATAAATGATATAAAATACAAGCATTATCGGAGGAAATTGACACTTAATATTAATGATTATTTGATGTTATCACCAGGCTTGTAGCTAAAGGTTTCAATCGAGAAGGGTTATTGACCACAACGAGACTTATGCTCTAGTTGCTAAGATGGTCATCGTGAGATGCCTACTTTCCATAGTTGTCAAGAATAACTAGCACATAGAGCAACGTGATATAAAAAATACTTTTCTCCATGGTGATCTACATGAAGAGAGCATGACAGTTCCATAAGGATACTCTAAGGCTCTACCTCCAAACACGGTCTAATCATAAACTCTCTTTATAGATTAAAGCAAGCTAATAGGCAATGGTTTGAGAACAAGCTTTACGCTACACCTTGAGTTCAAACATAGTTATGTTGATACATCTCTATTCACCATTACCTACAATGGCACTATTACATCTCTCTTAGTATATGTTGATGATATCCTTTTGGTGAGCAAATACACCGACTACATCAAAGAGATCAAAACTAAAGCGCATGATAAATTCGCATCAAATACCTAGGCCCCTTAAACTACTACATAGGCATTGAATTCCTTAGGAACACTGATGGCCTTGCTATGACCCAAAGAAAATATGCCTTAAAGTTACTTGAATGTGCAGACCACCTAGAATCCAAACCTATTGCTACTAAAATAGATCCTACTGTTAAGCTTAATGACACACTTGGTTTTCTTCTCCCAAATCCATCTACTTATAGAACATTGGTGGTCAAGCTTCTCTATCTCGCAATTACAAGGCCGACCTCTCATTTCTTTGCACAAGCTCGAGTTGGTACTCACATAGTCAAAGATCTTCTCATTTTGAAGCCCTCATAAGAGTTATTTGATACATTAAACTTTGCCCAATACAAGGTTTGTTCTTTCCCAAGAACTCACATTAGTTAAATACCTATTGTGACAGTGACTAGGCTAGTTGTGCAACAACAAAGAGATCAGTTTCAGGATATCGTCTTTCTCGGCCAAAGTCTCATCTCATGGAAATCAAAGAAACATGCAGTTGTCTCAAGGTCATCCTTAGAAGCTGAGTATAGAGCACTTGCAGATAGTACATGTAAGATTTCATGGTTAAAATGCTTATTATTGGATCTTGGAGTCACGTCCCCAACACAAAGTCCGGTAATGTGTAACAATGTTTCTACTATAGCATTGGAAAATAACCCAATTCACCATGCCATAACAAAACACACTAAGATAGATTGTCACTTTGTTAGGGACAAGATAAGACAAGGTCAACATTTCACCATGCTTTGTGCCCTCAAAATCTCAACTTGCAGACATATTCACCATAGGTTTATGCAGATATCTACATGTTAACTGTTTGTCCAAGTTGTACATTTGTGATCCTTACACAATGCCAACTTGTGTGTGTGGGGAGGGGGATAAGGTGAATACAAATGCTGATCTAAACACCTATTCTGCAACAACTACAAAGTCCAAGACTGCAGAACATGTATAGAGTTGCAAGTCCTCCCAAGATGAAAGTTCTTCATAATGACTACTTAATTAAGTGTAATAGAATGTAGTTTCAATAGTTTAATAGTTTATAACAGTTGTATATATTGGAATTAAAATATTTTCTTTATTTATCTTTTTTTTGGCCTTAAGTTTAGGACCTACTAAACTTATCATTCATCTCTGTATTTAACCTTGATTACGATCAATTGAATGAGATCGAAAAACACAATCAATTTCTATATGGTTTGAGCTAGGTTAACCAAAACCACTAAACAAACCCTAGCCGATCAACACTAGCCATGACAGCGGTGATGCTTCGCCCGAGAAAAAGAATGAAGGAGGACGACCTGAACTCCCGCTATACATCCATGCTTCGATTACCCCAAGCAGATGCATGTCAATGAAACACTTACCGTTAACAATTATTCAGATTGGTCTCAAGAGATGATGAATTTTCTCTTTGCCAAGAACAAGGTGGGTTTTGTTGATGGATCTATCAACAAACTAGGAAAAGATTCAAGCGACTACATGCCCTGGATGCGTTGTGACGCCATGGTAAAGGATGGCTAACAACGGCAATGGAGAAGGAGATAAGAACCGGTAAAATATGCCAACATGCCGAGAAATCGGGCGATTTAAAGGAGCGATTGGGGAAAGCGCACCGAGGGCATATGAGTTAAAACAAAACCTTTCAGTGACACATCAGAATGGAGCCACCATTTTGGTTTATTACACAAGTTCTTGGCGACCTTTGGGGCGGGTCAGTAAGTACTACCCGATGCCCGCGTGCTCATACATGCCAAGTGCACATCGCGATAATAGGCAAAGTTAAGAGGTAAGGTTGTGATCTGAACAATATCTCAATCAGAATATATTATCAATGCTCGGTGCGTTGTCAAGCATTGTACCAACTGGCGTGAAAAAGATGGGCATTCACGAGATGGATGTTTCGTTGATAGGCTATCCGAATGGTGGCCGGGAAACAAAACCGCGAAGAAACAAAACCGCGCTTTCATTGAGCCCGGCGTAGTTCCCCATTCTGAGTCCGACTAATGAACAATATGAGTCTTTTATGAAGCACTTTTCAGAAGTGGGAAGTTCTGGTAAGAAGGCTAATGCCTCAAAGGCATATATGACGAGTAAGGCAAATAATGATGATGATTGGGTTATTGACTCAGGATCTACTGAGCACATAACACATGATGCTAGTATCCTTGAAAATAAAACTAAAAGTTGTTTTGAAACTTCGGTCATCATTCCCAATGGGGATGCGATACCGGTTGAAGGGAAAGGAGAATGTCTTTTGCCAGGAGGAAGTAAAATAAAAGGAGTCTCACACATTCCAAAATTTACTTGCAATCTTTTATCCGTTAGTAGATTAAGCAAGGATCTCCAATCCGCCATAACTTTCTTTCCTGATTTTTGTGTTATGCAGAAACTTCACACGAGGAGCTTGATTGGTGCGGGTGAGTGTAGGAATGGTCTATACCGAATGGGGTTAATCGGAAGAGAGAAGAAAGCTATGATGACTTCCATGGATATCGGCACAAAAAGATTGGGGCACGCATCTGGTGATAAACTTACTCACATAGATTTTCTTAATAATAGTTCTTTTGATCAAGTATGTGATTCTTGTATCAAGGCAAAACACACTAAACTTCCATTTCCAAAGAGTAGTATTAAAACCAATGATTGTTTTGAGCTTATACATTGTGATATCTGGGGTAAGTATCGTGTCCCATCTATTTCAGGGGCCAATTATTTTTTAACCATAGTTGATGATTTTAGTAGATCGTTTGGGTTTTTCGTTAAAATTCAAGCACGAAGCCAGCAGTTGTTTGATGAAATTTCATACCATGATAAAAACTCAGTTTGGAAAATCTGTCAAAAGAATCCGTACTGATAATGGTGGTGAATTTACTTCAAACGACATGCTAGAATTTTATAATGACCATGGTATTTTGCATGAAACATCATGTCCTCGTACACCTCAACAAAATGGGGTTGTGGAAAGAAAACATAGGCATTTGCTTGAGACAGCAAGAGCCTTAATGTTTGAAGCTAATTTACCAAAAATATTTTGGGGAGAATGCGTTTTGACGGCAACATTTATCATTAATCGGTTGCCCTCTAAAGTAATCAAAAACAAAACTCCTTACGAGATTGTCTTTGATCAAAAACCAGATTATGATGACATGAAAATTTTTGGTTGTCTCGCATACTATAAAATAGTGTTAGAATGGAGACAAATTTGAAGTGAGGGGAGACCAGGGGTTGTTTTGGGATATCCACAAGAAAGGTTATAAAATATATGATCGAAGAGAAGAAGATAATCATATCTAGAGATGTAAGATTCGTGAAAACGATTCCCTTTTGATAAACCGATTTATACACAAAAAGAAATAGATCCCTTTGGTCAACAAGATCAAATGGCCCAATATAATGACTCAGATGAATCCTTCGATTCCAGCAACCCATCTTCAAATAATCACCAAAATAGTAATGAAAGTGTGGTCCAAGAAGACAACTCTGAAAGCCCAAATGGAAGCACACCCAACTCAACTTTTGATGAAATGGTAAATAGTGTAGCCGAAGAGACACTTGAGGATCCCTTAAATCAGCTTGGTTACCCAAGCATGCGCCGATTCTCACAACATTTTGAAGATTTTGTTGTAAAGCTTCCCCATCGGTTGACAATACACAAACCACACAACTCAAGCTTCCGATGGTACATTCTTTATCTAATTTTGTTTCATATGAACGCTTTTCTGACTCACATAAAGCTTTCTTAGCGGCTATCGATGCCATCGATGAGCCAAAATCTTTTCATCAGCAATAAAGGACGTTGGACTTGAAGCTATGAGAAAGGAAATACGTGCTCTTGAGGAAAATGGCACGTGGATACTCCAAGCCTTGCCCGATGGAAAACGTGCCATTGACTCCAAGTGGGTATACAAAATAAAATACAAGCCAAATGGGGAAGTTGAGAGATACAAAGCGCGTCTTGTTGCCAAGGGATTCACGCAGAGAGAAGGAGTTGATTATCATGATACTTTTGCTCCAGTTGCTAAACTAGTCACGGTTCGTGCTCTCTTAGCGTAGCTACCAAAACGGCGGTTCATTCACCAACTTGATGTGAACAATGCATTTCTTCCGCGGTGACGAAGAAGTTTACATGAATATACCACAAGGGTTTCTAAAGAAGGTGAAACAAAAGTGTGTCGATTGAGGAAGTCCATCTATGGTTTGAAGCAAGCTTCACGCGGTATCAAAAGTTCACTAACGCCCTTCTTGCTCTGGACTTCAAACAATCTAAAGCTGATCACTCGTTGTTCATCTACCATCAAAAGGACATCTTTGTAGCGGCTCTCATCTATGTCGATGATGTTCTCTTGGTTGGGAACAACATTACCAAAATGCAACATACCAAAGCAGAACTTGATCACAAGTTTAGCATCAAAGATCTAGGGAGTCTCAAGTACTTCCTTGGCATAGAAGTGGCTCGTACTCATGAAGGTTTGGTGTTGAGTCAAAGAAATACACCTTGGACATCTGGCGGACTGTGGCTTCGAGGGATGCGACCAAGTTCTTTTCTATAGAGCAAAACCATAAGTCGGACAAAAGTGAAGATTAACCGAAAGTCGATGCAAGTTACTCGACGCATAGTTGGCCGCCTCCTCTATTTGCAAGCTACACGACCCGAATATGCCTACGCAGTCAATATCTTGTCTCAATTTGTGTCTGATCCAAGACAACCACACATGGATGCCGTACATCGGTACCGCTACTTAAAATCTACACCTGGACAAGGTGTTTTATTCCCTCGGACAGGTGGTTTTAATCTCACCGCCTATTGTGACTCGATTGGCTTGGTGTCCTTCCACGCGTCGATCAAGGACCGGATATGTTCTTTTGTTGGGTGGTGCTCCCATCTCTTGGAAAACAAAGAAACATTCTGTTGTTTCTCGTTCTTCTGCGAGGCGAACTATCGCTCCATGGCTTCTACTGTTAGCGAGATTATATGGGTTAGATGGCTTCTTAATGGACTCAATGTTGCTTCGGCGGCGACTCCTTTATTCGTGATAATCAAGCTACGTCCATAGCAAATAATCATGTTTTTCATGAACGAACTAAGCATGTTGAAATGGATTGCTACTTTGTTCGTGAACGAGTTGATTCCAAAGAAATTCAGACCTTTCCGATCAACTCTAAAATGTTGGATCTTCTTACCAAAGGGTTGGGCACTCAACAACTTCGGTTTCTACTTGACAAGTTGGGCTCTCGAGATCTTCATGCTCCAACTTGAGGGGGAGTATTGGAATTAAAATATTTTCTTTATTTATCTTTTTTTTGGCCTTAAGTTTAGGACCTACTAAACTTATCATTCATCTCTGTATTTAACCTTGATTCTGATCAATTGAATGAGATCGAAAAACACAATCAATTTAGTATAAGTTAGATAGCTTAGTTGACTTTTTCAGTTTGACTTTATCTTGTATAAATAGCGTACTCTGTATCCATTTTCATTTTGAGTGAAATAGTATATTTTTTACCTCCTCTGAACTTTCTCAATACCTGGTATCGGTTGTAGCTATTGGTCTTGAGGTTATTAATTTCTATTTCGATGTTGAAGGTAGAAAGACTCTTATAAAGTTGTAGCAGTAGAAAGATTTTTTTATTGTTCAACGGGTTTTGAAGGTTGTAATGGTAGATTTTATGGTAGTTCACTACAAAAAAATATAACATTTGGCACTACTTTCTCGTGCCAAAAATGCAAAGAAAGTCGACCCAAACCAAAAAAGGCACGACATGTCGTGCCTTTTTGGTCGACCCGTTTTTGTTGACCCAAATAAATTTGGCACGACAAAACCTTTGAATTTTGGGACGACAAAAGTGTGGGGCCCAAAGAAATTCAACCGAAAATTGAGAAAGGCACGACATATTTTTGCAAAATGGTACGACAATGTCGTACCAAATTTTATTTTATTTTTTTATTTATCTTTTTAAAATAATAATAAAACGTAATTTTGAATACAAAATACAAAATGGGACGACATTGTCGTCCCTAATAATTCTGGGTGGGCAAAAATCAGCAAATCACGGTTTTTCCGATTTTTCAGTTTTTTCCGGAAAAAATCTACCAAAACAAATACAACCTATAATTAATCACAATCCACAATACCAATTCGACAATATGATACAATACCAAATTACTAAACGAATCGAATAACATTCCACGATACCATTCAACAAATATGATACAAAGTAAACTACTCTTAAACTATACAATGCTAAATTTCCTAAATAACATATCTCAAACTAACAAGTCACAAGCTTATAAAGCTAACATGTCTCAAAATTATAAAGTTAACATAAATCCAAGATAACATTCGAAAAATTCAATAACATTCGTTTGTCGGCGTCCCAAACACCCGACGGTCCGGCTGTCCCAAACACTATACATAAAACCATAGTTAAACAAACTATTGTCGTCCCAAAACACATTGTCGTACCAAATTAATTAATAAAAACTTAAGGCACGACATTGTCGTGCTCAAAACACATTAACAAAAAGTTACTTACCAACACAAAAGGTGGTGGTGGTGGAGCTGCGGCTGCTGCGGTTGTTGGTGGTGGAGCTGCGGCGGTGGTTCACGGTGGTGAGCTGCTGCTGCGGTGGACCATCTAACCAACACAAACACAACATAAAACCATAGTTAATCAAACCATAATTAAAGAAATTAAATTAACAAACCAAATTTTAACAAAAAAAAATACCTTTAAATGTTACAAAATAACAAAAATTATACAAGTTGTGCGGTGCGTGTGTAATTTATGGTTACGAGTGATAGTAGTGTTTTGGTGGTGTCGAATTGAAGAAAATAGCGATTTTTGGGATTTTTATGGTTTTCCGGTTTTTACGTGTTGTTTGTGGGTGGTTTTACTAAGTGTTAAGAGAGAAGAGAAGTAGATCTGTATCAATTATTGGTGTAAATTTGGGACGACCAAAACGGGACGACATTGTCGTCCCTTTTTGTTGTTTTTTTTTTCTTTTTCTTTATCTTTTGTATATTAAAATGTGTTTAGAATATTTAATAAATACTAAATAAATTAAATTTATTATAAAATTTTTAATAATTTTAAAATTAATTAAATTAGTTATAAAAAGTTTAAATAAATTAAAAATAAATTAAATTAGTAACAAAAAATTTAAATAATTTAAAAATAATTTAAATTAGTTATAAGAAATTTAAATAATTTAAATTAGTTAAAAAATATTTAAATTGCTTGAAAATGATTTAAAATTAATTATAAATTTTTTAAACGAGCAAGTATAGGTGTTGTGGTATACGTATCATGTTAAACGACCAAGTATAGGTGCTATGGTATACGTATCATGTTAAATGACCAAGTATAGGTGCTATGGCATACATATCATGTTAAACGACCAAGTATATGTGCTATGACATACGTATCATGTTAAACGACCAAGTATAGGTGCTATGGCATACGTATCATGTTAAACGGTCAAGTATAGGTGCTAATGCATACGTATCATGTTAAACGACCAAGTATAGGTGCTATGACATACGTATCATGTTAAACGATCAAGTATAGGTGCTATGGCATACGTATCATGTTAAACGACCAAGTATAGGTGTTGTGGCATACGTATCATGTTAAACGACCAAGTATAGGTGCTATGGTATACGTATCATGTTAAACGACCAAGTATAGGTGGTATGGTATACGTATCATGTTAAACGACCAAGTATAGGTGCTATGGTATAATTATCATGTTAAACGACCAAGTATAGGTGCTATGGCATACGTATCATGTTAAACGATCAAGTATAGGTGCTATGGCATACGACATCATGTTAAACGATCAAGTAGGTGCTATGGTATACGTATCATGTTAAACGACCGAGTATAGGTGCTATGGTATACATATCATGTTAAACGACCAGGTATAGGTGCTATGGTATACGTATCATGTTAAACGACCAAGTATAGGTGCTATGGTATACGTATCATGTTAAACCACCAAGTATAGGTGCTATGGTATACGTATCATGTTAAACGACCAAGTATAGGTATCATGTTAAACGACCAAGTATACGTGCTATGGCATACGTATCATGTTAAATGACCAAGTATAGGTGCTATGGAATACGTATCATGTTAAACGACCAAGTATAGGTGCTATGGTATACGTATCATGTTAAACGACCAAGTATAGGTGCTATGGTATACGTATCATGTTAAACGACCAAGTATAGGTGCTATGGTATACGTATCATGTTAAACGACTAAGTATAGGTGCTATGGTATCGTTATCATGTTAAACGAATGAGTATAGGTGCTATGGTATACGTATCATGTTAAACGACCAAGTATATGTATCATGTTAAACGACCAAGTATAGGTGCTATGGCATACGTATCATGTTAAACGACCAAGTATAGGTGCTATGGCATACGTATCATGTTAAACGATCAAGTATAGGTGCTAATGCATACGTATCACGTTAAACGACCAAGTATAGGTGCTATGGCATACGTATCATGTTAAACGACCAAGTATAGGTGCTATGACATACGTATCATGTTAAACGATCAAGTATAGGTGCTATGGCATACTTATCATGTTAAACGACCAAGTATAGGTGTTGTGGCATACGTATCATGTTAAACGACAAAGTATAGGTGCTATGGTATACGTATCATGTTAAATGACCAAGTATAGGTGGTATGGTATACGTATCATGTTAAACGACCAAGTATAGGTGCTATGGTATACGTATCATGTTAAACGACCAGATATAGGTGCTATGGCATACGTATCATGTTAAACGATCAAGTATAGGTGCTATGGCATACGTATCATGTTAAACGATCAAGTATAGGTGCTATGGTATACGTATCATGTTAAACGACTAGGTATAGGTGCTATGGTATACGTATCATGTTAAACGACCAAGTATCGGTGCTATGGTATACGTATCATGTTAAACGACCAAGTATAGGTGCTATGGTATACGTATCATGTTAAACGACCAAGTATAGGTATCATGTTAAACGACCAAGTATAGGTGCTATGGCATACGTATCATGTTAAACGACCAAGTATAGGTGCTATGGCATACGTATCATGTTAAACGACCAAGTATAGGTGTATCATGTTAAACGACCAAGTATAGGTGCTATGGTATACGTATCATGTTAAACGACCAAGTATAGGTGCTATGGCATACGTATCATGTTAAACGACCAAGTATAGGTGCTATGGTATACGTATCATGTTAAACGACCAAGTATAGGTGCTATGGTATACGTATCATGTTAAACGACCAAGTATATGTATCATGTTAAACGACCAAGTATAGGTGCTATGGCATACATTGTCATGTTAACGACCAAGAGATATATCGACGACAAAACCGGTGACCACTCTTTTTCCGCCGTGTAATCAGCCATTATATTGTTACGTGTGTTTTGTGGGAATTGACGATTGGGTTATTTATGTTTTGTCGGGATATATAAGGAAAACTTTGTGGGAAAAATAAAGGCGGGAAACTATTGGCGGTAAAAATAATGGCGGGAAACTATTGGCGGTAAATATTTTTTTAATTCTATAAATGTATTTAATTTTAAATTAAAGTATTTAATTATAAATATAAACTATTTAATTTTAATTTTATATTAAATAAATTATTTAAATTAAATAAAAATAATTTTTTAAAATTAAATAATTTAATTAAAAACTGGTTTATAAAGTTTAAAAAATAGATTTTTAGGTTTGGGACGACAATGTCGTCCCAAAGTGTTTGGCGGGTTCAAAAATAATGGCGGGATGTATTTAATTTTCGTGAAAAGTTATTTATAAAGATTTTAAATACTAAAAAATGAAATAATTACAAAATGGGACGACACTGTGTGGGCCAAAAGCTCATTGTTGACTGCTATTTTTGTTGAAAATGTGTGGGACCTACGTGCAATTTGGGACGACAAAGTCGACCCAAATAATTTGCCCGTCCTCAAACGATGATTTTGGTGTAGTGGTTTTATTGAGAAATTATATATGGGGATGAGGTTGTAATTTATAGGTAGTGGCCGGAGAAAATGGTGGCCAACAAAAAGCTACTGGAGAAGATGGTAGTGACCGGAAAATTTTTAGAAAAATATAGTGGTTCTTTACATCATATCCACGAAAGATCCACCTAAGCATCAAAATGTCCATATAAACATGTAAAAGTATATACTAATTACTTGAAAAAAAAATGACCAAAGTTATCAAATTAGTGATAATGTGACAACATTTAAAAATTTGATGGTTTATTTATTAAAAAAAAGTAATTGTGTTTCGGTAAAATATAAAAAGTAGCTTGTTATACTAGTATGTAACTTTAATCCATAACAATATGAGTACGTACTAGTTTATTTCAACTTACCTTTTATTTATGCGTCCATTTACATGCATATGTAACACATGCATGCAAACAACAGTTTCACATTTATTGAACCTTTTTGCTGTACACAAGTAGGAACCTTTTTTTGGTCTGGCGTTATGGATTTAGAGAACACAAAGTTACAAAAATGTAAATCTGAGACTTTTGACGAAACTTTAATTCATAAACATTTGATTTTATACAAGGGAATATAATAATCTGATCTGTATTTTGTTTACATCGTGTATGAATCATTTATAACCTAGGAAACATAGGCTCTTATTAATACCTTTATTACATGTTCACAGCCAGATATCTAGATGAAGAAATTAAATGTATACATTATATATGTCTTAAGAAAATGGAAAACTCTTATACATATCAAATTACTATGATGATCATCTCCTCCCATGCATCGATATATCCCTCATGCTCATTACTTATCGAATATGCATATCCCGATATCACAATGATCTTGATTTGTTGAACTCAAGAACCCATGCATTCAGCTTCTCGGCTCCTTCTCCATCTTCGTCTTCCCGAGCACCTTCCATAAACATATCAGCTAAATCCGAATTTTCTTTTTCTCCGAAGTTCAAAGATAAGCCCTCCCCAAGCTCATATTGATCCTCTTGGCTTAATTGAGAAGCTACAAACTTATCGAGAGCTCTCCAATCAGTCACTTTACTTGTGTTATTTGTATAACTTACGTTGTTATCATCACCGTTGTTATTGCTTATGTTTCTCCCTCTGCTGGGTAGATCGTCTTCTAGATCATCATTTTCTGATGACGAGGCCAAAGATACAGAGCTAGGCCTCTTTATTGTTGGGAGAGATGGGCTTTCGAGTTGTGGTAGTTGTATGAATTGATCACAGTACACAAAGTTTAAATTCTCTGCTGCTTCTAGTTCTTGCTTGCACATGAAACTTTGAGAAAATATAGAACTCGGAGGTTTACTTGTGATATAATCATTTACCTCTATGGCTGGGCTAACCCGATTTGTATCTTCATAAAATAAGTTTGCTTCCCATCCTTCAGCGTGTTTTGTTTGTCCAGTGGATCGTTTCTTGAATGCACGACACATCACCCATCCTTCTTCCTACAAGAATTTGATTACGGTAGTCAAGTGTGAGTATGAAAATAGATATGCATAATATAAATTGCAGGCAGCCGTAACCATAAATCAAGTAAGAGGCCCTAAATTTATGAGGCCCAACATCTTGAGACGGCCACTGTTAATTTGTTTGTTTATCTCTTCATGATTCATGTAGACTTGCCTATAAAAAGAATAATATCGTCACTCTTATTAGCATGTATAAGACCTCTTTTACATTCAATTCTTTGTTAATATGAGGAATTAGAAGCAACATATATAATGGAGGTTCACATATTTATTCGTACAAGTACGTACGTATTTTGTCTTGATCACATATTTATTCGTACAAGTGTCAATCCTTCACTTCATTATGTTACAGCATATTTAAAGTGTCAATCCTTCACTTCATTATGTATTTATGTTACAACATATTTAATGAGTTATCACTTTGTCAAAGAGATAACATAATCGAGTTCTCATCCTATAAGTGTTAACGTTGTGAAATGAAAGAACTTAAACAAAATATTGTTTTTTTCTTCGATCTCTAGATTGTTAATAAATTTTGGCGTTCTAAAGAAAGTAAAAGTTAAGATGAAGTTTGTGTAGTTAAAAAGTCAAGGACAAAATGGCAAATACTAGTTTGAATTGAAATCATATCTGTGATTAAGTTTCTTGATTTTTTTTTTGAAAGGCAAAAGAAGTTTCTTGATTTAATTAGGTATGATCATAAAAGTTACAAATTTTGCGACACACATACTCAAGGAGTTTACACTAAAAAGAAAAGTAAAAAAACAAAAACACACCCCTCAGTCAAAGATTACATGGTAGTGGAGGAGTGCATGCATGGAAAAAGATATTATATTCCATACACACACAAAATATTGTTGATCGAAAGACTTCAAGATAGATGTTAAACGAAACTGAGAATTATAAACGTACACTTTCAGATTCATTTACTCATTACTACGAGAACGTACACTAACGTACACTTACTATTTGAAGATCGAGTTAATACGAATCACATTAACGCACACTAATGTACACTTTTAGATTCATTTACTCATTACCACGATAACGTATTTGAAGATCGAGTACTTCTTTTTTTCTTTAATATATCCTAAAAACAAAAAAATAAATAAATAAATAAATTCCTAAGAAATCGTAAACAAAGAATACTCTGATGCATATGAGGTATGGAGGAATGTTAGCCATTGAGACATTTTGAGAAATTTGACTTAAGCTAGGTTTAAATGAGGCATTTTTGAAGATTCAAGATAAAGATTTAGCAGAAAGAGAAGAATCAAGTATGATAAAGAAAATGAAGAAATCTGTATATAATCAAAAACCAATTTTGTAAAGGGTTAATTTTAAGATTTAAAAGAAAGAGAAGAAACCCCTAAAAAATATTTGGGAAAAGATGACGAGAACTTATACATATGGTCTGGATTTAAGAACCATTTGTTAAATATATAATGATAGGATTCAGATTGCTTGCCTGATGATGACCATTTTCTTCAGATTCGAGTCTGTATTCATGCATGATCCAATCGGTTTTCTGTCCATTTGGTGCCCTCCCTTTATAAAACACAAGAGTCTTCCTCATTCCTATTAGCCTTAGCTTTTCATACACTGCTTTTGTCTCTCCCAGTAGCCTTCCAAAAACCTGCCATTGTTGCCCTATTTGTTCTGGTACCCGTTGGATACTTTTTGTCCTTGTGACTAAAGAAATACCATTCAGTTTGTTCCTCATATCCAATTCGATACCTCTCTGAACAATAGACCGATCAAACGTTAGTGACAAGGAAGGAGTTCTTTCTTCTGGAAGACAAATATATCGAAAGACTAGCTTCGCAACACGTGAGAAGGTACAATAAATAACGCTAAAAAGCACACACCTAATAAATAAAAAATCAACAGCATAACAGTTTTAATAAATACATGCTTCTCATAACCCTAGCTTGAGAAAATGAAAATAATATTTGAAAATAAATGGACACAAACCCTAACTAGGACCAACGCCAAACTTATGGAAAGAAACAGTACCATTATTAGATCTTGATGCAATACATGAAAAGAACCCTAATAGGTGGTAAGGGTGCGTTTAGTTGGAGAACAAATTCTCTTATTTTCTATCTCTAGTTTTGTAAAAATTTGGAAGGAGAATTAATCTCCACAAAACACTTGAAAATATAAAAAACGCGTTTGGTTGATGTTTATATTTTCTGTTTTGAAGAAAGGGAGGGAGGGTTGAGGGTTACAAAGGAAAACAAGGAAAACAACTAAAATTTGTTTTGTAATTTTCCTTATTAAGTTAGGAAATAGGGGATTTGTGTTTTGCAAAACATTTTGTTGGAAAACGTTGATTTGAACGCGATCTCTGTTTTCCTTGTTTTCCACAAAACATTTTGTGGAAAACAAGGGTGTTTTCCCTCAACTAAACGCAACCTAAATGTTGCTATACCTATCAGATCCCATGGTTCAATCCTGTATAAATTGATATCTCTAATGACGTCAAGATCGATCTTCTGAGATGCAATCTTCTTCCTTAGATAGTAACCAACAAGTTCTTCATCTGTTGGATGAAACCGAAATCCAGGAGGGACACATGATGAATGATCCATAGTATCCATGATATGAACCAATTACTGGCTGGCACAGTATCGTACTACTTCAATTCTGCATCAAATTCACCACCAACTTTGCTTTAGTTACTTATAATGATCCCTGAATAATCATAAGCATAAAGAGAGTGAGTGTGTGCGCGCAAGTTGATATTGTTGTGGAATGAAATGCAAGGATACAAATTAAAAGATAGAAAGGCTATAAAAGGAAAAGAAAGATGACAAAGTGAACTTATTAACAATACAAATTAGAAAGTGACAAGTGTTATCAGAGACAATCATCAAATCATTTGGTGGTGAGCTATACTCATAACTCAAACATTACTCATTCTTCTATAGAAAGACAAATGAGTGAAGTGGGCATAATGTTAATACTTTTGTGAATTAAGGGAATTCGGTAAAGACACAACGTATATACCAAGTTTATATCACATCATTCATTTGGCAATTAAGTAGAAGTCGAAAGTATAGAGATTCTACGAATACAATGATAAATGCTACAGTATTCTTCCACAATCTTATATTATTTAACGGCAAATAATATTTCAATATAAAACTAGTAAGCATCTAGAAATTACAAAGCTTTTAGAAGAAGCGACACCAAACCTAAAACCTAACACCCATAAACTTTACGAGATTAAATTGCGACACAATGTACTTTAATATTTTGTTTAAGACATATTATTCCCATGTTGCTAAATTATACTACCTCCGTCCCATAATAATTGTTCACTTTTATTTTTTTAAGTCTTTTTTATTCAACTTTGACCATAAATATTTTTATTTATGTAATATAATACTAGATTAAATATATATGAATAGATTGCATTTTAAATGTATTTTCATTTGATATAATTTTCATCAAGTATTATATAACACAAATAAAAATATTAATGGTCAACGTTGAACAATAAAGACTCAAAAAAGTCAAATAGGACAATTATTATGGGATGGAGTGAGTATTATTTTTATGAGTGAAATGTTCCATATAATATTTAAACACGTTTATTTTTGTTAAGAATAAAGCTGATTTACCTAATCCTTTTACTAAAACCTCTCCTCCTTAATGGCGATTTTGGTGATCCATAACTAACCCTAATCGGCGACTAACAAAATCTTATTGTTTAGCCTCTAACTTACATCGATCCTTGTTCTTGGTTTTTAATTCATCACTCGTGTTTAATCATACTTCATTACTCCATCATGTGTGTGTTAAGTCTGATCTTTAGGGTTCGTTATTCCTTTTTTAGGGTTCTATTTTTCTAAATTTTTATGAGGGTTTCATAATACTAAAACTGATCGATCTCTGATTCTTTTTACTTTACGTTTTGGATTCTTGGTTAGGATTGATGAGTGAGGTTGTGTGTTTCTGGAATAACCTAATCGATCTTACGTTGGTTAGGTCTGTATCTTAATCTTGTTCGATATTGTTTTGGCTGGTTGGTGTCGTGTTGTGCAAGGTTTTCGGGTTTGTCATTTGGTTTACGTATAGAGCTGTGTGCATGTTTTGACGATGGAGAAGGGTTTTTAAGACAAAAAGGTGGGGAGAGAGAGAGAGAGAGAGAGAGGTAAGGATGTGAAGGAGAAACAAAGTGTGGTGGTGGATGATCCTGGTAAGACTTGCAATCGTGTAAGTGAAGCAAATGGTAGTTCTGTTAACGTGGACATGAATTTAAAACTATAATTTTTCAAATATATAGAGTTGAATACGAGTATTCATTCTATTGTAGTCTCTAATGAAGCTAGTTCTGAATTGGTTAATGATCCAAGCTTGGCTTCAAGCGGAACTAATAATACATTAAATACTTCCAGCACGCCTGTTTTGAATGATAAGAAACATGGTTCGTTTATGGATAAATATGTTGAAACAAATGCACCTACTGATCCTAAGGAGCCTATGTCGACTACTACAAAGGATCATGGTTCGTATGCTAAACGTTTTTAGGGTGAAACTAGTATGAAAGGTGCAAATTTCCGTCTATTTCTAACACCGACACGTAAAGAGGCGGATGTAACTTGTTAATACAAGTTATCCATAAAAACGTTTATTTGTATTTTACTATCTTCAAATGTTTTTTCGATAGCAAACGTAACATTATTTTAACGAAATAAATAAAATACGTAAAAGCTTTGAGCCAATAGTTTACTAACACACTTTTACTAAACATATCAAAACCATCAAAACATGTTTAGTTAAATAAGTTATATAAAACCAAAGACATTTTTATAAAACACTTACAAATAATAATTTTTACTTACATTTTATAAAAATATATATGTACTTTGTATATGTTGTAATGGGTAAATAATGGGTAAAAAATAAAGTCCATAACCCATGACCCAAGACCCATGATCCATTGACTAGGTACAATGAATCTTGTTGGGTAAGAACCAAAGTCCATAACCCATACCCATGGAGCATGATCCATAACCCATGACCCATTGCATGACATCATGCATGAAGTCATGTTGGATAATATCCATGATCCATGACCCATGACCCAAGATCCATAACCCATTGACTAGATACATTGTATCTTGTTGGGTATCCATGATCCAGTCCATGACCCATGGTCCATAACCCATAACCCATAACTCGGTTTGCAACCCAAAATCCGGACTAAGCTGACCCAGCAGCCGGATCCCTGGTATTACAGTGGTCGGATCCCTTGGGTGAGAGATCCGCCGAAACCGTGAGAAAGTAGGCTTGTTTTGCCTATAAATAGTGAGACATTTCTCTCTTGCTCACTACCCCTTTTAGACATAATTTCTCTCTATGTTCTAACCTCTCTAACCACAGATCCAAAGGATCATTATATGTAGTTTTATCTTTGTGTGATTCTCTAGGTTCCTCTTAAAGGCGAGATCACCACCTCTTGAAGACGTGCAAGCTCAAGGTCATGAGTTGCTAAGCTTCGTCATCATCAAGACCACTGAAGTGCATCTTGGTGATAGTTCTTTCCTCCCTCCATAGAGTGTCGTGTTGAAGGCATTGGTGAATGGTGCCAAAGGTGTACATTCGATATGGTTCGTCGATGTACAAGTTGTGTAGTTTGGGTTAAAGGATATTGTTATCCTTCTAGTATTGTAAAAAGGAGTGTGCCTCCTTTGGGTAGTTGTGTTGGGTAGTTGTGTTGGGTAGTAGTTCCTCCTTTGTAATGGAACTCGGTATCTTGCCTTGTGCCGGATAAAGTGTAGGCGACATTGTAATAGGTTTAGTTTTACCTCGTGGAAGAACTCAGTTTCTAGCCTTGAACCGGATAAAGAGTAGGCGACGTTGTGAAGGCTTCTCTGCCACATTAAGGAGCTTGTATTGTGTAGTGCTTAGAAACTCTCGAGTTGGGTACTCGGGGAGTGGAGTAGGGAAACGAATGTGTCCTTGTAGCCAAACCACTATAAATAATCTTGTTGTGGTTTTCTATTCATTTACTCTTTATTCATTGCATTACTTATTTATATGTTCATCTATCAATATCCAACACACGATCTATACTTTAAAACAAAGTTTTAATCGGCAAAACTATTCAACACCCCTTTTAGTTTTCCACAATTGGCATCAGAGCCTCATTACCAAGTTTTTTTAGAGTATATTGTACTTTAAAAACTTGATACGACCCATGTATGTTTAAAAACTACAAAGAAGGAAATTTCTTAAAACAAAAATTCATGTTTTAGAAATTTTATATTTTGACAAATGTTGGATAGTGATAGATCATTCTAACATTTGTTTTTGAGAAATATTCATGCTAGGATTCTTTCAATAACTTCATTCTATCCAAAGAAAAATGTAGTCAACACCCAAAGAAAAATCCAAAGTAATCACAACTTACTTTTACAAAATACGGTTAAGTATTTTAAAAGCTAATGCAGTATTTTGCGTCTATGATTTTCAAAAATCATAAAAAGGATATATAGCAAAGGTATGTTGTCCTGATTGCAATTAGTTGATCTAAAAACATGTTAATTGCTTGTAGATAAAATAATGGTATATGTCTCTCTATTATGATAAGCATTCTTATAAAAACCTTGCATATATTTAATACTATGTGTAAAGATTCGTAGATTTGGTGACTAACTTCAATGTCACAAATTTTCTAAAAAGTTTCTCTTTATCTCAACACATCATCGGGAATAATATTCCTCCTTGATTTCCCTAAACATTATAAGCTAGTCAATATACATCTTTATCTCGAAAAGAAATATTGCTAACCAAAAGTCTTGATCCATCATTTCTCGCATAGAGATATTTATGTTGCATTAGTAATCTACATCAATATCATCTATTTAAATTCTTTATATATCATGTTTAAATGGAATTTGACATGATTCTTATTCTTCCTCTCGATTCATGGTTTACTCATAAAAGTACCTCGTCAAATGACTTTAGTATACACGAAGACTCGTCAAATCTTGTATCACATCTATAATAGATAAACTCTAAGGAATAGAGCAAAATATTTGACAAAAACTGAAATAAAAAACTCCCACGTCAAAATTATTAAACCTACAAAAACGGTTATCTTACTGGATAGCCGGATCCCTTGACTATAACGTGTCGGATCCCTTTTTCAAGGGATCCTTGGGAACCTGCAGATCAGCAAAACAGAATAAGTAATTGATAATTCACTGTATATTCTCATCTTCCACTTTACTCTCTCATACACGACCCTAAACTCAATATTACTGTTCCTAGGAACTTTCTCTTCATCAATTCAAGCAATCCAATCACTTGTGCAAGTTTTATCTTCATTACATTGTGATTTCCATTCTCAAGTTCTTAGTAATACAATTTTAAACATCTTTAGAATTTTGATTCAAGTGGGTTTGTCACAATTTGCTATCACATTGTATTAATTAGCTATCTAAGATAACTAATCAAAGAACAAACATTGTTAATACAAATTAGAACTCATAATGAATTCAAAAAGAATGATGTTTTGAGCAAAATTGTAATGAACCTCAAAAAGAACTCTTCTCAAAATTAACACCACATTGTAGTCTTATTGTTTAGGATCAAACATGCTTAGCTCAACTCAACAAGATTATCAATACACCGCTCACTATATACTGATGCATCACCGTAAGGATGGTCTTACCCCCAAGGACTAAAAAACCTTCAAAATGCTCCAAAAACGGCTATTCCATGAAGGACGTGTCGTTGATCAATCTTTCCTCGATGGTATAGATATCCCCGAAGTCTTTTCTAGGATCAACTTCGATTGATTGCTCCATATCAATGAACAAATTTTTCCAGTGTTTGTCCTCGAGTTTTACAAGAGTGTCTGCATCATTAGAAATGATGATGCAACTATCTCTATTGCCTTTTTCGTCAACAATCAAAACTACACCCTAACTCTTGTCGAGCTTGCCCGAATCCTCCGCATCCCATACCATGGTGTGTGTATGTATTCAAATGATTGGTCACTCGCCAAAATCCATGATATGGTTGATGATCACCATGTCTATCTCACTCCTCTTCATGATCCCGCCACGGTAAGAGATGTCGGCTTCATCCAAAGAACCTCACAAACTCGAGTCACTAGAAATTCCAAAGTCATCCACCGAGATCCATTTCAAATGGAGCTTTTTGAGATGTTCTCACTTTACAAAAAATGGAAACAAATCCTTAGAGAAAATGTTCTTTGCTTGGTTGGGAATAAGGATCATCCGAATGCATGTCTTGTGTACATGATCTATTGCCTCATCAACGAAAATCCCTTCAACCTAGCTTATTACATGGTCAAAAGGATGACAAGTGTCTTTAGGACAGAGAAAATGGTGCTTCCATATGCTATGCTTCTCACCGTCTAGAAAACTTTGTCATTGCTTTGAAACCTTCTCCTTTGAAGGATGATCACTTCTTTTACAATCGGGTCATGGTACCTCTCACCGAGGGAAGAACATCAAGGTTCATGGTTGATGGGAAAAGGCGTAAAAATATTTAACGTTAAAGTTGAAACTGAAAGACTAAAAAAAATTTAAGTGAACAATTAATATGAGACGAATGAAGCATATACTAACATGTTAGTACGAGAGTATGTGTGAAAAGTCAACACACTTTAGTTTTCACCAAAATATACTTTAATTTGGATTGTAGTGAGAATAAAAAGTTAAAAACATTTAGTAAAAGGAGGTGCTTTGCACACATTTCAAATTGATTATGATACTCTAAATTAGAGTGTTTAAACATTTATACTTTCATATCACTTTTACATATTTTCACTCTATAAAGATATATATGTTCAAACACTCTAACTTAGAGTGTCCTAATCAATTTAGAAAGTGTGCAAATCGTCTCCCTAAACATATATTTCTCGATGGAATGCTTGGCACGTCAAAGCTAGGGATCTTACTTGGTTACCTAAGATCTCAAGCCTAAATATAGAGATTATTTTTTGACAGCAAATGTTATCTCTTCTACATATATTAATCGTAGTTATTGAAGATCATTTACAATCCAATGAAATTATCAGTTATCTTCAATGAGCTTGACTCTCATGCTTAACCATCTACTTTTATTCTTGTTAAAAAAGTTGAAAAAACAAATTGCCATTCAACTTGATATGATTGTTTTAGTTTACTAAGACAGAAGGTAATGGTCAAGCGTGATCACCCCTCACATTTTTCATGCGTGACATCACTACCTCCATCCTCAATGCATGGTATATTTCAAGATGTAATACAATGTCACATGAGCATTGAACACATCTTTACAAAACTTTCACAACCCATTAAACTTGGTTAATAATAAAAGTGTCAAAAACCACTATCTCACTATAACAAGCATTTATTTGTTTAATAATAAAAGTGGTAGCAAGGAGGTTCATTGATCACTTGTTCGAGACCCATCACAATTAAACATACGCTAACATCGAACAACTCACAATGGATTGAATGATGCCACATAGGTTTACTTTTCCTATTGAACATGTGTCACATAAGCCCATTGTGGATGGCCTAAGCTCACGCGTAAGCAATGCAAGAAAGAAGGAATAAGGGTGACAACGCTTACCTTTTAGCATTTGTGCCAAATGGGGGTGTTTTTATTATTTTCTATTTCGTTTGCGAGTGTGTGTGTGGGGATTTTGTGAGGTATGTTTGCATAAAGTGGGTATTTTAATGAAAGATGAGAGGAGTAGTAACCATTACTGGTGAAAAGTGAGGGAATGTGATGGGAGGTAAATGGTGTGGCGATGAGGTAGAACGTGATTGGGTGCGAACATTACCTCTAGTCTTAGTTTTGTTCAAATAGTAAATTAAACTTGTGAAGCCATGGATGGCAATCGAGTCATGTTCGTGTTAACCTATTCGGGTTCACGTGTTGGCGGGTTAGTATAACTTTTACCCAAACACGACTCATTTATTAATCGTGTCAAGAAACTCAACCCTAACCCAGACCTGCATAACATGTGCATTTGTGACATGTTTAACCCATTTAAGTAAATAGGTCAAACCAAGGTTGTCAAGATCAGGATCCTACCCAGGATCGTTTTCGTCTTTGCAAGATCGTGATCGTAAGATCGGATCGGGATCTTAAGATCCTACTCTAATGTTATTTCTTAATAGTTTATGTAAATTTATACAAATCTACAAATTCAAATACATTATAACCACAAAATACTATGAATGTTTCATATAAATGTTGTCCTAAATTATGATTATAAAATGTTTAAAAAGATTAACATGTTGTTTTTTGAATTCTACAAACAAACAACCCATAAATTTGTAGTTTTTTAGTTTGTAATCCGAGAAAAGTAAGATCGGATCGGATTAGATCGTAAGATCGTATGGTCAAGATCGGGATCCTATAAGATCTTAAGCTTGCAAAGATCCTATGTAGGATCCGGATCGTTTTTGCTTTGCAGTATCGTAAAATCGTAAGATCCTAAGATCAGGATCGGGATCCTGACAACTATGGGTCAAACAGTTAATAAAGTTGGTGGTTTGTCGATTTAACTAGTTTAATTGCAAAAAAATGATATAAGGATCTAAAATATGATAAGAATAATATACAAATAATTATGCGACAATTTTATGAATTATAAGTGTCAATTCATGATATCTAAGGTATAAAATTATAATTCACTCATATTAAGTAAATAACAAAATACATTTAATCCACATCTAACATAAGAACCAGATTATATATTTTATTTTTAAGATCTTATATACTTAAACGGGTTAACGGGTTGACCTGTTTAATACTTACTCAACCCAAACACGACCCATTTACTAAACAGGTTAGACGGGTTGACCCGTTTTTGACCCAAATCTGTTTAACTTCGTGTCAGGTTCATGTCGTTTATCGTGTCGTGTCGAGAATTGTCACCCTTAGTTTATATATGCTTTTGGTAAAATATACCGTAATATCTAACGAATCCGACCTATAAAAGTTTCAAGAACGTACACATACGTTTTATGAGCTATCAACATTTGGAGCAACTAGTCGATCCGTAGTATACTTAGGAGTTAGGAAACTGTATATAAGTTTAATATAATAGTCATACATTAAGTTTGTGTTTTGGAAAGTAAAAGAGAAAGTTATCACATGAAATAATTTTTTAGGTTGGGGTTAAAAGAAGAATAGATTGAATCCAAATGATGAAAGGGAATTAAGTTAAAGAATTAAAAACTGATTTTCAGATTTCAATTTCCTCTGCGTGATGAAAACCAAGAGATGTAGAGGAGTGTTTGAACTTTGGACCTAAGCTCTTCTGTCCTGTGGTAATGATGATGTCTTGTGTTGGGTTAATGGTGAAAATGATGCATCAAGAGGGTTTCTCCATCAAAGGTTATCCTCTTCCTTTTAATAGAAATTTTAAACTCTCATGCATTATGTAATATACTTTTCAACCCCCTTCACGATAAATTTACGTTGATTGATCCAAGTCAATAAATCGAACCAAAACTGAACATATCTAGCAACAAAAAGGTAACTTTTTTTCATTCGCTACAAAAAAATATAACATTTGGCACTACTTTGTCGTGCCAAAAATGCAAAGAAAGTCGACCCAAACCAGAAAAGGCACGACATGTCGTGCCTTTTTGGTAGACCCGTTTTTGTTGACCCAAATAAATTTGGCACGACAAAAGATTTGAAATTTTGGGACGACAAAAGTGTGGGGCCCAAAAGAAATTCAACCTGAAAATACAGAAATGCACGACATACTTTTGCAAAATGGTACGACAATGTCGTACCAAATTTTATTTTATTTTATTATTTATCTTTTTAAAATAATAATAAAATGTAATTTTGAATACAGAATACAAAATGGGACGACAATTCTTGTGTATATTAGGGACGACAATGTCGTCCCTAATAATTCTGGGTGGGCAAAAAAAATGCAGCAAATGCAGTTTTTCCAGATTTTTTCCGGATTTTTTTTCGGAAAAAATCTACCAAAATAAATACAACCTGCAATTAATCACAATTCACAATACCAATTCGACAATATGATACAATACCAAATTACTAAACGGATCGAATAACATTCCACAATTCCACGATACCATTCAACAAATATGATACAAAGTAAACTACTCTTAAACTATACAAGGCGCAAATTTCCTAAATAACATGTCTCAAACTAACAAGTCACAAGCTTATAAAGCTAACATGTCTCAAAATTATAAAGTTAACATAAATCCACGATAACATTCAAAAAATTCAATATTATTCCATAATATTAACAAGTCTAAAATTTAAATATAACACGAATATCCAAACGGTTAATAACAATAAGAATAGAAATAAAATAAACAATAAATATAACCTGTAGTGCCGGCATTATAAAGGATCAGGAATTTCTTCCCAATCGCAATCAAGGGGAAGTGGCCTCACTTGTTCCCCAATAAGACTAGCCAACTGCGGTGCATAAGTGCCTATCGGTGAGAAGGTGCCTTGATCATCGGAATCAAAGCGTATAGGTTGTACACACGCCATCTGTAAAAGTACAAGTATAAGAACACATAATTTCGTGGACCAATTAATACTAATATACACATTCATATAAATACACATTCATATAAACATATAGTAACAATTTCATTCAAATTACAATTTAAAAACAATTGTCATAATCAAATTACAATTCAAGAACAATTGTCATAATCAGAATCATCACAAGATAAAACTTCTTCAACAACAATAGCGGGGTTCACTTCATCATCATCAGACACGTCAACATCATCATCACTTTAAGCATTATAACTAACAATTAATAACATATCACATATCATTTTTTCCGATATCACATATCATTTTCATTTTAACACGGTCACTTTAAGTATTATAACTAACAATTAATAACATATCAAATACATTTTTTCCGATATCACATATCATTTTCATTTTAACACGGTCACTTTAAGTATTATAACTAACAATTAATAACATATCACATGTCATTTTAACACGGTCAGATATCATTTTTTCAGATATCACATATCACATGAAAGCACAATCAATAACTAACAATTAAAATGTCGCGCCAAAACAAAACCTATGTGATCAAACAAACATAGTATATACATTATCGACAAAGTAATTAAAGTATATATATACCTATTTGCGGCTGAAATACAGGAAGACAACCTAAATTAAATAACCAAACTTACATTAACCAAATTAATTAATAAAAACTTTTGACGACGACATTGTCGTCCCAAAACACATTAACAAAATAAAAATAAAAAGTCCCTAACCTGTCCCGGCCTGTAGCAGCTGACCCGGTGGTGGTTCACGACTGTCCTGCCGCCGGCGGTGGAGCTGTTGCTAGCGGTGCCCTGCTGCCGACTGCGAAGCTGCTGCCGCGGTGGTGGTGGCTTTATCTAAAAACAACGAAATTAACGAATTATATACCTTAAAATTCATCATTAAACTTTACTAAACTAACAAAACAAAATTAAAAGAAAAAAAATACATACCTTTTAAAAAAACGAATTACAAAAAATTAAAGAAATTGTGCACATTGGTGCATGTGTAAAACAGAGGTGGTTTTAATGGCGGTTGTGGTGGTGTCGATGATTGTGGTGGTGTCGATCTATATCAATTTGGGTGTCAATTTGGGTGTCAAATGGAGGTTACGAGTGATAGTAGTGTTTTGGTGGTGTCGAATTGAAGAAAATAGCGATTTTTTGGGATTTTTATGGGTTTTTTTTCGGTTTTTACGTGTTGTTTGTGGTGGGTTTTTTTTACTAAGTGTTGAGAGAGAAGAGAAGCAGATCTGTGTCAATTATTAATGTAAAATTGGGACGACCAAAACGGGACGACATTGTCGTCCCTTTTTGCTTTTTTTTTAGCCAAATATTTGGCGCGTTGTTTAAGTTTTCAGGGAAATTTTGGTCAAAAAAAGGGTACGACATTGTCGTCCCTTTTTGTTGTTTTTTTTTTCTTTACCTTTTGTATATTAAAATGTGTTTAGAATATTTAATTAATACTAAATAAATTAAATTTATTACAAAATTTTTAATAATTTTAAAATTAATTAAATTAGTTATAAAAAGTTTAAATAAATTAAAAATAATTTAAATTAGTAACAAAAAATTTAAATAATTTAAAAATAATTTAAATTAGTTATAAGAAATTTAAATAATTTAAATTAGTTAAAAATATTTAAATTGATTGAAAATGATTTAAACGACCAAGGATAGGTGCTATGGTATACGTATCATGTTAAACGACCAAGTATAGGTGCTATGGGATACGTATCATGTTAAACGACCAAGTATAGGTGCTATGGCATACGTATCATGTTAAACGACCAAGTATAGGTGCTATGGGATACGTATCATGTTAAACGACCAAGTATAGGTGCTATGGTATACGTATCATGTTAAACGACCAGCTATAGGTGCTATGGCATACGTATCATGTTAAACGACCACGTATAGGTGCTATGGTATACGTATCATGTTAAACGACCACGTATAGGGGCTATGGCATACATATCATGTTAAACGACCAAGTATAGGTGTTATGGCATACGTATCATGTTAAACGACCACGTATAGGTGTTATGGTATACGTATCATGTTAAACGACCACGTATATGTGCTATGGTATACGTATCATGTCAAACGACCAGGTATACGTCTCATGTTAAACGACCAGGTATAGGTGCTATGGTATACGTATCATGTTAAACGACCACGTATAGGTGCTATGGTATACGTATCATGTTAAACGACCACGTATAGGTGCTATGGTATACGTATCATTTTAAACGACCACGTATAGGTGCTATGGTATACGTATCATGTTAAACGACCAGGTATAGGTGCTATGGCATACGTATCATGTTAAACGACCAGGTATAGGTGCTATGGTATACGTATCATGTTAAACGACCACGTATAGGTGCTATGGTATACGTATCATGTTAAACGACCAGGTATAGGTGCTATGGTATACGTATCATGTTAAACGACCAGGTATAGGTGCTATGGTATACGTATCATGTTAAACGACCAGGTATAGGTGCTATGGCATACGTATCATGTTAAACGACCAGGTATAGGTGCTATGCTATACGTATCATGTTAAACGACCAGGTATAGGTGCTATGGTATACGTATCATGTTAACCGACTAAGTATAGGTGCTATGGGATACGTATCATGTTAAACGACCAAGTATAGGTGCTATGGTATACGTATCATGTTAAACGACCAGGTATCGAACGTAGGAACTGTTCAAACAATGCTTCAAGATTTGTTACCCTATTTCCCGCATCATCAAATGTGTAATCGAACGGGCTTTTTTCAGCTTCATTTTTTTCCTTCCTTTGCTTGACGAACTGCTCCCACATTGCTTTAGCTTCCAGCGTGTTTTCTCCTCCAACACCATTAGCTTCACAGTCCAAATACACCCTGTAGAATCGCTTTTTCCTTAACCATTCCAGAATGCGGTCTCTCATTATATTGTTACGTATCAATAACTCGAGTAAAGAGATATATCGACGACAAAACCAGTGACCACTCTTTTTCCGGCGTGTAATCAGCCATTATATTGTTACGTGTGTTTTGTGGGAATTGGCGATTGGGTTATTTATGTTTTGTCGGGATATATAAGGAAAACTTTGCGGGAAAAATAAAGGCGGGAAACTATTGGCGGTAAAAATAATGGCGGGAAACTATTGGCGGTAAATATTTTTTTTAATTCTATAAATGTATTTAATTTTAAATTAAAGTATTTAATTATAAATATAAACTATTTAATTTTAATTATATATTAAATAAAATTATTTAAATTAAATAAAAATAATTTTTTAAAATTAAATAATTTAATTAAAAACTAGTTTATAAAGTTTTAAAAAAAATAGATTTACAGTTTGGAACGACAATGTCGTCCCAAAGTGTTTGGCGGGTCCAAAAATAATGGCGGGATGTATTTAATTTTCGTGAAAAGTTATTTATAAAGATTTTAAATACTAAAAAATGAAATAATTACAAAATGGGACGACATTGTCGTCCCAAACTGTGTGGGCCAAAAACTCTTTGTTGACTGCTCTTTTTGTTGAAAATGTGTGGGACCCATCTTCAATTTGGGACGAGAATGTCTACCCAAATATTTTGGGCGTCCCCAAACCTTCAATTTGGTGTAGTGATTGATTATTTCATAAAACTTACAATATGATCTTAGGATATCATATGTATAATGATACATTCTACAAAGAGTACATCAACGGATTACGTTATAACAACACAAAAGAAATTAGCAAGCGCATTTTCTTGCAGAACGTTGATGACGATAAGCCAATAAGTCTCGAGAAAACTTGATTCGGACACGCCCGTTGGACCAAAAATAACTGATAATGCACGCGTTTAGGTCAAAAAGATTGAAAGAGATAGGGTTGAAAAGGAAGAGCATCATTGTTTTTGATGGAATCAAGGAGGCCTGACAAATGAGTTAAAGAAAGATGGATGGTTTTCTTTCTTTTTTCTTTTTCTATTAGTGTGTTATATGTATGTGATGTTGTTCTTATATGGAGTCTGCTCATATTGTCTGTTTGTCTAAAGTTCCGATAGCATCATCTCTGCAAATTTTCCACTGACCTTAAAAGTTTGAACCAGAGTAAAACATGGAGTCCCTTCTAGCTCTCTCTCTCTCTCTCTCTCTCTCTCTATATATATATATATATATATATATATATATATATATATATATATAGCATCAAATAAAAATATTACTTAAAATAAGTAGAAATAAGAAGAATCGTAACCGCAAATTCGAGATGCACCGATTTAAATTAGATGCATCCTTATAATCTTAGATGTATTATAATGAATCATAGTGTGTTTTCTAGCTTTTAATCAGATGCATATCTATATATTAGATGCATTTTATTGTTTCTCTTGTTTTTTTGTTCATCTGCACGTGCCGAAATCATGAAAATCAACTTGCACAATGTATACATCAAATTAACTTTCGAAACTCAAGATGTTGCATCTATATGATTAGAAATGCATCTAATGCAAGTCGTTGCATCTAAAATGCATGATTTTGGTCACTTCTTACCAATTTTTATTTTAATTTACTTTTCACTGGATCCTTTTATATATATATATATATATAGAGTGAGGATCAGGTGCGGATTTTTTTAATTAGTGCGGATGTGCGGATTGATCTGGACCGCCCATTTCAGATCTGATCTTGACTTTTTGTAAAAAAGTCAAGATCTGAGCTAACATTCATGGTACCAATTAACCTTGTAAATGATTTTTTTGATTTTTTTTCCTTTTGAGAGATCCTTACTATTGCTATCTTCTTTCATTTTTTTATTTTTTCAGATTTTTATGAGCACTTTTTGTTTTTTTGATTATGAGTCCTACCGTGATATTAACGATATTATGAGTTCTACTGTGATATTAACAATTTTACTTAATATCACTGTATTTTTTATTACGGTATTAAGAAAAGTTACGGTGATATTAAAAAAATTAACTTTGATATTAAGAAAACATGTAAAAAGTAACTGTGATATTAACAATTTTACTTAAAAGGTTACTTTGATATTAGAAAAAAACTTAATATCACTGCTGGTGTACATACTACTGCTAGCCTTAGTGAAACTACTGCTAGCCTTAGTGAAACTACTGCTAGGCTTAGTGAAACTACAGCTAGCTTTACTTAGTAGTGATATTAAGAAAGCTTGATAATTACGGTGATATTAACAAAATTCATAATATCATTATACCTTTTAACCATGAAAATGATTTTTTTTCTGAATTTTTTTTCAGCGATTCTTAATAAATTGTTGTCCTCTTTCTTTTTTTAATTTTTCAGATTTTTTTGAATTTTTTTTTTGAATGTTACTGTGATATTATCCGCACCATCCCTACTTAAAATCTAATCAGCACCCGATCCCTTCCCTATATATATATATATATATATATATATATATATATATATATATATATATATATATATATATATATATATATATATATATATATATATATATATATATATAGGGAAGGGATCGGGTGCGGATTAGATTTTAAGTAGGGATGGTGCGGATAATATCACAGTAACATTCAAAAAAATCTGAAAAATAAAAAAAAGAAAGAGGACAACAATTTATTAAGAATCGCTAAAAAAAATTCAGAAAAAAAATCATTTTCATGGTTAAAAGGTATAATGATATTATGAATTTTGTTAATATCACCGTAATTATCAAGCTTTCTTAATATCACTACTAAGTAAAGCTAGCAGTAGTTTCACTAAGGCTAGCAATAGTTTCACTAAGGCTAGCAGTAGTATGTACACCAGCAGTGATATTAAGTTTTTTTCTAATATCAAAGTAACTTTTTAAGTAAAATTGTTAATATCACAGTTACTTTTTACATATTTTCTTAATATCAAAGTTAATTTTTTTAATATCACCGTAACTTTTCTTAATACCGTAATAAAAAAGACAATGATATTAAGTAAAATTGTTAATATCACAGTAGAACTCATAATATCGTTAATATCACGGTAGGACTCATTATAAAAAAAACAAAAAGTGCTCATATTAAGTTTTTTTCTAATATCAAAGTAACTTTTTAAGTAAAATTGTTAATATCACAGTTACTTTTTACATGTTTTCTTAATATCAAAGTTAATTTTTTTAATATCACCGAAACTTTTCTTAATACCGTAATAAAAAAGACAATGATATTAAGTAAAATTGTTAATATCACAGTAGAACTCATAATATTGTTAATATCACGGTAGGACTCATAATCAAAAAAACAAAAAGTGCTCATAAAAATCTGAAAAAATAAAAAAATGAAAGAAGATAGCAATAGTAAGGATCTCTCAAAAGGAAAAAAAATCAAAAAAATCGTTTACAAGGTCAATTGGTACCGTGAATGTTAGCTCAGATCTTGACTTTTTTACAAAAAGTCAAGATCAGATCTGAAATGGGCGGTCCAGATCAATCCGCACATCTGCACGAATTAAAAAAATCCGCACCTAATCCTCACTCTATATATATATATATATATATATATATATATATATATATATATATATATATATATATATATATATATATATATATATATATAGTGTGGTTCTAGAGAAAAGTGTAATTAGAGAGAAAAGTGAGAAAAAAAGTTATAGGGTCGAATTTGCAAACATCTCAATCTTCAGGGGTAGAAAATAAAAAAAACAAAAAATAGAAGTAATCAACACTCCCTTTCACACAGACACTCCTGTTTCACACACTCACCATCACCACCATCACCGTTTCCACCGTCTTCCGTCGCCACCATCTCCATCTCCACCACTCAACATCACCACCATCATCTCCATCGCTCCACATCACCACCATCAACTCCACCATCACTGGAGAATGAAAAGTAATTACTATACCTCCTGGTCTTAGTGTTGCGTTCTTATTTGATTCACATGTTCTATTGACCAATTTCAAGGTATAAATTTTGTTTATTAATTGATTGATTGATTTGTTAGACCTAATTTGATGCCACATCAGCAATATTAGGTTTACTGAATGTGTAACCTCATTGATTTGTTTTGATTGTTAGTTCTGTTGTCTTTAAATTATTTATTTTTATGATTGACCTAATTAGAGGTCACTTCAGCAATCAGGTTGAAGCTATCGTTAGGTTTTGGTGTAATGGTGAATTTGTTGTGATGACCTCACCAATCAATGGTGCAAGAGGTAAGTGGTGACATGGGGTTAAGTTTAGTGAATTGTTAGGTCTTAGGCATTGTTGAATAAAATAATATGTTATAACATATTAGAGCATCAATGATGATGATTAGAGCATCAAATGTTTATGATTAGAGCATCTCATAAAACGTTAGTGCTTCAAGTGTGAATGATTAAAGGATCGTGTGATAAATTACGACATCTATAGAGTATGATTAGAGCATTTGTTTGTTTGATTAGTGCATCAGCGTTTAATGAAAATAGCATATGTTTGTATGTTTAGTGCATCATTGTGAAAATTATGTTTAGTGCATCAAAAATATGTTTAGTGCATCCGTGAACATACTAGAGCATCGATGAATATGGTTAGGGCTGGTCTGGTTCAGGTGGTACACGCTTACATTCATTTTATCGATTACGAGCTTTTTTTATAAATAAATTTTATGTGTTTTTTTGGTTACACGAAAACATTAGCTTTAAAATAATAACATTGATTTTTAAATAAATATGATGTATATCATTAAAAGCTACTTCAGGAAACCACTTCTGCACATTTCTTTTCCATTTCTATGCGCACAAAAGTTGCCTAACATTTAAAGTTTATAGTGCAATGAAAATCAACTTCATCTTCTATATATTAGTTCTTGAATATAAGTCATGTGTTTGATACTTGTATGATATCTATAGGTGAGTCTCTTCCAAGTCTTGAGCAAACAAGAGTTAAGGCACAATAATCTCTTCAGTGTCAGTGATTGCAAAATGTATTGGCAAAGTGAAGGCGAGTATCTTGCTGTTAAAGTTGATCGAATCACAAAATCTAAGAAGAGGAGGTATACTGGATTTGAGCTTTTGAGAATTAAAGAGCATGACATTACCTATTGAAGTTTTTGAGCTTGAAAACAAGAATGACAAAGTAATTGCATTTTCATGCGAGCCAAAGGGCAACAGCTTTGCAGTTATTCATGGTAATAACCCAAATCCCGAACTTAATTGTTACTCAATGAAGGGAGGTAAAGTGTTAAAGCTCGTGACCCTCAAGAAAAGACAGGCGAATGCTCTTTTCTGGTCTCCAAATGGCCAGTTTGTTATTTTGGCTAGGTTAAAAGGGGTTTAATGGTCAATTGGAATTCTTCAACGTGGAGTAGCTTGAAACTATGGCTACTGTAGAGCATTTTATGGCAACATATATTGAGTGGTTCCTACTGGAAGGTAACTTTTAGATGATAATGGGTAGCTTATGCTCTACATCATGTAATGCACGTCTTTTCTTGATTGTACGCAGATGTTTAAGAGGCTGTAAATATTTAAAACACAATTTGGGTGACTTCCAAGTTGATAAGTAGTAGGGAATCCATTTTTATTTTTAGTGCATCTGTTAGTGTGATTAGGGCATCTGCTAGTGATTAGGGCATCACTCGAATGGTTACAACATTTGTTTGTATAATTAGTGCATCCAAAAAATGTGTTACGGCATCTCTTAGTATGATAAGAGCATCATGTTAAGTTAGGGCATATGTTTGTTATTTTTAGTGCATCGTTGGTGATTAGATTGCTCCTAAACTTCCGTCCCTTCTCATTTCTCATGTTATAAAAGAAAAACAGGTTCTTTTATTTTTGTTAAGCATTACCTTTTTAATTTATACATCTTATGTTTCTGAAAGAATTATGCTATTTCAGGATATTTTATTTTGCCTGTTTCATGGAAGTTGGCAGTGAATGTCTTGAGCAATTGAAATATACACTTAAATTCTATGCTGAAACAATAAAAGGACTCATAAAATCATATCCCGGTGATTATGCGAAAGTGGCGCTATCCTATGCCAGAATGCCATTGCAAATGAACCCGGTGGTGAGTTTCTTCATTATATATCATTTATGTTGGAACTGGTGCATCATTGTTGTGATCGATAATTGGCATTTTAATGTGTTGACCATGTCAAATAAAAGACATAATATATTACTTCAGTCCTCAGATGTGCATTCCTCTTTACAAGTTTACATCTCATTTTGTTTGTACGAGTATACTCCGCTTCCTGATGTCTGATGATTTCTTACATCACACACTTAACTCCAATGGAGTTTTGTTATCATGTTAGAAAGGCAACCTAAAAGAGAGAATTTACTTCAAGATTTAGCGGTGGCAAAATTGACTATGGGTAATTGGTCACTGATAGGTTCGGGTTGAAATGGGACAGATTAGATTTACCCTTACACATTTATTTGCCTTTTTTTATAAATACTTGATCCATTAATTATATTTACGAAGCTATTACAGTAAGAGGTCTGTTATTTTGTGCATCTATGTTTGTGGTTGTTGCATCAGGTTAAAATGTTTGTATGTTTAGTGCATCATTGAGCATATTAGAGCATCAGTGAGTATAATTAGTTCATTGTCAAATACATTAGGACATCAATATGTGTGTTTAGTGTATCCGCTTGTATGTTTAGTGCATTTGGTCATAGTAAGGCATTCATTTGTATGTTTAGTGGATCGATGGAAATACATCAACATTTGTTTGTATGTTTAGTGTGTTGATGAACAGATTAGGGCATCAGTGAGTATCATTAGTGCATTGTCAGACATATTAAGGTATCAATGTGTATATTTAGTGTAACCGTGTGTATGTTTAGTGCATTGGAGATAGTAGGGCATCATCAGATTGTATTAGTGGATCTGTGTTTGTGGTTGCTGCATCAAGTTGAATGTTTGTATGTTCAATGCATCGTTGGACAAATTGAACATTTTAGTGCATCAGGTTGAATGTTTAGTGCAATTTTTTGAACTACTTGTGCATCTGTTTATATGTTTAGTGCATCAATGCACACATTAGGGCATCAATTGGTATGTTTAGTGCATCATTGGTCATAATAGGGCATCCATTTTTGTGTTTAGTGCATCGTAAGAACTACTTGGGCATTTGGCTGTATGTTTAGTACATCGATAAACATATTCGGGCATCAATGAGTAAGATTAGTGTAGTGCATCATCAGACATATTAAAGCATCAATGTATATGTTTTTTTCATCGTTGGAATACTTGGCCATCTGTTGGTATGTATAGTGCATCGTTGGAGAATACAATCACCTTTTGGCGAGAAGATGGTTAATATTGTATTGAATAACAAGCCTTAATGTAAATTTGGTGAGAACCAATTTACAAGAAAATGAAGATAAACTAGCTAATTTCATATCATAAGTTACATGCATGAACCTGAATTGGCTAAGATTGTATTGAATAGCAAGCCTTAATGTTAAGTACCATGTAATGAAATCATGAGACACTGGTAAAGTTACGGCAATCCGTAGTGTATGATTATGTATTACTGCATCTCCATTATACATTACTGCATCAGCATGATCCATGACCCCATTTTATTGTTAAATCAGGGCATCTAAAGTGTAAGATTATACATTAGTGCATCTGTATTAGACATTAGTGCATCAGCATTATGATATGAGTATATGAAATGTTACTGAATTAGTTTTCGTTTTTTTTTTCATTAACGATAGAAATCATTCTTTCATTAATATAGCTAAAAATGCATGAGATTCTGACTTTGAATTCATTTTTTATTTTCAGTTTATGATGTGACAATTTGAGGTTACACAAGCCCAATATCTTGATTTCAAGTTGGGATTTTCTGCAAACAAAGGGAAAAATTGGAGATTAGATGCAGCGGTTTCTTGAAAATTATACATGAATATTATCTTTAATTCTTCTTGTTGTGTTTCTTAGAGTGGCTTTTAATTAACTTTAAATGATTTTTTGTTATAGTTAGTTAGTGTTTTGACGAGAAATTTATCGTTTATGAAGTTGAATATTCTTCCCATGAGTGTTGTTTATTTTCAATAGCCAGTAAAGATGATGAGCTGAAACTTTGAGGTTGCAAACTTTCGGTGTGCTTTTCTTTAAACGTCTTTATTTTTTCATTACAAAATCTTGGGGTAATGCTTGAAATTAGTTATTTTATTTGATTTTGTACTTTTAGTTCACGAACGTTTCACTTGATGTCAAAGCTCGCCAATTTTATACTATATGTTGGAAGTTTTACACGTATGAAGCGTACCATGAACCAGACTCAACTTTGTGTTGGTGATGTGGACATAACTTTTTGTGTACTAAAATGTTGCTTATATCAGATTATATAGTTATTTTGAAGGTATATGTTTGTATGATTTAAGGGCATCTGTTTGTATGATTTAAGGGCATCTGTTTTGTTTAAGGGCATCTGTTTGTAAGATTCAAGGGCACTTATTTGTATGATTTAAGGGCATCCCATTTGACACCTCTAAAGTAAACTTGTACAGAAAAAATTGGAATAAAAATACATCTCAACTCCAAGATAAAGATTGAAAAATTAAAATGGTAGATTGCGAATATTCATGAATAAGTAATTCCAAAGTACACAAGAAAGTGAAGAAAAAAATTATGTCATTTGAAATAATATTATGAAGAAATTTACTGAATAACAAGTAACAAATATTTCTTCAATTGATTTCAGAAAAATAAAAATACATTCTATTATAGTCTCGACCTATTTCTTTTTTACATGGTTAACTAGACTCTGTACACACCATCCATCACCCATTCAACGTTGGAACTCCAAGCAAACTTATTTGCATACTTAATAGTCGTCCTTCTCTTCTCCAATGACCATATCTAACAATAACGACAAGGAACAAGATCAGGAAATCATGCACATCTCATTTTCCAGTAAAAAATAAGATATTTAGAATGACAGATATGAGTTTTGCTGGTTTACATAACTCAATAATCTAGATTAACAATAAAGGATATAAAATTAATAAACGAAATGGGTTCAATCCAAGAGCTTCTGAAACTGACTTTAACATATATATTAAATTCAGCAACTGCATTTGTTTATCCCTTTGTGTTAATAGATGAGTTTATTTTGAGCTAAAACTTTAGTTCATCTGTTTCAGTCAATTTTGTGCATCTGTAACAAAATATATTTAACGATAATATAAATTCTTTAATAGAATAATCACTCATTTTCAAATCCATATTTTAAAGAGTAGATGTACAGCACAAGTATGAAGACTAAATCCGAACAAATGAAAAAGGTATGCTGATAAGCATAATCTGCATCCTTTAACCTATCTTTATTTTAACTCTTTGACCCGTTAGAATAAAAAAATGAATCCACCCACTCATAATCAAAGGATTCGAAAATGCAACACCAACAAAAAAAAAATTGAAACAAATTAAGAGCAGAATAGATATGGGCCATTACTACTAACTTTGATAAATGTTGAAACTTTCTTCTCACTAATCTTTTCATATTTTTGTTTCTTATTTCCGGCTTTCAGTCCTTGTGATGGTAGGCAACGTCACAAAATAACATAAAAGAGTTATTAGCCAAATTAAGTTTCAATTCTCAAAAGGATTGAAGTAAACAAACTTGGAGATTATATATATACCATCTCAAAAAGTACATAAGAACAAAACCAAGTGATTCTAAATCATCTATCATGCATTGTTCTACATATATAAAGTCCAAATGAGTGAATATCATGTTAGTTAATCGAACAATTAAAGCAACTTTGAGTGCACCACGAGGTTACCGATTCCGAGATGAATGCGCCATAAATTTCAGACTTACCTAATGATGATTCCGCTAATAGTGATCCAGTTACTTTTACAAGCTCTAGAGACATGTCTCAAGCGGTAACCAAATCATTTGAAGCATGAGTACATGATAATGCTAGTGTGATTAAACTTTTTGCAATCTTTGGATTTGCTACATCAATAGTTTCACACATATGCATCGCCCACATTCCAATAGACCCACTCATCTTTGAAATATCGCACATACTCTGATAAAAAGGTAGCATATAAGTCTAAACAAAATCAACAAGTAAAATAGTGGAACTCTTGAAGGGGCACAAAAGATAGCACAAAAGTTAACAGATTATAAATCTATTCAAAAAATTTAGGGCATCAAAGTGTAAATTAGTACATCACAGTTATAAAATCTCATTCAAATATTTTATCAAACACTTACTGTGCAGTCTTTTGTAAACATGTTTTCCATGTATTTATTTCTCAATTTCATTTCTAAATAACTATCCTATACAATGAATCATGTAAATAAACTCTTAAAAAATGAACATCTATAAACAAAGATGATGATTAACTAATCAAATTCATAAAAACAAAAACCTGACTCAGTATGAATAAAATCCTATAAAGATGAAACAACAAGAATCACATACAAGCTTTATAATTGATGTTAAGTAGCAAAAATAACAAAATTATAATCGAAATCAGCTACATACCTCAATTAGGTCTTCGATTTGATAAATTATGATGAGATGATATTGTGAATCTAATAACACGATATGATTTCATGTGTTAATTTGATCATCGATTTGACATGTGTTGATAAATCTGATAACACAACTGAGAGAGAAAAAATATCAGATCGTGGAATGAGAGAAAGAAGAAAAAGAAAAAATGAAAAAAAAAATATGAATTATATATGATGGGTTCGAATTTACAAAACCTTCCCTTTAAGAATGAAAGAAAATACAATTAGGTCCCTGTAGTTTGATGTGAAAAGGGGGAGGGGAAGAGGGGGTGATCTAATGGTTGAGATCACTTCTCTCACTTTTCCACCAAGATCAACTTTTTAAAAGAACCAATTTCTATATATATATATATATATATATATATATATATATATATATATATATATATATATATATATATATATATATATATATATATATATATATGGAAGAGATCGGGTGGGTTTTAAGCTTTTAAGTAGGGATGGTGCGGAAATATCACAGTAGCTTTTTAAAAAAAAAATTCAAAAAAATCTGAAAAAATTAAAAAAATAAAGAGGATGATAAATTATTAAGAATCGCTGAAAAAATTTTCAAAAAAAAATCGTTTTCATGATTAAAGGTATTGTGATATTAATATCGATTTTGACTTTTGTAAAAAAGTCAAGATTTGATCTTAATATTACATAAACTTTTTTTTTAAATACAAATTGTTAATATCACACTAACTTACAATTTATATCACAGTACTTTTTTGTTTTTTTTTACTATAATTATTAATATCATCGTAACTTTTTTAATAAAAAAATGTTAATATCACGGTTACTTTTTACATCACAGAAACTTTTTTTTTTTTTTTAATATAATTGTTAATATCACCGTAACTATCATATGTTTTTTTAATAAAATTATTAATATCATAGTAACTATCATATGTTTCTTAATATCACAAGTCATTTTTACATGTAAAAAAACTTACTATCACAGCTGGTTTTATAATATCACCATTTTATAATATCACAGTTTCTTAATATCACTATAGGACTCATAATATCGTTAATATCACGGTAGGACTCATAATCAAAAAAACAAAAAGTGCTCAGAAAAATCTGGAAAAATAAAAAAAATGAAAGAAGATTACAATAGTAACGATCCCTCAAAAGAAAAAAAATTAAAAAAATCGTTTACTTGGTCAATTGCTACCGTGAAGTTAGCGCAGATCTTGACTTTTTTTCAAAAAGTCAAGATCAGATCTGGAATGGGCGGTCCAGATCTATCCGCACATCCTTAAAAAAAATCCGCACCTGATCCTCACTATATATATATATATATATATATATATATATATATATATATATATATAAATCGGTTCATTTGAAAAATTGATCTCGGTGGAAAAGTGAGAGAAGTGATCTCAACCATTAGATCACTTCCTCCTCCCCTCCTTTTTTTTTCATCAAACTACAGGGGCCTAAATGTAACATTTTATTTTTTGGAGGTAATTTCCGTAACTTTTTAACAATACCGTATATAATGTTAAATCAAAATCATTATTTGAGATTATCCTTTCCAAAATTCTCTCCTTTTCTCTCTATAAAACGAAAACTTGATTCACTCAATTTTTTTCTGTCACAACTCAAAGAGCTCGTTGATGCACTGATTCCGTCAATCATAATGACACATTCCGACATCAACTGTATGTTAATCGTAACTATAATCGTTATTTTTTTTGCGTTAATTGTATGATTATGTGACATAACACGTTTTCCCCTTTATTTTCGATGTTAATCTTATGTTATATGTTGATTTTATTGATATTGACCTAATGTGTGTGTTATCTGATGATTTGTGTGTTTTTTTAGTATATTTTAATTTTATTTTTTTGTTATTTTTATCATATATGTTAATGATTATGTTTTAACAGTTGCGTTGTTAGCTTAATCTGATTTTTTTTTGTACAGATGCACTAATTTTTATTAATTGCTGTTTGTTATGTATTATGATGTGTTATTTATTATTTTATATATATATATATATATATATATATATATACTAGTTTTCGAAGCCCGCCCAATGGGCGGGCATGTTTTATAATTATTTGTTTGTTGTTTTTTGTTAGTGTAAGCATGCGTAAATACGTTTTTAAAATAATATTATTTGTTTGTTGTTTTAAGCATTTGTTTGTTGCTTTTAAATAACTTGTATACATTTTTAATAATTGTTAAACAATATTATAAGACATTTTTTAAAAAAAAAATTTTGTTTTATTTTAAAAAAATAAATGGTTATAAATAATTGTATGGTTTTCATGGATGGTTAATAAGACATCATATATAATTTTTACAACATTATGAAATATATGCATGTTTGTAAAGTTGTAGATAATGAAAATAATGCAAATTAACTGTACAATATTCATGTTAGGAGGTGGCATTTGAAATCCTGAGTATTCCTGTGTGTTTTGATCAGTTGGACTGAAGAAAACAAATTTCTTATGTTTTTTGTGATTATCTGAATGTTTTGATATATACATGTCACAAACATTCATTATACTGAAATAGTGTCCTTTGAATTTGCAATGTGTCTATAAAAAAATTCCATATAACGCTAACGATGTATTAAAAATCAGTTATTCACAAGCAGGCATGATGCAAGCCTCTCCGAGATAAGAACTTTGTAGATAGCCGAAACCAAGGTAACATCAGTAAATTGGTAACCAAACGTGTTGAGGTAATCTCCTCTATTTCCTTTCAAGTAATTTCACAAGCAAAGTAATCAATTCAAGTAAACACAATACTGGTAAAACTCGAAGACATTAATGGGTGAGGCTTCTGGATTGCCAAATCATGGCCAAGGACAATAAATCCAAATACTCCTTAAAAGCATCACTTGTAAGTATGTCTTTTGTGACAAATACCTGCTATCTTTTTCAAATAATAAAACGCATATGTGTTAGTAGTCTTGTACACAAACTAACCACAAAGTTTAGATATTACTACGATTGTTAAAAAACAAACACTCACATACAAACTTTTTAACTGGTTCAGAGTCCAGATAGGGACTCATCTTTTATCTACAAAGTTTTTCGATGCTTATCGATCACTTGAAGTTGAAGACTTGAGGACTACGGGTACCTCAGATGTTATTAAGCTTAGGTTAGCATTAGCATCATTTTAAGAAGCATGATCGATGGCCTTCCAGGATGCCTGTAAAGTGTTAGTTTACATGATTAGTGTCCTTACTTAAGGCTAACAATATTATGCAGGGATGTCACAATTACCAAGACCAAATGACCAGCACGATTTCAAATTTAGTTGTGAACAGAAATGCAAAACTGGTTTTGGAGTTTAGCCAAAGAGGTGCATGTTATGCTATATAATTTACTGATATTTCACGAAGCCTTTAATCATACCAAACAAAAGTAGTCATAATTAACAGGTGAAAGCACTTATCTTTGTTCATCAAACTTGACTACATGTGTAATTATGGTTGCTCCTCCTGAATCCCAGAACACGCAAGACATTTGTTTCTAGGAACAACCTGCTCATCCCTTTCTTCTTCTCAATTACAGCCATAGTCGCTTCACGTCTCAACACCACCGATATTGATTAAAGATTGTAAGGGTAATATTTAATGCTTTGTGGATGAGGTATCTAGTGTACATACCAAATATATAACCCCAAGGATGTCTCCGTTATCAGGCCGATAGATCAACTGCAGGAGAAGCAAACAAATTTAGCAACATGCCATCGATAAGAGAAAGGCGCAAATTTTGAAGGAATATGTAATTCCTGACTCAAAGTCATAAATGAGTGACCTTACCATTAGAACGGAAAAGATATTCCGAAGATATGTTGTAAGGATTATGAAAATGTGTAGGGCATCGATTCGACAACAAGTTCATAGCCTGATATGGAACTAAGGGCCAGTTTGATATATCCGAATGATTTATGTTGAATGAGTCGTATGTCTACTTTTTGAATGAAGGATTAATTTTTAGCAAGTGTTCTGAATGGCATAATGTGTAGTACTAAATGAAGTATGATTGATCGATAAGTGAACTTCATAGAAAACTGCGGTCTGTGATCCACACAGACCATATCAATATTCAATTTACAATAAGTTAAGGATTTGATCTCAAAAGTCAAATTGATAGATATGGGTAGACTTAGGGAGTTTCTAATGGTGGCTACGGTAAACTGAAAATGAATGCATACACATACCTCACGAGCCATCAATCTCCAAACATTTTCAGCATACAACTTTGGATCATCCTTCTCTTCTTGTGAGGGGTAATAGACTGGTAACCTTGTTACTGTCATATAATTTACAAATTGACACAGCAACCATCAGTCTAGCCATGGGAAAACCTTGGGAGAGGTAGGCAATCGTGCTGTAAGAACTTCAACTCCAGTCTCAGTAACCTGCATGGTATCTAAACGTGAGAAAAGCATAGACATGGGTGGACTCATATTCCTAAAATGGGTCATTACATGCTAGTCAAGTCTGTCAAAAGTGACTAAAAATCAGCCCAATGTGCACCTCAAAATAAGTTGCAAATTCAGCCATTAGACCTGAGCATATCAACAACATTTAAAGTTGTTCAAGACCTGATTTCAGTCACTCTTAGGAATAATTTTATTTTGATTACTTAGGAATATATATAGCTGATGAATAGCTAAAGGGGCTCTTACCATTATAAGCCTTGAAATTGTTTTGTTGCTTAGTTCAGTGTGGTTTCTTTTTGATCATCAGTTGGAAGTTGAGTTGCCGCGCTTTTAGATTTGGATTCTTGTTTCGGGGAATCATTAGATACTTCTTGTTTATGACGAATGGCGCATCTGCAAGTGAGAAACAATGAAGTGTATATTATAGGGTGCAAAAAGTTTATGAAGCCATTTTTTTCTGGTTTATAATTCAACTGCTGAGCTTATTTCAATATTTCAGTCACAATAAGGTACTAAACCCATTACAGTTATAAAGTATATAACAGTTTTTGGAGGTGGCGTGCGTAATCATTGTAGTATTTCATTAATATACTGGGAAAAAAGAATATTGTACCTGTAGAGAGGTGGCTGGTCCGAGTCTGGTATTTGACATTGCTAGTGTGATGCCCTGGTACCCATCTTCCTACCGCATGTTCTGAACTTTTTAAAATACCACGGTGTCGTGTCATCAATCCTTATTATGGTAGCCTCAACCGTAAACCTGACATCCTGCAAATCACTATGTATTTGTTACATAATTCTTGTGGGCTATACGTAGATGAGTGCTACTGTGTCATACCACATAGTATTCTGGATTGATTTCAGTGATAGTAATCAATTTTATTCGGTTTTTGAACCTTTCTTGATCTAGCAAGAACTGACAGCTATCACTACTTGTTTTTCAAATTCTAGATACTCATTGATAATGAACGCTTTTGTTATTTCATTCCATAAAGTAAATCGCACGAGTCTACCCCTGAAAAGTAAGTATTTCATGGTTACAGATTTGGTTGGCTGGGAATATAAGTACTGGTTTATAATATACTTACTCGAGGTTATAGATTTCTATGTCCTTTCTAGTGGTTCGCTTTGTAGTGGGGCCACCAGTTGTTCTTTCCTCGTACACCCTTTTCACGCAGCTGATGTAATCTGGTATGACATGAGTTTTGGCTATTAGTTTAGAAATTCAAATGGTTGTTGAAGCATAAGTAATTAACTGTTAGTATTGTGCTTCCAGTATCGGCTTAATGTTTATCATCTCTAACGTACCAACACATGTTGAAAAGATGACAGAACAAAATTTATAATTCAAAGGTACTTTGAGCCAATGACTCAACATCAAAATATCAACAAATATAATGATGAAGTCATAAAACTACATAGATAATGTGCTATACTTAGCGTCAACATTATTGTTGATAATAAGCAAATTTATAGCGACCATCAAATACAAAACCATATCTTTAGGTAGATATAAATAGGTTGTCTCACAATTGACATATAAATTTACCCAAGCCATTATGATTTGTAGCCGGGGCTGTTAACTGTTCTTACAATATCTGCCCTCTACATGATCAAATTGGGTATCATTTTCATCATAAGAACTGGAAACTCTCTTAACGGTTATTCAAGTCCAAAGAAGAGTAACGGGGTGATGGTATGTGAATACCAGCTACAACAACTCAAGGGAAGTAAATCCATCTGTGAAAATATCTAAATTAAAAATTCCAACCGGGTGTAGGATTACGTGATACATCCATGGTTGAAAAGAAGATGTTAGAACCTGAACATGCAATAGTTTCATGGAAGCAATGTTTTTTATGTACTTACTTGTGTCCAAAATATAAAATCATAAGATGCTCGAGTGGAAGTCATATGTTGAGCAATTCCAAAGTGTTAGGGCTGATCAATCAAAGGATTTACCTTAGTGATTTCGAGTCTTCATACATTTGAGCACCCAAGCTCGACGACGCGCTCGCCAAACACTTTGGTTCAATATGTTGTTTGGCACATGATAATATCCAATCATGTACCGTACACAGCATGTGTAACTGTCTTTTAAAGGTATGAGATAAATAAGCTTATAAGTTATCAAATTACCTCGCGTTGTCAAGGGTGCATGGCTGTTATTTTCATGTAAAGTGTTGTAACCTGCAAATTGCCTGATTCATTGGTGACATTGAATTATATAAAATTGACCATATATTCATATTGATAAGCACTTGTAGAGGGATGTGATTGCGTACCCGTGGCATGACAATGAAAATCAGAAGCATTCACCCTAACTGTAAAGACAGTGACAAAAGTTATCGTTATTTAATGCCAAAAAGGTTAGAAAACAATTAAAGCACACACATTACAGGTGCACGTCAACAATGGTATGCAAAATAAAATTATCAAACATATCTTGAACAATTTAAAAAAGGGTCTTATGGAAGGATCAATTAGATTGACTAACAGAAGTCCATTTAAATACTAAAAGTGTTCCATATTATGATATTAAGGTTCCAGTCATGTGGAATATGTTCCAGCTTCACAGTGTAGGACTTTACTTGATATATGATAAACTCTAGTATTACATTGCAAACAAAATATAATTACCGGAAATAGAAGAAACTGGTCATAAGAATCTGATAGTTATCATAATAATTTGCATTCTGAAAGTTTTGCCAGAGAAGTTAAGAAGTCCAAGGTCGACATGTGACATGGACCACAGGAAGTGATTAACAAAGCATACGACATATATACTCTGTAGAAGCTGCCTCAGGATCAAATCATGATTTTGTTGATGTATATGCTCCTATGAAGCACCTAAATACATAACATTCATAGATATGAGCCAAATACTGAGAAACTCGATCGAGACTAAATATATATGAGCAGTACTAACCTTAGATTTTGGACGCCGTTGTTTCTGACTGTCATCTTATTTGTAGTTAATATTCTGTCACGATCATCATTGGATTACTTTGAATTACAACGCCCAGAATCTGAACCACATTTGGATGCCGTATCTCCTGAAGCAATTCAAGTTCATCCCTGAAAGCTCTCCTGTTTAAACCCGGTGAATTAGAAAAGCAGACACCATATTATATGGGGAAAAAACATAAAAATATTGTTGGTAATTAAAAAACCCACACTTCTTCTTTATCGGTAATAAGCTCGTCTCCAAGCTTTTTAACTGCAACTTTAGTTCCACGCCTATGGTGAAGGTACCCTGCAAAGTTTACTAATTCTTACTGCTGTTGTTTTGATGGTGGCGTTTTTTGCTGCGATATGTGTGATCTAAACAACACCTTATCCTGAGACAAAAAGCAGCATAAAAATTAATCCAGATAAATAATACCGTAAGATATAAAAGCAAAGATCTATAGCTTCATCCTGTTATCTTTTATCATTACTTTTATCATCATATATGTTGGACTTCTGCTACTTCTAGGATATAATGCATTTAAATATGTGATATTCAACCATAAGCTCTTTTAGAATCCTTTTAACGGACTTGAATGTAGTTTGGACCAACTTGTTACTTTGCCTCTAAGGGTCACACGCTTGACTCTTATAGATTGAATAGGAGAAATGCTTCTTCTATGTTCTAGCCAACATCATAGTTCCCGTGTATTCAGTGATTTGATTTTTTTTGGATGTATGCACATGCTCAGCATAATACTTATAGTAACCCCAGAAAAGTGAGTCTCATCATTTTTGAGCTGGTCAAGGTTTCCACTTTTGTCGACGATATCTTATATGATGACAACATCGGTGACTTTTTAAAACCATACACATTTTTATCAATGAATTGCAGCAATCACAATCAATTAGTTACCTGTATCCCAAACTATTTTTATAAGAATTTGTCAAATGTTGCAATGTTCGTAAAATAACTGTAAGTGAAAACTACACAATTCTGCTAAAGAAGTTATAAACGATCCTGTTTTATAGAAGATTTCGTCTTATATACATACAAAAGGTGCAGTGGTTGATTGCTAATGGACCTGCTTCTTCTAAAATCCATGCTCCATAGATTAATCTTGCAGCTCTGCCTCCAGCTCAACCAAATGCAACGGGACTTTTATGGCTAATCATGAGAATAGGCATTATTGTGGCAAGTGGGATAAATTTGAAGACGAAGGTACGACTCTCTTTCTATATGAGTAACCATTTATCAGAGAAGGAGCAATTTCAGCTCATTCCCGTAAAAATATATTCGTGTTGTGGGTCAATCGAACCCGCGTTCCACACAAAATATCCTTTTTCACCCATACCTATTTCATCTGTTACCCAGCCAGACCATTTTGCTACATCTAATATACAGGAAACAAACAACCTTTTGGAATGAATGAATGTTCTTAGGGTTTTGAGAAAAATAAACCTTACCTTGGCATTAACGTATGAGGCATGATGCTTGTTATTCACAAGGGATGTTAACCCGTCAATGAATTCAAAGTAGTTGTATCCAACCATGATCTACAACAGTCTTAAAAAATTAAAAACAAAACAAAACAAAGTTTAACTTATTTAATTAATTCGACATAAATGTATTTAAACCAACCATGTCTATGCCAGCACCAACACTTTGTTCAATGGAGTATGTATAATTAGCATGAACCAGATCGGTAATCTTGTCAATACCCTGAAAATCTGAGATCACAAATCCCTGAAAAAGCATTGAACAAAGCATGTAAATACCCTATCTCTACAATGAAACGGGAATCTAAATAATAGTAATAGAAGAAGAAAGAGTAGTTTACTCAGAATTTGAGTTTGTTCTTGAGAAATCCAGTTATAAGGTCTTTATTTTTATGCATTTTCACTCCATTCCAGCTAGAATACAAAACCATGATGGTTGAAACACCCTTTCATATTGCATCATAATAAGGTCGCATATAAAAGAGATAATTCAAATTATGTACCGATTAACATTATGTTCAGCTTTTATGGATACAAAACCATTCTTCAACACAACGAGCATTAGAAGAAGCCAAGCATTTAAGATCGTCTAAACACCCATTGGCAGTTGCTTTATGCAAACGTACCACATTTTCCATGTCCTCACTGTGGGAAACATACAAATTCTTTCCTACAAAATGAAGAGATTTCAATTGACATATATGAAACTAAATACATATTAAAAAGAATCAAGGCTTATATGATCTAACCTGCATAGCTTGACCTTCGGACATCTTAAAACTGTATGACTCCATAAGCCGGTGAAAGAAGGGCATACACATCTTCAACTTCCGCATATGATCCTTCAATTTAAAAGGATCGTGATCATTCTATAAACATGTAAACTAAAGTTAGCATCCAATATACAAAGCATGCATCCAACCTACAAAATTACAACATCATAAACGCATACGTGGTTTTAGAAAATTCATTACAAAGAAGATGCTTTCAATCGTTAGTAGATAATTAACATAAATAATAACCGGTTATACCGCAAAAATCATACCGGATAAGATATTACCAACATAGAATACAAACAACCCGTACATCAAATCAAAAAAAATATTGTGTGTGTGATAATGAGTGGTATTAGGGTTTGGAAACAAAAATATTCCGTATGATGATGGATTGGGCTTTATTTTTTTTTTTAAATTGTTACTTTTTTTTATCATTATATTTATGGCTTTGCAGAATATATCATAAAAATTAAGTTGATCTAGTGGTAAACACACATGTTATTTATCCAAATAACCAAGGTTCGATTCTTGCAAGACTTATTTTTTAGAATTAAATTTCGAAAATTAATGCTTAGGTAATTAAATTTCAAAAATAATTAATAATAGCTAATTAAATTAAAAAAATATTGCTTAGTTGGACAACAAATTGCTTAGGTGGACATATAATGCTTAGGTGGCATTGAGGTGGCATTGAGGTGTCATTGAGGTGGCATTGAGGTGGCATTAATGTCAAATGCCTCCTGTTATATATAATATATATATATATATATATATATATATATATATATATATATATATATATATATATATATATATATATATATATATATATATATATATATATATATATATATATATATTAATTTAATCATTTTGTATAATACAGATGCACTAATTTATCAATCATGTTCATATTAATGTTGTTGTTGCTGCAATAGTTGAAATAAGTGTTGTTGATACACTTTTATTTTTGTATCAGATGCACTTGTATACGAATTAGTGTATTAAGTTTGTGGATACACCTTTATTTTTGTATTCATGTGCATTTGTATGTGATTTATATGAATTAGTTGATTAAGTTTTTGTATTCAGGTTCACTTGTATACGAATTATGGATTAAGTTTGTTGATATGCACCTTTATTTTTGTATTCAGATGCACTTGTATGTGGAGTGATAAGTTGATGCGATTGACAAGTTTGTTGATGCACTTTTATTTTTGTATCCAGATGCACTTGTATGCGATTGATATGAATTAGTAGATTAAGTATGTTTATATGCATTGAATGTATAACTTGAAGTAATACGGATTAGATAGCTGTATACGGATAAGTTGATTATGTTTATATGCACAATGTATAACTTGAAGTGAGGTGATAAGTTGATGCGATTTATATGAAGTTAGTGGATTAAGTTTGTTGATGCACCTTTTTTGTGTACAGATGCACTGAATATATATAGATGCACTTTTCATATTTGGTTATAAGTACTAGTTACACAAACATGTTCTAATAGTTGTGTTTTCATATCTGCAGGTTTAGGTACGATTTCTTCTTCAAACAATGTTGGCGAAAGCAGCAGTTGTAGTTATGTGTGTGGGGGTAGTTCTAGTTTAGGTTCTGATGGTGTACGTGTATCTAGCTCTGGCTCAGTGAGTGATGATTCTAGTTCGAGGCTTGTTAGTGCGTCTAGTTCTTCATCGGTTGTAAATGTCTCAAATGTTGGTGATCGATCTACTGGTGTTTTGTCGGTTATTGATGGGACAAGGATTTGGGTTCCTGATGTGGATATGTCTCTTAAACCGGCAAAAGGAACTGTGTTTGTATCCTTGGTGCAAGCGTACAACTTTTACAGACATTATTCAAAAATAGGAGGGTTTGATATTAAGCTTGGTACTGAGAGCAATCCCGATGGTAGCGATTATCCTAGTATTAAGTACTTTAGCTGTAATAGAGGTGGGAAGAAAAGAGATTCTATGTATGATAGACATAGGTCGGATTTTGATGTTGCTGTGCGTGGTAGGGTGAATGGTAAAGGTGCTGATGGGGCGATTGACAATAAGGGCAAGGGAATTGACTTGTCACTGGTTGGTGATTCTTTTGCTAAGAAAAAGTTTAGGAAGAATACTTCATGTAAGACTGGTTGTTTAGCTCAGTTGAGGGTTAGGAAAGTCGATGGGGTTATGTACGAGGTGTATGTGTTTGTTGAAGAACACAACCATCCGCTAGTTTCAAAAGAAGACATGCAGTTTTTAATGAGTTCAAGGGACATGGGGTGTTCTAAGCAACATTTTCTGATGCAAGTATCGAATTCCAATGTTGGACCTGTTAGAGCGTTTAGTCTTATGAAAGAGATTTATGGAGGGTTTGAGAATATTGGTGCAACTGTGGTGGATTGCAAGAATTTTAAACGGGATGTGAGTTCCTTTATTGGAGACCGTGGACGCCTGTGATGGTGGTGGAGAAGTTAAAGAACCTTGAGAAGCATTGCGAGGGGTTTTTTGTCGATTACTATAAGGGTGAAGGAGATTCTTTATCTGCTTTTTTTTGGGCTAATAGTTGTGCCAAGTTGAATTACCGGCGTTTTAGAGACGTGATATCCTTTGATGCCACCTTTAGGTCGAATAAGTATGTTTCATGCCTTACTTTTATTTTTTTGTCAATTTATTTACTGTTCAACTTTTCATATATATTGGTGCACCTTTTTATAATAAACTGATGCACTAAAAATCAATTGCAGGTACAAAATGGTGTTTGTGCCTTTTACTGGGATTGATAATCATAACCGGTCTGTTACTTTTGGTGCTGGGTTGCTTGCTGATGAAACAATAGCTTCTTATAAGTGGCTTTTGTGGGCTTTTAAAAAGGCGTTTTTAACTGATCCTCAAGTTGTTGTGACTGACCAGGACTCGTCGATGAAACAAGCCATTGCTGATGTTTTTGTCACACCCCCAAATTACATGTTTTGCAGCGGAATGGAATTCCTGGGGATTGACTGTCATAGCATCACAATCACAGTTATATTGAACGACCTAAAGTGTCGTTTGAAAAATACATCGCTTGATTTAATAAAAACATTCAGAGTTACAAAGATAGGTCCCAAATGAAAGTTACTATGTGCAAAAAAAATAAGTTTGGTACAAGTCAAACGATGTTTTTAAAGTATATAAATCCCATGTGTGACGCGTCGTCACCGCGACTCTATGATATGTCCACATGCATGCCATGAAGTGAATGCCTTAGTTACCTGAAAATACATTGCTAAAAGTGTCAACACAAAGGTTGAGTGAGTTCATAGAGTTGTTGGAAATGTTAAATACGACTACCACAAGTATAAATTATGTATGACAATGTCGTCACAAAAATGATACAATTGCTATAAGTCCATGACACCGAAGCTCTGACTGATGTTCGCCCCAATAGAGTGTTTGCCAAACAACTCAAATAATGATAATGACATGAAATGCATCCGTCCGGTTGGAATCCGCCAACCCAGATGGAGGTGTCACCCTCGATAGATCTATCCACTCACTCACGCTTCTATGAAATTAACGGTTCATGTTCATGAAATGGGGACATTTAACGGCAATGAGGTAACTTAAGCAATGTAATGAATTTGATATACTTGGTATCGTAATAAAATGATGTACAATGTATTCTCCCCCGTAGGTTTGAAATAAGTAAAAACTTGAATAAATCGGGGCTATGAAAACTCACCTTTTGCAATGATTATGATGACAAAAGTGGATACACTGAAATGTAGCGTGAATCTCAAAACTTGACCTATTATGAATGATATGATATGTAATAAGTCATGATGTAATGTTATGCATGCGATTCGGATGATATTTATACCACTTATGAATTTTTGAAAACAATACTTCTCGTCGAAAATATAATCTTTTAACGTCTTGACTATTTTTAAATTACTTCACATGTATTTGCATTGAAATGATATCCGACGATAATCATTTAGTGATTTATTGTGAAAATATTACTTTTCGTCGTAAAATAATGTTATTGAAATTTCCATGAAAATGACAAAAACGGCCTCTAAAAGCTAGTCATAAAATGGTGCACGTCGAGCGTTAAGAAACAAACTCAACGGTTTTGGGAAGCTCGTATGATAATCTCAAAGTTTTAGTACATGAGTTTTCATCCTAGAGGTCTCGAACATAAAGAAAATAGAGGTTAAATATGGTACTTTTAGTCCAAAATATAGTTTAAGGATGGTTTTTCGGCAAAGTTTGAGCGACCGTAATTAATTCATTACAACTCCGCTAATCAAACAATCGGACATTTTGGAAAGTATACTTGGCGATTTCACTTTTACTAGAAGACTTTACTTCATAAAAAGTTCTAATTCAATGTTAAAAACAACCTTTAACTTGGGACTAGTTTTTGCCGCAAAACTTGTTTATTAGAAATCAAGTTATAGTTTTTCTTATATGATAATAGTTACGGCAACTTTTATAAACATGTGTAATTTAGTCGTTACAAATCCGTTTTCTACGTTTTAAAGATCCTTAACTTCGTATCGAAGTATACTAACATATTTTTAACAAATCGAAATAATTTACAACGTCCAAGCTTCATTTTTGACTCGTACAAAACAAATATTGTTTGCTGAAATTTCCAGAATTTTGTATTTTTCGTCGCCAAATTGAAAAATTCATAACTTCTTCGTTATAACTCCGTTTTAATCCGTTCAAGCGGCCACGGTTTCGTTTTAAAGTATATTTTCTAAATAACTAGGCCAAATATTTTTGTCTACTGTCGGATTTTCCAGAATTTAATTTTAAGGACAGACCCTTTTCAAAACGTGTCGAAATGAGTTTTTCTCGCTCCAAACCTATTCTAACCCATTCAAAACAACTCCGAAGCTATTCTAATCCTACCATAAACCTTCTTAGGGTGTCCTGGGTTCCTAGACATCACCAAAAATTATATATAACAAGGAGTAATTATAGGATGGATTATTTATATTTAACACTTAAAACCTTAAAACCTTAAAATGGTATAAATATCACATAATTTGCATGTTTCTCAAATAAAATGATATGACCATAATAATGAATATGAAATAAAAATATGAATATGAATGCTTACTAATGATATGATGAGGTTTAAGGACAAAAGGGTTTTCCTAATCACTTGAGGTTTGTATTACAAAACCTATGCAACAAATGATACTAGAGTTTAATAAATCTTGTCTTGAAAATTTGAGATGATTCTCCACCTTGGTCCTTGGCTGCCGAATATTTGAGAGGAAGAGAGGAAACAATGGGTCTTGGTCTTTTTATTTGCAAATGATGTGAAAGTAATTAAGTTAGTAATATTATACTTGTATACTAAAGATATTTTGCAATTCACACTATGACTCATCCCTCCCTTGTCGACAAGGGAGGATAGTCATTCATCTCTTATTGTTTTTTTTTTTCTAAATGTATAAGTGTAAGATATTTGAAGTTAAGTGGTAAGTTGTAGTCACTTGCGAATATTTAGGGTAGCGTTGGATAAAAATAAATTTTCACGGGTCAAGATAAAATATATTTAGGTCATAAAAATTATAAAAATACATTTCTTGCAAAATTTGAGTGAAATAATAATAATCGTGTCGTATTTAAGAAAAACGTCGTAATTATATAAATACAACAATTTAGTTACAAAATAAATTTAAAACACTGGGTAAACTCATAATATTATTTTTATAACTTAATATGAGTATAAAAATATATTGGAATAATTTTTGGAAGTAATGGATCAATTGCTCAAAATAATTAATTACGCGATAACGTTTATTTAATATGAAAATTATACGTTTAATGTAAAATGCAAAACCATGCATGAATTAATATGATGACAATGATGTTAATGAAATGTAGACTAAACTTAGTCTATATGAAATGACCTCGATGATATGATCATGAATTCACAGCTAAACCATTACGGTTACGTGAATTTGATGCTCGTAAACCTAGTTCACGATAAATGATAAATAATGAAGAATGAGTAATGTTTTGAGAATGACCTGAAAATACGAATTGTCACATTCGCCCAACCAAAAAGGAATTCAGTCCCTGAATTTAGTCCATGTTAGGTTCTACGATGTTGCTTGTGAAAAGATGAAGGTATTTGAGTCGCATTGGGTCGTCCAATGTTTTTCTAAATCGTACCATGCCCTTCCAAGACGGGACTTTGAATATAAATTTGTTGCCAATTTGAAATTCTAATAGTTTGCGACTTATGGAACATACTTCCAATATTTTGCGTCGTACATCGACGTAGCTTATCTAGCTATATGTTGTTATTTGTAACTGATTTTTGATTTGTACGATTACTTTGTTGTTTCATGAATGAGTCATTGACTAGTGAGTTGGACTTCCTGATTTTGACTAGTGAATGAGTGATTGACACCTCAACTTTAGAGTGTCTCAATTGGTGTAGTCAATATGTTCATGTGTTGACTATTGTTGTAAAGCAAATTGGTTCGATGAAGAATGATTTACCTAATCATTTCTAGAATATCACACATGCCTGAGCATATCTTCTAATCTTAGAATTGTTCTCTCGCTCTAACCATTGAGCTAAGGATAATAGGTGATGCTCATGTCCTAATAGATTCCATGGAAAGATTGAAATGATTGTTAGAAGTCTAAGAAGGATTGGCTATCTTACATTAGGTACAACTGAAATTAATACCACGTGTCTCGTGCCAAATTTCAAAATGTTAAATCTGTCGGAAAGGACCTTATAGAAAGGAATAGATTATGGGTAACAATTGTGATTTCTAGCGTTTCTCGTTCTAGCGAATGTCTTGACTTGAATCTTACTTGCCTAAGGTGTTTAGTCTCCATGACTAAAATGTTTATGGTTTGATTATTGAAATGTTTCCATGCTATATGTTATCAAGTCACAAAACCTTAAATGTGTAAGTGATGTGGTGTGGTGATGGATTTTCAAATCTGTCCCGATATTGAGTGCTTCTAAAATTATTTCATCACTCAGATTGTTATCATACTAGCAAGAAATAGATATCATCTCATACTATGTCGAAGAATGTTTGTTCTAATTTCACTTGTAGATGGATAGTCCTTGATTGTTCAATATGTTCAAACCTGTTACATCTCTTGATATGGAGGTGAGGTTATCTGTAATTTCTAGAAAACACAAGGCCTTAGGGGAAGTTTATATTGATAACCTTAATCTAACCAAATTTTCCTTTAAGGGAAACTCATTGTAGGGAAGTTCACATATTGTTGAAGCCATGTTTATTGGAATGTTCTGCAGTCTCAGATAGAAGACTTGGTTGATCCATATAGTGTTGCTTAGTGTATATTCGCTTCGTACTAAATCTTGTAACTCGGTCTAGCTAGTACTCTTGAAATGATAGAGTTTGGATTCTAATCCAAATTAGTGATTCGGTATGTCTCGTGATGGCTTAAGATTTTTATTGAGTTTTGAAAGATCTCGTTACCTACTTCTAGTCCTTGTTGGTAATTCCAAAATCCTTTCATTGTTTTCTTGTATTGAGGAATCCACCTCGTAGATGGTATAGGAAGCCTTTCCTAAAAAGGTCACTCGTCAAATTCTAACTTATCGGTTGAGTGAAGGATGAATGGCGTGAGCATCGATAAAGTGTTATTAAAAAGATATGTTTATGAACAATTTATATGATTACAAAGCTTTGCTTTTGAGTGAATATTGTTTTAAGAGATTTGAAATGATGCTTGTTACTTTCATGACATAATTCTTCCTGAATTATACATAGGTGATCAGGCCATGTATAATCGAGGACAAATGATGTGATGCTTGGTTTTGTTGAAATGGTATTATGTTTCTCCGAAGTTTTAGATGGTATTCAACGTTTTGTTTTATAAGATAATGGCTCAATAATTTTTTAGAGTAACATGAAAATTGTTTCGCATGATGGTATTAAATAATTGATAAAATGACCGAAAGCCAATTGATAGGGTGGTAACGAAACAACTTTTTTTAAAACTTTATGAAACAATGTTTCTAAGATGGTGTAGAATGGTTTGCAATATACTTAAGTGAAATAATGTTATGAAGTAGTAGCAAAGTAACTTGAAATAAAATTTGTTAAATGGTTTGTAGGATGCGCGGGGAAACCTCCTAGAATGGTAATAGTTTCCTAATTAGTCAAGAATAAAGTTGGCCTAACCCCTAGTAAGATAGTGAGGTATTGTCGCGAAATGATTGAAAATTGGGCAATTGGAATAAGGAATGAAATAAACAAAGGTTGTGATTATCGTGGAGATAATAAATGATAAAGATTACATTAGCTAGAAAGGTACTTATTGTCGGTTCCTGTCGGTGATCTAATCATGCCTCAAGTGTAGAAGTAGTAGGTTGTCTAGCAACAACAACTTTGAAACTCTCACAGTCCTCAAATCCATAAGATAGTGTAGTTTCCGTAGTCTTAGTGGTAGATGGTAGTGGTGTGTCAAATTATGCACGCTTCCCAAGCGGCAAATCAAATGTATGACTAATTGGTCCACTAGGACTAAGCTTGTAAGTCCTACTAAATGGTATGATCTGTCTCAACAGAATGATAAAAATTTTCCTGATCCTACAGTGAATCAATAGTGATCGTGATGGTGTAGGTTCAACTTCGTCCTCCTAAAAGGGTTCAGTCTCATCATCTGATGTTATCGGTGTTGAGTCAACTAATGTTAAAATTGTGATAGGGAATGACAGGGCATTCTCCATGTCAAAGTGATGTGAGTATAATGGGATGGGTATTTGAAGGCATCTATGTGACAATCGCTTTTGAAATGAAAGTAAATAACTCGCAAAATGTGCGTATGAAACCGCATGTATAGTGACTATGCACTTGTGATGAAATGATGAGATGCTATGATGATGTAGTTATAGTCTAGGGTCAATGATGCAACCTAGTTCTCTATAACCGAAGCTCTGATGCCAATCTGTCACACCCCAAATTACCTGTTTTGCAGCGGAATGGAATTCCTAGGGATTGACTGTCATAGCATCACAATCACAGTTATATTGAACGACCTAAAGTGTCGTTTGAAAAATACATCGCTTGATTTAATAAAACATTCAGAGTTACAAAGATAGGTCCCAAATGAAAGTTACTATGTGCAAAAAAAATAAGTTTGGTACAAGTCAAACGATGTTTTTAAAGTATATAAATCCCATGTGAGACGCGTCGTCACCGCGACTCTATGATATGTCCACATGCATGCCATGAAGTGAATGCCTTAGTTACCTGAAAATACATTGCTAAAAGTGTCAACACAAAGGTTGAGTGAGTTCATAGAGTTGTTGAAAATGTTAAATACGACTACCACAAGTATAAATTATGTATGACAATGTCGTCACAAAAATGATACAATTTCTATAAGTCCATGACACCGAAGCTCTGACTGATGTTCGCCCCAACAGAGTGTTTGCCAAACAACTCAAATAATGATAATGACATGAAATGCATCCGTCCGGTTGGAATCCGCCAACCCGGATGGAGGTGTCACCCTCGATAGATCTATCCACTCACTCACGCTTCTATGAAATTAACGGTTCATGTTCATGAAATGGGGACATTTAACTGGCAATGAGGTAACTTAAGCAATGTAATGAATTTGATATACTTGGCATCGTAATAAAATGATGTACAATGTATTCTCCCCCGTAGGTTTGAAATAAGTAAAAACTTGAATAAATCGGGGCTATGAAAACTCACCTGTTGCAATGATTATGATGACAAAAGTGGATAAACTGAAATGTAGCGTGAATCTCGAAACTGACCTATTATGAATGATATGATATGTAATAAGTCATGATGTAATGTTATGCATGCGATTCGGATGATATTTATACCACTTATGAATTTTTGAAAACAATACTTCTCGTCGAAAATATAATCTTTTAACGTCTTGACTATTTTTAAATTACTTCACATGTATTTGCATTGAAATGATATCCGACGATAATCATTTAGTGATTTATTGTGAAAATATTACTTTTCGTCGTAAAATAATGTTATTGAAATTTCCATGAAAATGACAAAAACGGCCTCTAAAAGCTAGTCATAAAATGGTGCACGTCGAGCGTTAGGAAACAAACTCAACGGTTTTGGGAAGCTCGTATGATAATCTCAAAGTTTTAGTACATGAGTTTTCATCCTAGAGGTCTCGAACATAAAGAAAATAGAGGTTAAATATGGTACTTTTAGTCCAAAATATAGTTTAAGGATGGTTTTTCGGCAAAGTTTGAGCGACCGTAATTAATTCATTACAACTCCGCTAATCAAACAATCGGACATTTTGGAAAGTATACTTGGCGATTTCACTTTTACTAGAAGACTTTACTTCATAAAAAGTTCTAATTCAATGTTAAAAACAACCTTTAACTTGGGACTAGTTTTTGCCGCAAAACTTGTTTATTAGAAATCAAGTTATAGTTTTTCTTATATGATAATAGTTACGGCAACTTTTATAAACATGTGTAATTTAGTCGTTACAAATCCGTTTTCTACGTTTTAAAGATCCTTAACTTCGTATCGAAGTATACTAACATATTTTTAACAAATCGAAATAATTTACAACGTCCAAGCTTCATTTTTGACTCGTACAAAACAAATATTGTTTGCTGAAATTTCCAGAATTTTGTATTTTTCGTCGCCAAATTGAAAAATTCATAACTTCTTCGTTATAACTCCGTTTTAATCCGTTCAAGCGGCCACGGTTTCGTTTTAAAGTATATTTTCTAAATAACTAGGCCAAATATTTTTGTCTACTGTCGGATTTTCCAGAATTTAATTTTAAGGACAGACCCTTTTCAAAACGTGTCGAAATGAGTTTTTCTCGCGCCAAACCTATTCTAACCCATTCAAAACAACTCCGAAGCTATTCTAATCCTACCATACACCTTCTTAGGGTGTCCTGGGTTCCTAGACATCACCAAAAATTATATATAACAAGGAGTAATTATAGGATGGATTATTTATATTTAACACTTAAAAACCTTAAAAACCTTAAAAATGGTATAAATATCATATAATTTGCATGTTTCTCAAATAAAATGATATGACCATAATAATGAATATGAAATAAAAATATGAATATGAATGCTTACTAATGATATGATGAGGTTTAAGGACAAAAGGGTTTTCCTAATCACTTGAGGTTTGTATTACAAAACCTATGCAACAAATGATACTAGAGTTTAATAAATCTTGTCTTGAAAATTTGAGATGATTCTCCACCTTGGTCCTTGGCTGCCAAATATTTGAGAGGAAGAGAGGAAACAATGGGTCTTGGTCTTTTTATTTGCAAATGATGTGAAAGTAATTAAGTTAGTAATATTATACTTGTATACTAAAGATATTTTGCAATTCACACTATGACTCATCCCTCCCTTGTCGACAAGGGAGGATAGTCATTCATCTCTTATTGTTTTTTTTTTTCTAAATGTATAAGTGTAAGATATTTGAAGTTAAGTGGTAAGTTGTAGTCACTTGCGAATATTTAGGGTAGCGTTGGATAAAAATAAATTTTCACGGGTCAAGATAAAATATATTTAGGTCATAAAATTATAAAAATACATTTCTTGCAAAATTTGAGTGAAATAATAATAATCGTGTCGTATTTAAGAAAAACGTCGTAATTATATAAATACAACAATTTAGTTACAAAATAAATTTAAAAAACTGGGTAAACTCATAATATTATTTTTATAACTTAATATGAGTATAAAAATATATTGGAATAATTTTTGGAAGTAATGGATCAATTGCTCAAAATAATTAATTACGCGATAACGTTTATTTAATATGAAAATTATACGTTTAATGTAAAATGCAAAACCATGCATGAATTAATATGATGACAATGATGTTAATGAAATGTAGACTAAACTTAGTCTATATGAAATGACCTCGATGATATGATCATGAATTCACAGCTAAACCATTACGGTTACGTGAATTTGATGCTCGTAAACCTAGTTCACGATAAATGATAAATAATGAAGCATGAGTAATGTTTTGAGAATGACCTGAAAATACGAATTGTCACAGTTTTCCCTAACGCGCGCCATCATCTTTGCATGTGGCACATCATGCAGAAATTGTCGGTTAAGGTATATTTGATGCACTTATTCGAATTTTTAAGTTTTGTAATAATGAAACATTTAGTATTTGATGCACTTATTTTTATCATTCTGATGCATTTTTTACAGGTTGGTTCTTCAGTTTGCAATAACACTGACTTTAGGAAACGATTATGTGTTGTCGTTTGGAATGATCAGATTTCGCCAAGTATTTTTGAGGAAGAATGGAAATTGATCATTAATGAGTTTGGCCTGTCTGAGAATAAGTGGCTTTCTGATATTTACGACATGCGGTCTAGATGGATTCCTGTTTTTTTGCGCGATGAAGACTTATCTGGTTTGATGCGCATAACATCGAGGTCTGAATCAGAGAATCATTTTTTGGGAGATGGACTAATGCAAACTTAACCCTTGTTGAGTTTATTAGTCATTTTGATTCTGCTATGGATTCTCGAGGTATTCTCAAAAAAATGATCACGAATCTAGGTATAAAACCGGATATGCATCGGGTTGAAATTAGAAAAGGATGTCTTGAGATTTATACCTTAAACGTGTTCTTTGATATACAAGAAGAAATTTCGCTATTTAATTGTTTGTCTGTTAGCACTCAACAGATTGGGCTTTTTGAGAAATATTTCATTCGGGACACGGGTGTTAAAAAGTCGAATGACAAGGCATCGTTTGAAGTTTTTGAGGTATGTAAATTCTTGTATGTATATTTTTAATTTTTTAGATGCCCTTTTTTGTTGTGTTTAGATGCACTAATTACTGTATTTATATTCAGTTTAGCCTTAGATTAGTTCATATAGTTTGCTTTAGTAGCCTTTTAGGACTGCACCATACTTATTCTATTTTAAAAATGCTTATCCTCTTGTTGATATGGGTTGATATTTGTTATTCCTCATAGCTTATTGTTTAGATTTGATATGTGATGCCTTTTAGAATCCTTTAGAAGCTTGTAGCATTAGCTTATTATGTCTGCTTTTGTTTTCCCTCCTCCGAGCATCAGTTTACCATATATCCCAATCCATTGTTGTTTTTTATTTTTAAAATCTGCATGATAATGTCTTTTTAGCTGAAAATCTGGGAATAGGCTCTTTGGTTGGTTGTCTTTCACTATATTATTTTAGTTTATTTTTAAGAATTTCCTATATTAGTTGAATTTAAGCTCAAAGCACTCCCTTCAGGGCTGTTTGGCTTAAGCTTTAGGAAACCTGATGTTGTGCTTAGATGCTTTTAACTTGTGCTTTTAGGGTCTAATTCAGTTGCAGTAGGATAACTTTAGCTGGTTAAGTTTAGTTTTAGGTTATGGAAGCTTCTGGTAGCCTTGTCGTAGCTTATAGCTTATTTTTTAGATGCCCTTTTTTGTTGTGTTTAGATGCACTAATTACTGTATTTTATATTCAGTTTAATTTTTACATTCAGGTGCAGTAAATTGATGATTATTGAATATTTTCTAATTTGTTACATTTAAATGATTGTAGTATATGTATTTAGATGCATTAATTAAGGCAATAATTTATTTATTTTTTAATTATACAGGTGTTGTTTTGTTCATCTGATATGTCTGTTACCAGTTCATGCAAGAGGTTTGATTTGTTTGGGTTACTTTGTCGCCATATCTTTTATGTTTTGAGGTTAAATGGTGTTGAGGATTTCCCGAGAGAGTATGTGCTTGATAGGTGGTGTAAGACTCCTGATGATGTTTGTTTGGATGCGTTTGTTAATGCTGCTGATTCGAGCTCGATGTTTATTCGCTCAATTCATCGTATTGTTGAAGACACGGTTGACAGGTTGATGCCTTGTAGAGAAAATCTTGATGTGTATCGTTTGGAGTTATCTGAACTTCTCTCTAGGGCCGAATCTGATGTTCTAGTTGGGTTAAACAAGAGTAAATCGGATACATTTTGTTCAATGCTTGGTGTTAGTGAACCTGAAGGTGTTGTTATAAAGGTTCCGAAACAATCAAAGAACAAAGGGACTGGGGTTCATACTCGATGGAAGAACATTGATGAGATAATTCGTAAAGAATTTGAAGCAGGAAAGAAGAGACGAGTTTGTTTCACTTGTGGGAAGGCTGAAGGACATAATTCCAGGACAAGCCCTTATAAAGACACGATCAGGGCTGGTAACAAAAGAGCATGCCGTTCTACTCGTGCCATGGATGTTAATTACGAGAAGTGATTAACGTTTTGCTGATTATGATATGCACCTATATACACTTTCAATTGCAATTTGTCTTCTTTGTTTTTATTTTTTTTTTAGGATTTTTCTAAATAAGCATAATATGCAAAATAATGTCATGCTTGTCTGATGCATGTATATGGATTGTTGATTTTTTACGGAATTGTCGTCTGTATTGGATCCTGGAATTTTATGGAATTGCATCTGTATTGGATTCAGGTTTTATGATATTTTGATTTTTTGTAATTGGCATAAATTTGATTATACAGTTGATTTTATGTAATTGCATCTTTGTAAAATTTGTTGCTTGATGCAGTATATTTAAAATATTGATGCACTGATTTTACTATATTGTATGGTTAGTTATTAAGTTTTCATATTGATGCAGTATATTTGATGCATTATATTTTACACTTTTTTAAAATATTGATGCCATAATTTTCAATATTAACTTTTCCTATATTCAGTTATTTTTACATCATTTAATGTAATTTTTTACATCATTCACATATGTATCAGTAATTATCATTTGGATTCACCTTTTTTTATCATATTGATGCACCATTCTAACCCATGTATGTTTAAACACATTTCCATCATTTTATGTAATTTTTACTATATGAAAACTTATTTTACTGATTTTACTATATTCAGTTATTTTTTACATCATTCAATGTAATTTTTTACATCATTCACATATGTATCATTAATTATCATTTGGATTCACCTTTTTTTATCATATTGATGCACCATTCTAACCCATGTATGTTTAAACACATTTCCACTTATAAGGTAATGTAACTTGTCATTCATATAATCATATGTGAAAGTTATGAAAAAACATTATTTAATGTAAGTTTCTCATCATTCACATGTGTATCGGTAATTATCAATTTGATTCACCTTTTTTATATCATATTGATGTACTATTATAACGCATCTATGTTTAAACACATTTCAACATCATTCATTATAACCCATATATGTAACATGCCATTCATAGAGTCAAAGACATAAGTTTTGACCTGCTGCATAACATTGTTTTATGTCCTATATTAATACGAGACCATCATAATACGGTAAAGTACGTAGATCTAGTTCAGAATTCAAAGTTATCACATCATATTGTTTGCTGGTGTAAATTTGTTCAGAAAGCTCCATTTTTTCTTGAGTTTCTCTTCGTGCTCATCATAATACTTTTGAACCCTTGGCTGAAGACGTTGAAATTGAACCTTATGTAAATTCGACTTTTGAGCTTCGTTGAAATTGTTGTACCTTTTCGACTCTTGCTCTAGCATCTGTCTTTTTTCGTTGATAGTTGTCATCAACATCTTCACCACGTACTTCTTTCGAAGCCCGATTAGCTGGTTTAGTTGCTGGACACTCTCTTTTTTCAGACCAGAATTGAACTCTTTTTTCCTTCCAAAGAATGTCTCCATGTGTCTCATTAGAAAAATTGTTAGGAATTAGAAATTCCCAGTATTAAAGAGTCGGTCACCTCAAGTATATGTAATCGTTAGAATGCTCGTAGTCATAGTTATATTTAGTAAAGTAGTATTTTGTTAAGTAACACCGTGGAGGACGGACGGGTCTTTACCCACTGTATGCCTGATCCACAGCCCGTTGTGTGGCGTTTTATGTAAGACTATAAATACTCTCTACCTCCCAAGGTAGAGAGTTGGAGCTCATAATAAGAATTTTCTTTCTCTCACTAAAGTTCCCTAAACCTCTAACTTTCTCTCTCTAGAATTCCACTTATACTTACTTTGTGCTATGGTTTGATGTGTATGTGAAAACCAATATCCTACAATTGGTATCAAGAGCCATGGTTAGATCATATCTTGCACATCTTTGGATTTCTAGTGGTTTTTAGGTGGTTTTTGAGTTTGAAAAAGTTTAGTGGTTTGTGCATCATTTGGTTGATTTCTTGTGTTAAAGCTTGGATTTTGTTAGTACTTTTATGTTTAGCATCATCACAAGTGTTTAGGTTTTCATTTGGTAAGCTTGAATCATCTTGGTTGGGTTGTTTTGGATTGAAAAGTGATGTTTATGTGGTTTTTCTTGCTAGCGACTTGATATTCGGATCTCTTTCTTCGTAGCGACTTGCTTCACAATTTTGTAGCGAGTTACAGTTTTGGAGCTAGCGACTTAGACCTAGCGATTAACAGTACAAGTAGTGGACTCTCCACTACGGTAGCGACTTGGTGGTAGCGACTTGGTCTGTAGCGAGTTGCTCTTTAGCGACTTGAAGTTTTAGCGACTTGAGTAGCGAATTGTTGCCAAAATTTTGCTAGCGACTTGAGGCTTAGCGAGTTACTACTTAGTGACTTGCATTTGTCTAGCGACTTGGGACTTTAGCGACTTGGGGTGTAGCGAATTAGGTGTTAGCGACTTGGTGCATTATCTTCTAGCGACTTGGGTGATTGTTTACGGTTTTCTCTTGATTTAGTAAAATCCCGTGAAAGAATCTATTTCCGGTTTAATCATAGAGTTATAAAATCCCGTATAATCTGTTAACATGTCTACCAACGTTCCTACTATCATCTCCACTCGCTGCGAGGATGTTCAAGCAGCTGGTTCGATACTCGCCCACCCATTCTTGACAGAATCGACTACGATTCTTGGGCTCAACGAATCAGATTGTACTGCCATGGAAAGGAAAATGGTGTCAACATTCTCAAATCCATTGATGAAGGACCGTATCGAGTTGAGACGACTAGAGATGTACTTGATACTGCTGAAGATGGAACTCGGATTTACGGAATGGACAGACCAAAGATGTATGATGAGCTTGATGATAAGGAGAAAAAGAGATTCGATGCTGATATCAGGGCTTCTAACATTGTTCTTCAAGGTCTTCCTAAATGCATCTACAAGCTGATCAATCACAACACCGAAGCAAAGGCAGTATGGGATAATGTCAAGATGCTTCTCTCAGGTTCAGAATTAACTATGGAAGACAGAGAATCTGTAAAACCCTAAAATTTGTGAACGCGTTAAAAGACCATAATACCCCTCATTGTGAAAATCCGTAAAATATGACGAGCTCGTTAAGTACGTTAAATGTTACCTTATAATTATTATTGTAAGACATAAGAATAAAATTTATATAAAATTTAATACAAGTATATATAGGGAAGTTATATGAGATATGAATTGGTCCTCATCTTCCCCCTTGATCGGCCTAGAAAACGCCCAAGTAAACCACCATATATTCTCCAAAAATAACTCAATCTCATCCCTTATATTCTCCTTAGTATTAAACGTATTACACATCTAAAACCCTAACACCACAAAGAAAACTTACGGCAAAAAAAAAGAAAACCCTTTCCATCTCCATTTTTCCGTCAACTTGAAGGCTTCCAAAGAAGGTGGTACGAGGTTCGTTTAAGGCTGGTAATCACATGGTTGGTACGAGGTTTGCTTGGTTGCATCGTGGGTTAAAGATTGTTGCTGCTGTCGTGGGTATTTAGCACATAAGGGTGCTTTGATTGCTTGGTTTTTGTCCTTGTTCCTTCTCCTTGAGTCACGTTACAAAGGTACTAGCAAGACCTCGTCTCCTCTTTTGTTTCTGTTTCTGGTCGTGGGTTACTCCCACCACATGCATGATTCTTTTCACATAAACATGTTGCGTAAATGATTAAAACTAACCTAACATATTGCTACATAAAATCATGACTTAAACCACTATATATATGTCTACATAAGTACATAAATCTGGTCTTTGAAACTGTTTTGTAAATAACACTCGACACACCTTTTCTTGTGGTCATTAGCATGCTTTAATGGAACTAAAAAAATCATGTATAAGGTCACGTTAATATTGAAAGGAATGAGCATGTTAATTTGATCCATATGCAACCCATTTTGAATCTGTTCGACTTCCATATCCACGACCACAATCATGTTTCATTGATTTTGTAATGAGCTAGAATTAGATTAAGGCAATCTTTTATATCTTGGTAAATTTGTGTCCAATATAAAGCATCAATTAAGTCCTCGTTGATATATACCTATACTGTACATTAAAAGGAAGACAAATAATTTGTTCTTGGTCTTGTCGGGGGTCATGTTTAAGGGAGATCGCGGGGCAAATGGGTGAGCCGTTTAATGTTTTAAAAAGGAGTCGGGGAAGTCAAGCCGGGGGTTAATCATAATATATTTTTACTAGGTCGTGAATGCTAATTATTTGAACCGCGAACGAGCTTGAATATTGATCGAACATGCATATGGAGTCTTGTGGGGGTAACTTCGAGGGTGATCGCGGGATTTATGGTTGAGTCTTTTGGAGTTTTGAAAGTGTATCGGGAGAGTCGAGTCGGGGGTGATTCATAAGGCATTTTTACTTGGTCGTAGATGTTAGCCGTTTGAACCGCGATCGAGGTTGAAGTTGGCATGTCGGGATAATACAATAACTAAACAAAATGAAATATTGGCTACTGTATGAATGGTTTACTATATTTGATGTTAGTATTTAGATGAATTTTCACTTTTAACCCTCATTTCTAGATATTGGCACATGCAAACCCTAAACTTTGTCAAGTTATTACTTTTGACCTTAATCTTTGGAATCTATCATATTTGACCTCTAACTTTGCTATATTATCATATTAAACCCTTAAATTTACCATTTATCATTTATAACCCCTAAGTTTGGCTAATTAATAATTATAACACTAAAGTATTTATTTTGGTCCATTACTAAAATTGAGAATACACTTAATAACTCCAAAAATATTAATACGATTTATATAAGCAATAAATCTGTTATGACTTAAATGAGCTAATAAGTATTATACGAACCGTAATTCGTGTAGATTCATTGAAGAAGACGTGATGTTATTTCTTCATGCTCACATTTCCATTTGCTTCCATTTGCTAAGGTACAGATATTCTATCCCTTTTCAGTAGGGATTTCTCCTGACTTTTCAATCCTTGACTTTGCTTCACTCATGATATTCCTTTGCTATGATTTACTTATGCTATGATCCTTTTGATATGATTCCGACATAATCCTTTGATATGATTCTGTTCGCTATGATATTCGTTTGTTATGATTCTGAACTTCTGATTATGAACCTTATGATTATGAACCATCTGATTATGAACCTCTAATTATGAACTTTGATATGAACTTTGATATGAACTTTGATATGAACCTTTGATATGAACTTTGATATGAACCCTTATGATATGATATGAGTATGCTTTGACCCGATTTATACCGAGCCAAATATGTGTACCTAGTCATGAAGGTAACATGACCGTGTCATTGATGCACCAATGGCATGACTCCAGTGTGCACGAGTGATGTTGCACACCGTCCCCATTTTGATATGATTATGAGCTCACTATATGATATGATTTGGCCATTATGTTCCGGGGGGCGTATGGATGCATCCTAGATATGATATGTTTCGAGGGATTTGATCTGATTGGAGATTTATATGGTGAATGATGTCGGGTGCAATCCGCGTCTTCACAATTCCGGGAGCTAGCTACTCCATTTGTTACTGAGGTCTCCTCTCCTATTATGTATGGTATTCCGAGGTCACCCCTCCGAATACAATGGTTACTTATGATATGATATGATATGTTCTGGGCTCGTGGTAGATTTCTGACAACCCTTACACTTTTGATATGCCTATACTGTACTTCATGTATTTCCCCAACACACCATAATCTGTATTAATTGTTTATTTCTCAGTACCCTTATATGACTCACTCTTACCAAGATATATATATTCCATTGCTTTGATCTGTCACACTCTCATTCCGTTACTTCAGAATATAGTTCCATTCATGTACCGGGTTATTATATGCTTATTGAATTTGATTATGCTATTCATGTTTTATGTGACTACTGATTACTCTGATGCGATATGATTAATATGCGGTTATCTGAGTTACTTGTTTTCATCTGATGATATGTGATCTCACTGTTATGTGACCCTCTGAATTTTCTGGTGACCATGCTAGTGTATACTCGATAGTTTTTCTGTTAATTATGTATACTTCGTTCAGTTTATCTCGTGGACGATGACTATTCCGTTGTATTCTTATCTGTTTATTGTTGACCTGTCATGTTTACATTTCTGCCTATGCTACGGTTTGATTGGGTAAATGGGTCATCTTGTGATGTCTGGCTTGTTAATTTGTTTAGTTGCCTGCTATGTTTTTAATTCATTTAATTATATCGTTTATATTGTATTCCTACTTATTACGTATGACTGTCATGTGTTGACTGCTGTTAGTACTTCAGCTGTTAAGATACTGGTTATGTTTTCAACTAAGGGTTTTGACCTGTGTGAATTGCCATGCTCACTTATTAATTAATTTCTTCCGCTTTCCTATAGATATCTGTTTGGCTTGTATGCCTTCTGATTTCCTGAATTGATTGTATGACATATATGTTGCGTGGATGCTACGCCTGCTATGCTTGCTTATGTTTCGGTTCTGTATGTCTGGTTTGTATGTGCTTGTTTATATGTCGTCGATGCTTTGCTTTGTTTCGTTCTCCTTGTTATCGGTTCGTATTGGATATCTGTATAATGGTGTTCTGCAGGATCCTCATTGACTCATTGTTCTCATTTTCGTTGCGACCTTGTTATCAGTTTCATTATTTCATTTGTATTTCTGATTTTATTTAGATTTTGTTTTGTTATATCTGTTCACTGGGCTTTTTAAGCTCAGCCGCATTTCTTTTCCTGCGGCAGGTTTTAGATTTGAAGATGAGCTTTGATGGGCTGAGAGTTGGATTATCTGAGTGGACCAACCCTAGTTACCTTTCTAGTTGGACTTATTTTGGCGGGCTATTGTTTTGAAATTTTGGTTTATTTAGAAATTTGGATTTTGTAATTTCCTTGTAAATCTTTTGTTTAAATGACTTGGTACGTTATTCTTTAAGACTTCCGCTTGAAGAATTTTATTTGTATGTTCTGATATGACACCAGAATGTGACACTTCTACCCTTGTCGGGTTGGGGTGTTACAATTATGGTATCAGAGATAAGGTTTCGTCTTGTTGACCTTAGGATTGACCTGTGAGGACTTGGGTAGACACTAGGCTTCCGTCTGTTATGATATATTCCGATTCCTTTTGATTGTCGCTCGATTTGACTTCGATAATCTTTTGTCTTCACTGTTTTGGTCTTCTTCTCTTCACATTCGATTTTATTATTTTGTCTTCGCACATCCGTTTGTCGATCATTAGATGGAGACTACCCGTGGAGCCGAAGATGATGGTGCCGAACCGTGTTGCCGCAACAGTCTCTGAACTGGAGAGGTTCGTGAAGCGAAGCCACACCCGACCGTCTGCTGGAGACATCGGATGCTGCTAGATGAAGCTGGACGGATCAACCAAAGACGTAAAAGATGGAGACAAGATTCAACTGGTGGCTGAGAAGATTCATCTATTTCATATGATTGGGTGCGACTCGTGTTATTTCGATTTGTTTGACGCGTTTTGAAGCGGTTTGATATTTTGCTATATGATTTTGATCGGCATGGCTTTTCTTTGATCTGTTCAGAATTCGGTTTGAATCGTGAAGTTTTATCATTTAGCATTTTGGTGATATCTCAGCTTTATTTTTGGATCGTCATTAATGAGTCATGAGGAGCCGTTTTGTGCAAGTTGGAGGCCTTCTTTCATTTTGATATGGTAAGTTTGATGTAGTTTATGTTGTATGTGTGTGAATCTGGTCTGCTTTGGTATGTTACTTGATATCGGTATGTGATATGTTTTGTGTGATATTGGTTATGTGGTTTGTCATGACCCGGGGCAGAATATGATGACGATAAGGACTTGTTATGTGATGCAAGTATTATGACGCCTGATCAACGTGATAATACCGAGATCACATAACTTGAACTTATTGAAATCATACGACGTCTTGGGAAATGCCTGGGGTTGGTACGTGAATGGACTAGGACTAACATCCGTTAATTGTCAATCCTCATGCTCGTTTGGAATTCTGTACAACATCTGTTGTGTATAAGTTTGATACGCTTTGGACCTAAAATTTGTTTGATCTGTGCGAACCTATGGATTGCTACGTCTGCCTTAAACTGGTATCGCTCTCGTGTGCCCCTGCAACTTCAATTTTCGAGGACGAAAATTTTCTTTTAGAGGGGAAGAGTTGTAAAACCCTAAAATTTGTGAACGCGTTAAAAGACCATAATACCCCTCATTGTGAAAATCCGTAAAATATGACGAGCTCGTTAAGTACGTTAAATGTTACCTTATAATTATTATTGTAAGACATAAGAATAAAATTTATATAAAATGTAATACAAGTATATATAGGGAAGTTATATGAGATATGAATTGGTCCTCATCTTCCCCCTTGATCGGCCTAGAAAACGCCCAAGTAAACCACCATATATTCTCCAAAAATAACTCAATCTCATCCCTTATATTCTCCTTAGTATTAAACGTATTACACATCTAAAACCCTAACACCACAAAGAAAACTTACGGCAAAAAAAAAGAAAACCCTTTCCATCTCCATTTTTCCATCAACTTGAAGGCTTCCAAAGAAGGTGGTACGAGGTTCGTTTAAGGCTGGTAATCACGTGGTTAGTACGAGGGTTGCTTGGTTGCATCGTGGGTTAAAGATTGTTGCTGCTGTCGTGGGTATTTAGCACATAAGGGTGCTTTGATTGCTTGGTTTTTGTCCTTGTTCCTTCTCCTTGAGTCACGTTACAAAGGTACTAGCATGACCTCGTCTCCTCTTTTGTTTCTGTTCGTCGTGGGTTACTCCCACCACATGCATGATTCTTTTCACATAAACATGTTGCGTAAATGATTAAAACTAACCTAACATATTGCTACATAAAATCATGACTTAAACCACTATATATATGTCTACATAAGTACATAAATCTGGTCTTTGAAACTGTTTTGTAAATAACACTCGACACACCTTTTCTTGTGGTCATTAGCATGCTTTAATGGAACTAAAAAAATCATGTATAAGGTCACGTTAATATTGAAAGGAATGAGCATGTTAATTTGATCCATATGCAACCCATTTTGAATCTGTTCGACTTCCATATCCACGACCACAATCATGTTTCATTGATTTTGTAATGAGCTAGAATTAGATTAAGGCAATCTTTTATATCTTGGTAAATTTGTGTCCAATATAAAGCATCAATTAAGTCCTCGTTGATATATACCTATACTGTACATTAAAAGGAAGACAAATAATTTGTTCTTGGTCTTGTCGGGGGTCATGTTTAAGGGCGATCGCGGGGCAAATGGGTGAGCCGTTTAATGTTTTAAAAGGAGTCGGGAAAGTCAAGCCGGGGGTTAATCATAATATATTTTTACTAGGTCGTGAATGCTAATTATTTGAACCGCGAACGAGCTTGAATATTGATCGAACATGCATATGGAGTCTTGTGGGGGTAACTTCGAGGGTGATCGCGGGATTTATGGTTGAGTCTTTTGGAGTTTTGAAAGTGTATCGGGAGAGTCGAGTCGGGGGTGATTCATAAGGCATTTTTACTTGGTCGTAGATGTTAGCCGTTTGAACCGCGATCGAGGTTGAAGTTGGCATGTCGGGATAATACAATAACTAAACAAAATGAAATATTGGCTACTGTATGAATGGTTTACTATATTTGATGTTAGTATTTAGATGAATTTTCACTTTTAACCCTCATTTCTAGATATTGGCACATGCAAACCCTAAACTTTGTCAAGTTATTACTTTTGACCTTAATCTTTGGAATCTATCATATTTGACCTCTAACTTTGCTATATTATCATATTAAACCCTTAAATTTACCATTTATCATTTATAACCCCTAAGTTTGGCTAATTAATAATTATAACACTAAAGTATTTATTTTGGTCCATTACTAAAATTGAGAATACACTTAATAACTCCAAAAATATTAATACGATTTATATAAGCAATAAATCTATTATGACTTAAATGAGCTAATAAGTATTATACGAACCGTAATTCGTGTAGATTCATTGAAGAAGACGTGATGTTATTTCTTCATGCTCACATTTCCATTTGCTTCCATTTGCTAAGGTACAGATATTCTATCCCTTTTCAGTAGGGATTTCTCCTGACTTTTCAATCCTTGACTTTGCTTCACTCATGATATTCCTTTGCTATGATTTACTTATGCTATGATCCTTTTGATATGATTCCGACATAATCCTTTGATATGATTCTGTTCGCTATGATATTCGTTTGTTATGATTCTGAACTTCTGATTATGAACCTTATGATTATGAACCATCTGATTATGAACCTCTAATTATGAACTTTGATATGAACTTTGATATGAACTTTGATATGAACTTTGATATGAACCTTGATATGAACTTTGATATGAACCCTTATGATATGATATGAGTATGCTTTGACCCGTCAGATTTATACCCGAGCCAAATATGTTTCCTAGTCATGAAGGTAACATGACCGTGTCATTGATGCACCAATGGCATGACTCCAGTGTGCACGAGTGATGTTGCACACCGTCCCCATTTTGATATGATTATGAGCTCACTATATGATATGATTTGGCCATTATGTTCCGGGGGGCGTATGGATGCATCCTAGATATGATATGTTTCGAGGGATTTGATCTGATTGGAGATTTATATGGTGAATGATGTCGGGTGCAATCCGCGTCTTCACAATTCCGGGAGCTAGCTACTCCATTTGTTACTGAGGTCTCCCCTCCTATTATGTATGGTATTCCGAGGTCACCCCTCCGAATACAATGGTTACTTATGATATGATATGATATGTTCTGGGCTCGTGGTAGATTTCTGACAACCCTTACACTTTTGATATGCCTATACTGTACTTCTGTATTTCCCCAACGCACCATAATCTGTATTAATTGTTTATTTCTCAAGTACTTTATATGACTCACCCAACTACCAAGATATATATATTCCATTGCTTTGATCTGTCACACTCTCATTCCGTTACTTCAGAATATAGTTCCATTCATGTACCGGGTTATTATATGCTTATTGAATTTGATTATGCTATTCATGTTTTATGTGACTACTGATTACTCTGATGCGATATGATTAATATGCGGTTATCTGAGTTACTTGTTTTCATCTGATGATATGTGATCTCACTGTTATGTGACCCTCTGAATTGTCTGGTGACCATGCTAGTGTATACTCGATAGTTTTTCTGTTAATTATGTATACTTCGTTCAGTTTATCTCGTGGACGATGACTATTCCGTTGTATTCTTATCTGTTTATTGTTGACCTGTCATGTTTACATTTCTGCCTATGCTACGGTTTGATTGGGTAAATGGGTCATCTTGTGATGTCTGGCTTGTTAATTTGTTTAGTTGCCTGCTATGTTTTTAATTCATTTAATTATATCGTTTATATTGTATTCCTACTTATTACGTATGACTGTCATGTGTTGACTGCTGTTAGTACTTCCAATTGTTAAGATACGGTTATGTTTTCAACTTAGGGTTTTGACCTGTGTGAATTGCCATGCTCACTTATTAATTAATTGCTTCCGCTTTCCTATAGATATCTGTTTGGCTTGTATGCCTTCTGATTTCCTGAATTGATTGTATGACATATATGTTGCGTGGATGCTACGCCTGCTATGCTTGCTTATGTTTCGGTTCTGTATGTCTGGTTTGTATGTGCTTGTTTATATGTCGTCGATGCTTTGCTTTGTTTCGTTCTCCTTGTTATCGGTTCGTATTGGATATCTGTATAATGGTGTTCTGCAGGATCCTCATTGACTCATTGTTCTCATTTTCGTTGCGACCTTGTTATCAGTTTCATTATTTCATTTGTATTTCTGATTTTATTTAGATTTTGTTTTGTTATATCTGTTCACTGGGCTTTTTAAGCTCAGCCGCATTTCTTTTCCTGCGGCAGGTTTTAGATTTGAAGATGGGCTTTGATGGGCTGAGAGTTGGATTATCTGAGTGGACCAACCCTAGTTACCTTTCTAGTTGGACTTATTTTGGCGGGCTATTGTTTTGAAATTTTGGTTTATTTAGAAATTTGGATTTTGTAATTTCCTTGTAAATCTTTTGTTTAAATGACTTGGTACGTTATTCTTTAAGACTTCCGCTTGAAGAATTTTATTTGTATGTTCGGATATGACACCAGAATGTGACACTTCTACCCTTGTCGGGTTGGGGTGTTACAATTATGGTATCAGAGATAAGGTTTCGTCTTGTTGACCTTAGGATTGACCTGTGAGGACTTGGGTAGACACTAGGCTTCCGTCTGTTATGATATATTCCGATTCCTTTTGATTGTCGTTCAGATTTGACTTCGATAATCTTTTGTCTTCACTGTTTTGGTCTTCTTCTCTTCACATTCGATTTTATTATTTTGTCTTCGCACATCCGTTTGTCGATCATTAGATGGAGACTACCCGTGGAGCCGAAGATGATGGTGCCGAACCTGTGTTGCTGCAACAGTCTCTGAACTGGAGAGGTTCGTGAAGCAGAAGCCACACCCGACTGCCGTGCTGCTGGAGACATCAGGATGCTGCTAGATGAAGCTGGACGGATCAACCAAAGACGTAAAAGATGGAGACAAGATTCAACTGGTGGCTGAGAAGATTCATCTATTTCATATGATTGGGTGCGACTCGTGTTATTTCGATTTGTTTGACGCGTTTTGAAGCGGTTTGATATTTTGCTATATGATTTTGATCGGCATGGCTTTTCTTTGATCTGCGTTCGAATTCGGTTTGAATCGTGAAGTTTTATCATTTAGCATTTTGGTGATATCTCAGCTTTATTTTTGGATCGTCATTAATGAGTCATGAGGAGCCGTTTTGTGCAAGTTGGAGGCCTTCTTTCATTTTGATATGGTAAGTTTGATGTAGTTTATGTTGTATGTGTGTGAATCTGGTCTGCTTTGGTATGTTACTTGATATCGGTATGTGATATGTTTTGTGTGATATTGGTTATGTGGTTTGTCATGACCGGGTAATATGATGACGATAAAAACTTGTTATGTGATGCAAGTATTATGACGCCTGATCAACGTGATAATACCGAGATCACATAACTTGAACTTATTGAAATCATACGACGCCTTGGGAAATGCCCGGGTTGGTACGTGAATGGACTAGGACTAACATCCGTTATTTGTCAATCCTCATGCTCGTTTGGAATTCTGTACAACATCTGTTGTGTATAAGTTTGATACGCTTTGGACCTAAAATTTGTTTGATCTGTGCGAACCTATGGATTGCTACGTCTGCCTTAAACTGGTACGTCTCAGTGTGCCCCTCAACTTCAATTTTCGAGGACGAAAATTTTCTTTTAGAGGGGAAGAGTTGTAAAACCCTAAAATTTGTGAACGCGTTAAAAGACCATAATACCCCTCATTGTGAAAATCCGTAAAATATGACGAGCTCGTTAAGTGCTTAAATGTTACCTTATAATTATTATTGTAAGACATAAGAATAAAATTTATATAAAATGTAATACAAGTATATATAGGGAAGTTATATGAGATATGAATTGGTCCTCATCTTCCCCCTTGATCGGCCTAGAAAACGCCCAAGTAAACCACCATATATTCTCCAAAAATAACTCAATCTCATCCCTTATATTCTCCTTAGTATTAAACGTATTACACATCTAAAACCCTAACACCACAAAGAAAACTTACGGCAAAAAAAAGAAAACCCTTTCCATCTCCATTTTTCCGTCAACTTGAAGGCTTCCAAAGAAGGTGGTACGAGGTTCGTTTAAGGCTGGTAATCACGTGGTTAGTACGAGGGTTGCTTGGTTGCATCGTGGGTTAAAGATTGTTGCTGCTGTCGTGGGTATTTAGCACATAAGGGTGCTTTGATTGCTTGGTTTTTGTCCTTGTTCCTTCTCCTTGAGTCACGTTACAAAGGTACTAGCAAGACCTCGTCTCCTCTTTTGTTTCTGTTTCTGGTCGTGGGTTACTCCCACCACATGCATGATTCTTTTCACATAAACATGTTGCGTAAATGATTAAAACTAACCTAACATATTGCTACATAAAATCATGACTTAAACCACTATATATATGTCTACATAAGTACATAAATCTGGTCTTTGAAACTGTTTTGTAAATAACACTCGACACACCTTTTCTTGTGGTCATTAGCATGCTTTAATGGAACTAAAAAAATCATGTATAAGGTCACGTTAATATTGAAAGGAATGAGCATGTTAATTTGATCCATATGCAACCCATTTTGAATCTGTTCGACTTCCATATCCACGACCACAATCATGTTTCATTGATTTTGTAATGAGCTAGAATTAGATTAAGGCAATCTTTTATATCTTGGTAAATTTGTGTCCAATATAAAGCATCAATTAAGTCCTCGTTGATATATACCTATACTGTACATTAAAAGGAAGACAAATAATTTGTTCTTGGTCTTGTCGGGGGTCATGTTTAAGGGCGATCGCGGGGCAAATGGGTGAGCCGTTTAATGTTTTAAAAAGGAGTCGGGGAAATCAAGCCGGGGGTTAATCATAATATATTTTTACTAGGTCGTGAATGCTAATTATTTGAACCGCGAACGAGCTTGAATATTGATCGAACATGCATATGGAGTCTTGTGGGGGTAACTTCGAGGGTGATCGCGGGATTTATGGTTGAGTCTTTTGGAGTTTTGAAAGTGTATCAGGAGAGTCGAGTCGGGGGTGATTCATAAGGCATTTTTACTTGGTCGTAGATGTTAGCCGTTTGAACCGCGATCGAGGTTGAAGTTGGCATGTCGGGATAATACAATAACTAAACAAAATGAAATATTGGCTATTGTATGAATGGTTTACTATATTTGATGTTAGTATTTAGATGAATTTTCACTTTTAACCCTCATTTCTAGATATTGGCACATGCAAACCCTAAACTTTGTCAAGTTATTACTTTTGACCTTAATCTTTGGAATCTATCATATTTGACCTCTAACTTTGCTATATTATCATATTAAACCCTTAAATTTACCATTTATCATTTATAACCCCTAAGTTTGGCTAATTAATAATTATAACACTAAAGTATTTATTTTGGTCCATTAATAAAATTGAGAATACACTTAATAACTCCAAAAATATTAATACGATTTATATAAGCAATAAATCTGTTATGACTTAAATGAGCTAATAAGTATTATACGAACCGTAATTCGTGTAGATTCATTGAAGAAGACGTGATGTTATTTCTTCATGCTCACATTTCCATTTGCTTCCATTTGCTAAGGTACAGATATTCTATCCCTTTTCAGTAGGGATTTCTCCTGACTTTTCAATCCTTGACTTTGCTTCACTCATGATATTCCTTTGCTATGATTTACTTATGCTAAGATCCTTTTGATATGATTCCGACATAATCCTTTGATATGATTCTGTTCGCTATGATATTCGTTTGTTATGATTCGAAACTTCTGATTATGAACCTTATGATTATGAACCATCTGATTATGAACCTCTAATTATGAACTTTGATATGAACTTTGATATGAACTTTGATATGAACTTTGATATGAACCTTGATATGAACTTTGATATGAACCCTTATGATATGATATGAGTATGCTTTGACCCGTCAGATTTATACCCGAGCCAAATATGTTTCCTAGTCATGAAGGTAACATGACCGTGTCATTGATGCACCAATGGCATGACTCCAGTGTGCACGAGTGATGTTGCACACCGTCCCCATTTTGATATGATTATGAGCTCACTATATGATATGATTTGGCCATTATGTTCCGGGGGGCGTATGGATGCATCCTAGATATGATATGTTTCGAGGGATTTGATCTGATTGGAGATTTATATGGTGAATGATGTCGGGTGCAATCCGCGTCTTCACAATTCCGGGAGCTAGCTACTCCATTTGTTACTGAGGTCTCCCCTCCTATTATGTATGGTATTCCGAGGTCACCCCTCCGAATACAATGGTTACTTATGATATGATATGATATGTTCTGGGCTCGTGGTAGATTTCTGACAACCCTTACACTTTTGATATGCTTATACTGTACTTCTGTATTTCCCCAACGCACCATAATCTGTATTAATTGTTTATTTCTCAGTACCCTTATATGACTCACTCTTACCAAGATATATATATTCCATTGCTTTGATCTGTCACACTCTCATTCCGTTACTTCAGAATATCGTTCCATTCATGTACCGGGTTATTATATGCTTATTGAATTTGATTATGCTATTCATGTTTTATGTGACTACTGATTACTCTGCTGCGATATGATTAATATGCGGTTATCTGAGTTACCTGTTTTCATCTGATGATATGTGATCTCACTGTTATGTGACCCTCTGAATTGTCTGGTGACCATGCTAGTGTATACTCGATAGTTTTTCTGTTAATTATGTATACTTCGTTCAGTTTATCTCGTGGACGATGACTATTCCGTTGTATTCTTATCGGTTTATTGTTGACCTGTCATGTTTACATTTCTGCCTATGCTACGGTTTGATTGGGTAAATGGGTCATCTTGTGATGTCTGGCTTGTTAATTTGTTTAGTTGCCTGCTATGTTTTTAATTCATTTAATTATATCGTTTATATTGTATTCCTACTTATTACGTATGACTGTCATGTGTTGACTGCTGTTAGTACTTCAGCTGTTAAGATATTGGTTATGTTTTCAACTAAGGGTTTTGACCTGTGTGAATTGCCATGCTCACTTATTAATTAATTGCTTCCGCTTTCCTATAGATATCTGTTTGGCTTGTATGCCTTCTGATTTCCTGAATTGATTGTATGACATATATGTTGCGTGGATGCTACGCCTGCTATGCTTGCTTATGTTTCGGTTCTGTATGTCTGGTTTGTATGTGCTTGTTTATATGTCGTCGATGCTTTGCTTTGTTTCGTTCTCCTTGTTATCGGTTCGTATTGGATATCTGTATAATGGTGTTCTGCAGGATCCTCATTGACTCATTGTTCTCATTTTCGTTGCGACCTTGTTATCAGTTTCATTATTTCATTTGTATTTCTGATTTTATTTAGATTTTGTTTTGTTATATCTGTTCACTGGGCTTTTTAAGCTCAGCCGCATTTCTTTCCTGCGGCGTTTTTAGATTTGAAGATTGGCTTTGATGGGCTGAGAGTTGGATTATCTGAGTGGACCAACCCTAGTTACCTTTCTAGTTGGACTTATTTTGGCGGGCTATTGTTTTGAAATTTTGGTTTATTTAGAAATTTGGATTTTGTAATTTCCTTGTAAATCTTTTGTTTAAATGACTTGGTACGTTATTCTTTAAGACTTCCGCTTGAAGAATTTTATTTGTATGTTCTGATATGACACCAGAATGTGACACTTCTACCCTTGTTGGGTTGGGGTGTTACAGAATCACAACTCTATGATGAATTTGAACACTTCAAGATGAAACCAGATGAGAGTGTTTATGAGTACTATGTGAGATTCCACAAGCTTGTTAATGATATGAGGAACATCAGAATGACTATGCCTAACATTCATATGAACTCAAAGTTTGTGAACAACATGAATCCCGAATGGCACAAGTTTGTCACTTCGGTGAAGCTCACTAAAGGATTGAAGAATACAAACTATGAGCAACTCTATGCCTTCCTTCTTCAGAATGAGAGACATGCCATGTTTGAAAAAAGGATTCTTGAACAATTCAAAACAAATCCAGGAGAGACAAGCTCATCAAATGATTCAACTGCCTTCTACTCAAACATTGGAATCACCACCAAAGCATCTCAAGTTATACCCATGGGTGATGGCAATCACAAACTAATTCCTGATCCTATGTTCAAACAAGCTGATCTTTGATGCACACGTGGATAACATCATTAATCAACTAGCTCTTCTGATTAGTCAAAACATGAATTCTCTCCCACAAACCAATAACAACCTCAGCATAGCATCTAACCCACACAATCAAGCTCTTTGTTAAAGATGGGAAGATCGTGGTGCAACCAGTTCAGGAAAGACAGTATAATCAGGGAAGAGGTGGAGCTGGTAGAGGTATGTTGGTAATCGAAATCGAGGAAGGAATGGTAATCAAGGTCAAGCTAAGCCGATCAAATGTTATAAGCGTTGTGGTGAGGGACACATTGCAAGGAACGCACATCTCCAAAGCGTCCACAGAATGCTGATTACCGAGAGATAAGATGCTTTGCTTGTACAAGCTCAGGACAATGGTGCTGCTTTGGATGAAGAGGAATTGTTGTTTCTAGCTGAGGGCAATGCCAAGACCTATGATGCAGATGTGGATGAGCGACCTATTCGGGAGATAGGTCACAATCATCAGAATGCCTTTCAAGTCGTTGATTGTGATGCATACGACTCTGATGTGGATGATGGACCTACGCACACACAATTTTTATGGCTAGCATTTCTCCAATGGTTTCTCCCAAGGTCTCCTCTTCACCACAAGCTGGCCCATCCAAAGACAAACTCATCTCAGAGGTACTAAAACTATCGATGATCTGATGTGCAAAAGATACATGACAAAGTACTATCAACTGAAACTTTTGTATCAAATATTGAAAATATGGGTAATATCAATGTTGTCCCATATGATCAATATGTGAAACAAAGTGAAAGTGAAGTTGTACCAAGTGATGCATCTCCTGCATTCAACAATGACTATATTTTTGATGAATACACTGCATGTGCCCTGATGAGTTCTGTAATGTCTGAATTAAATGCCTATAAAGAACGTGTTGCTATTTATGAACAACGTGCTAAATTTGAGTTGACCACTCGTGAGCAGGAAATGGATGACCAAGTGCGTACAATCATTAGAAAAAGTAATTTTTGAGAAGAAGTATTAAAACAAGAGTTAAATTCCTTGCAAGAAAAGCTTTCTAAAACTGCTAAGCAAAAACAAGAACTTCAAGAAAATGTGAAAATGCTTAAGCAAGAATTTAATGCAAAGGAATCAAAACTCTTGAAAGATTTTTCTAATCTGAAAACTTTGAAAAACAAACTTGAAAACAAGTTGTACATACAAGGGAACACCATTCAAACTGCTCACATGATCACTAAGCATAGGGTCCTAAGCGATAAGCATAGCATTCCCCTTGTTAAGGAACCAAATCCAGAGGTCATTAAAAGGGCTAGAAATGCTCATAAGGTTCTTTATGATGGCAATGAAATCCTTAAACCTAGATAGAAACCTAGTTGCGTTGAGTGCACTGAGGAAGATAAGAAATCAGATGAAGTCACTAGGGAAAAGATGAACAAGAAATTAGATGATCCTAAATGTAGAGAGAAGAAAATAAAGATCACTCCCCATGATTACAAGAAGGAAAACTGGATTTCCTTGAACATGTTTAAACCTCGGACATTGTTGACTCCCGAACAAGTTTTCTGGAAAATGGATTTAGATAAGCGAAAGCTGAAAATATTGTTGAAACAAACCCTCCTCTTTGGAAAATGCCTAGAGCGATTGTGTATCCTCCTAATACACCAATGCATCTTGTTCCTAGAACAATTGCCACTAAAAGCAAGACCTTAATTAGCCAATATGTTATACTTCAACTATTTGTTGATTTTGAGAAAACTTGCAAGAAAAGGATCACACCCACTGGTATTACGGAAGGAGAAAGGGTTTTGAGCAAATGAAAGAATGTTATTTAACTGAGGTCATGCCTTTCTTTAAACTTCTAAAAGATCACTTTGAGAGTCTTAAAAAGGGGATAGAAACTGATATTAAGGGAATGGAAAAGGAATTTGATGCAATGATAGTTGAAGTTAGTGACTATGAGCGAGCACTAAAATATAATGAGATTGAGAGGAAGAACTTGCATACATTAAATGAGAACCTGATTTATGAATGTATTGCTCAAGATGTGTTTTTCACTGCTACAAATTGTTCCATTAATGCTTCCAAATTTCATGAATTATCGGTTGCACTGAAAGTCTCCCATGAGCGTGTCATTGAGCTTGAAAAACAATTCTGAACTAAGCGAGAAAATTGAACTGGATGATCACGACAATTTGGTTAAACATTTTTCTAAACTGGAAGTTGAGCATTTTAATTTACAACTAAAATATCAACATCTTAAAGAAAATGTCAAAACTTCAAATATCAAGACATCCTCAGATGCTCCAGAGTTTGATGCAGTTTTTCAAATTAACAAACGTGATGAACAGATTCAAGCTCAGTGCAACACGATCAGAAAGTTGAAAGCCCAAATCTCTCAATTAAAGGGTCAAACGAACAATATGACAGGCTCCCAAATGCCTCCTCCTTTAGATTCTCAGAATTCTCAAACTTTTCATCTTCAAAACTTAGTTGATGCCTTACAAAAGGAAAACGAGAGTTTTCTAGAAGAAAATGAAAAAGTTAAACGACATTTTAAAGAGTTATATGATTCAATGAAAGTCACCCGTGACCAAAACAACGAAAAATAACGTCTTTACAAAAGGAAATTGAGAATCTGAGAAATCAGGGAAATGGGAAACTGCCACTTGTTTTCAATGAGAATGTTGTCTCAAAGTCACCCTTAGACTGCAAATACACTGTGACAGTTAAATATATTCCTCCTCATCTTAGGAATAATGAACATGCTTTCATGACTACTGTGCTCACCTTAAGGATAGTCTAGAATGTCTCCGTGAGATTGTTGAAGAGGACTTTATTAATAAACCTCTTGATAGAGAAATTAGGTTTGCTTGCCTCCAGGCCAAACGATCTCAAGAGTTGCTTGAATGTGTAATTGCAACATGTCCAAAACCCTTAGGTGAAAAAGGCAAGGCTGTGAAGCCTTGTTCTATGCCTAGTGCCAAGCAGGAAATCCGTTCTATGCCCAGTCTTAAGAAAGGAAACACTAATGTGCCTTCAAGTAGTTCAGATTCAGATATGTTAGTGCTAAGAAAATGAACTTTAGTGTGCCTGCAAAAAGCTCAAATCACAGTCTTAAGAAAGTATACACTAATGTGCCTTCTAGTACTTCAGATCCTTGCACATCAAGTTCAGGAATGCAAAAATTAGATCAACCAACTAATGTTCCCATTCCCTCTACAGAGTAATCAATGACATTAAGGCAAGCAGGTCAAAGTCTCAAGACAATACAAGGAATGATAGGACCTTGCAAGCTAAGAATGTGCATTGGAAGAGAGTAGAAGACCAATCTAGGAACTTTAAGCTTGAGTTGAATAAAACGAATCGTGTTGATTCTAGTATTAGCCTTAGGCGTACTATAATTAATTCGAATTTTGATACTATTTGCAAACCTTGTAATGATGTCGCTTGAATTCTTTGCTAATCATGAATGTGGTGTGAATGCTTTGTCTAATAATGTCAAATGCCCAGTTAAAATTGTTAATGCTAATAAGGCAAAAAGGCAAAACAAAAGATTGTTAGAAAACAGTGGAAACCCACAGGAAGAAATTTTATAAAGATAGGTTATTATTGGATACCTTTTGGCCATAAGAATAATCGTTTTCCTCTCAAACTACTAAGATTATGCCCACTAGAAAATGGATGCCTACTGGTAGAACTATTCCCTTAAGAAGTGAACATACTTTGAATAGGTCAAATACTGACACCAGCATTGCATCTATTCCCAATGATTCCATTGCTTCTACTTCTGATATGGATGTTTCTATTTCGGATGTGGGTGTTCCAATTACTGTTACTAACCAAGTGGAACCCATTCTTGCATGGGGATCCCAATTATCCAGTTATCCATTCTTGTCTGTGTTCAACCGCAGATCGTTCAAATCGTTCAGTGGTACCTGGACTCAGGCTGTTCCAAGCATATGACTGAGACCGGTCGCGGCTCATGAACTTCGTGAGCAAATTCATCGGACAGTTAGATTCGGTAATGATCATTTCGGTGCAATTATGGGTTATGGTGATTATGTTGTTGGTGATAGTGTTATCTCTAGAGTATACTATGTGGAAGGTCTTGGTCATAATCTTTCTCGTCGGTGAATTCTGTGATTCTGATCTTGAAGTAGCCTTCAGAAAACATACTTGTTTTGTTAGAGAACTTGATGGTAAGGAACTGTTAAGAGGAACTCGTGGTTCAAATCTTTACATCATCTCTATAGAAGATATGATGAAGTCTTCTCCAATTTGCTTGCTATCAAAGGCTTCAAAAACAAAGTCATGGTTATGGCATCGACGTCTCAATCACTTGAACTTCGGCACCATCAATGATCTCTTCAGAAAGGACTTAGTTGTAGGTTTACCTCGACTAAAGTATGAAAAGGATCATCTTTGTTCAGCATGTCAATTGGGAAAAAGCAAGAAGTATGCCCATAAACCCAAACCTACTAACTCTGTCACACTAAAGCAGACATTGGAGTATTTGTAGGGTATGCACCAAACAAAAAGGGATACCGAATCTACAACAAAAGAACCCGAAACATCATGGAAACAATTCACGTTACGTTTGATGAGTTGACCGGTCAAACGGCTCTGAACAATTCAGTTCTGGACCCGCACTTCAAATCAGTACAATTGGTTCATCCCTTGTTCCAAACTCTTCTCAAGAAACTCCATATGTACCTCCATCGGAAGATGATTTAAAGAAATTGTTTGATCCTATGTTTGATGAACTTTATGATCCGAGTACTAATGAGGTGTTGATCCCTACAAGAGAGGCTGCTCATATTCCAGTGAATGAAGTCAATCCCTCAGTCTCAATATCTTTAAGTCAAGAAGCACCTGCTCGATCCTTCAGATCTCATCAACAAATCTTCATTCTTCAAATGTACATCATGGAACTGTTTCTGGCATCAATGATGAAGTTAATCCCTTTGCTACTCCCGAAGATGCTCCATTTGAAAACATATTTGCTCCTGAATCTTCATCGAACCATCTTCGTGGAGACATCAACTCTTCTACTTCAGTCCCTCAACAACTACCACATGAACACCTCAGAAAATGGACTCACGATCATCCATTAGACAACATCATTGGAAATCCCTCTCGTCCAAGTATCCACACGGTAACAACTTGCAACCGATGCCTTATGGTGCTTCTTCAACTCCGTACTCTCTAAGATCGAACCAAAAGATGTTAAAACCGCCATGAATGAAGATAGTTGGTTCAATGCTATGCAAGATGAAATTCATGAGTTCGATCGACTAGATGTATGGGAGTTAGTACCTGCTCCAGATTGTGCTATGATTATTGCTCTAAAATGGATCTTCAAAGTGAAACTTGATGAGCATGGTGATGTGTTGAAGAACAAGGCTCGATTAGTTGCTAAAGGATACCGTCAAGAGGAGGGTATAGACTTTGAAGAATCTTTTGCTCCGGTGGCTCGAATCGAGGCAATTAGAATCTTTTGGCTAATGCTGCAAGTAAGAACATGGTAGTCTATCAAATGGACGTGAAAGACGGCATTCCTGAACGGAGATCTTAAAGAAGTCGTCTACGTCAGCAACCTGAAGGATTTGTAAATCAAGAGCATCCTACTCACGTTTATCGTTTGAAGAAGGCCCTTTACGGTTTAAAGCAAGCTCCAAGGGCATGGTATGATACACTGTCAAAGTTTCTTCTATCAACCGGATTTAGCAAAGGAGCAGTTGATCCAACATTGTTCACCAGAAGTCAGGCAAACATTTAATTCATGTTCAAATTTATGTTGATGATATTATTTTTGCCTCGACAGACCCAATGGAATGTGATCGTTTTTCTAATGAAATGAGTTCAAAATTTCAAATGTCAATGATGGGACAAATGTCATTTTTCTTGGGATTACAAATTTTGCAAAGTCCCGGAGGCATTTTCATAAATCAATCTAAATATGCAACTGAGATCTTAAAGAAATTTGGATTTGATTCAAGTGACCCTGTTGACACTCCCATGATTGATCGAACCAAACTAGATGAGGACCACTCAGGGATCATGATTGACCAAACAAAATATCGTAGTATGATTGGATCCCTATGTACCTCACGCTAGTAGACCGGACATCTTGTTCGCTGTCTGCATGTGTGCTAGATACCATGCTAAGCCTACTAAAAAGCACCTTGAAGCGGTTAAACGGGTTTTCGGTATCTCCAAGGAACCATCAATATGGGACTTTGGTACCCGAAAGACACCGGTATGTCACTAACGGCCTATGCAGATGCTGATCATGCAGGGTGTCAAGATACTCGTCGAAGTACATCTGGAGGTGCTCGGTTTTTGGGTGATAAGCTTGTGAGCTGGTCTTCAAAGAAGCAAATGAGTACTTCTATTTCCTCTACAGAGGTGAATACATAGCCATGTCATCTTGTTGTGCTCAAATCCTATGGATGAGATCTCAATTATCGACTATGGCTTTGAATTCAACAAAATCCCTCATCTTTGTGATAATAAAAGTTCTATTGCTCTCTCTTGCAACAACGTTCAACACTCAAGAGCAAAGCATATCGACATTCGACATCATTTCATCAGGAACAAGTGGAAAAAGGTGTGGTGGAACTATATTTTGTGAGGTCTGAATATCGTTAGCAGACATCTTCACCAAAGCTCTTCCAAGAGAACGTTTTGAGTTTATTCTTCCACGTCCTGGCTTGAAAAGTCTTCAACCAGAAACACTCAAACGTCTTCAGGAGGAAGACGAGGAGTAAAGGTCTATCTTCATCTATCTCTTGTATATATCTATTCGAAAATCAAAATACAAAATTATAAAACCTTCAAAATCCATAAAAATCGGAAAAATTCGAAAAATCTTCAAAAATATTGTCATTTTGTCATGCGTTTTCTCGGTTCGATAATATCTACGGTCTTTGTGCTGTCATTCAAAGAATGACACGGGACTTTAGATGTTGTTCGAATTCCAAAAAAAAATCAAAAATTAAAAAAATTATTTTTGGGAGAAGGAGAAACAATGGTTTATTGTCATTTCAGGCAGTTACCCGCTTTTTCAAAGAAAGAACAGAGCCATACTTTATCATGTTTTCAAAATTCCATGCTCGGATTCTTTAAACATTTATCTGATGAAAACTAACTGCTTTGAAAAATAACTCAGTCTCTATTTTTGATAATCATCTGGACTTATTTTTCAAAATATCAATCTCTCAATCAACAACCTATGTCATTGATTGAGGGGAGAATGATTTCAATTAAATTAAAAAGTTATTTGGCATTCAATTGTTTTCAAAAGATATTCATGCATGTTTTATCAATGGAGTTTAAAGTCTTAAAATCCGATCATTATCAGTTAAAACGCTTTCATAATCAAGTCACAATTCTCCTTAAAAGCTTTCAAAATCAATTTAAATCTATAAGAGATCACAAATCTCAAATGATTTGATAATTGTGATCGGGGAGAATGTGTGATTTAAATTGGATTTAAACTGATAATTTGGTAAATGGTTTTATAAGGATGTACAAGCTCTCCTTCCCACATATGACAAACGATTTCAAATTTTCCATGCACATGTTGAGGGGAGCATCTATCTTAAACCTATGATTTGAAACGTGATAACTTATCTCAAGGTGCAGGTTCCCTCTAGTATGTGCAAAACTCTTTTCAAATCTCGAGGCACATATTGAGGGGAGCAAAATCATGAAAACCTCATCCTTCCCCAAAATGCTTTATCTACTTGATTCGATTAGGGAAGTGATGTTGATATTTTTTAAAATGGTAATCAAAGAAGTTAATTCTTTCTCTTGCCTCCGTGTGGAAAACTATTTCAAATACTTGATTCACATGTTGAGGGGAGTTCTTCTTCTAAAAATATCAAAAACAATTCAGGTACAAAATGCTTTGATAAAATATCATAAGTATCCGGATTGATTTTCAAATGGTTTTCAATTGGTTCCTATGGCAGATGAACAATACCAAAAAGACCGACCAACTTTACATTATGTATGGTGATATAAGGACGATAAGGTTAGGTATGTGTTCCCATGATCCGCCGGAACCGGAGGGATCTACCCAGGGACTATCCACTAGTTAGTGTAGAGTTCTTAGGTATGATGATAAAAGGAGAAAAATGAGATATGGGAAGAGTGCGGACTGAGACTGAGCTAGTACTGGAATAAACCCAAAAAAGTTCTAGCTATGAAGTCTTGGTAAGCACTGAAGGGGTTGAAGAATTAAAAAGAATTGAATGAGAAAAGGGTGAAAAAAATAGCCCTCCATTTATTCAACCTTAGGGCAGAAACCGGGTTCAATTCATATGCTACTGATGGTAACATCGGTATTGAAGACAAGACGTCATGGACCCAGTGACGCACTGCACTTCAACTTTTCCAAACCACTCAAGTTCCTCTTAAAAGGACTTGTTTCATTCTCACGGGAACCGACATTATCTATCGACTTTCTCTTAGAGATTGTTGATATTGAAGGAGGAGACCCTCTCCCAAGTCTCCGATATAGGATCCAAATATGCACAAATTGAGTCTAGTGCCACGAGATCATCAATAAATCTCATTAGGACACTTTCAATGAAGACTCTCTGTTTCACACAATGTGAAAGAGAGATTATATCTTATGAGTCCTACGCATTATCCTTGTGGTATTGCCGAACATCCGAGTGATGTGTTTACATATTCACCGTGAAGATGGAAAGCCTTCTGGAGCCAACATCTAACAAGCTCCCGGTAGGTGGCATGTGAGATCTATTATACAGATCAACCATGTGACAACTGAACATAAACAATGGGGCGATTCAATCTTTTGAATCAATCCTGGTTCAGGTTATGGATTGATGGATACCTTTGAAAACCCGGTCTTTGTGCTTTAAAACTCTTTTCATTAGCACGTCGACCGTGTACTAATTTTTCAAATCAAAAGGTGTTTTATGATTGATAATTGATTTTCATTAAAACCTTCGTTATATTGCAAAAACAATTTCTATTGAGCAATACACGATTGTTTTTCAAATCTCTTTTCATCAATCATTGGACGTAAATTCGCTGGTTCACTCACTCCGTGTTGTCTTCTTTGAGACGTTCCGGTTTGAGAACGCTTAGAGCAGCTGCGAAACCCTGTCAAGGAAATTCTTCGTAATTATACGATCAGGCAGGTACTTGTACTTGATCAACGGGGAACCGTGGGCCGCGTACCTCAATTCAACAAAAGTGAACAAAGACACTTTCGTGCGTTTATTGCTAAGCTTTGTATGCAGGTACACCCGACGTTTGCATGATCGAATGGAGCGGTCAATTCATAGCCGCATGCTCACACAACACATTCATATCAAAAGATATCATGATTGGTGCATCAATGACTCGGATATTCTAACTCCATGCTTCGATACGCTGCCAATATCATGAATCAACTAAAGCTTCCGCTACTCTGATGAGAAGATATCATGATCAGAATGTGAGCATGTCGGTCCGAAAGTCACAACATCACATAATACCAACACCACAATGGATGTATCGGAGATTTTCTATTAGCTGATGATCTCAAAAGCTGGCTCAACATTATTATCACGTGGATCAGTAAAAGACCTCCACTTGGATTAACCAAACATGCAATGAGTGGAATCAATGACTACGAGCTTCGGAGCAAAGTACTACATCAAGAATGCAAGATCAATTGTTAATGTAATATCTGATTGTATTCAATGTCATTTTAGTATATGGTTGAGGTGACCTCCCTTAGGGAGAGATTGTTAGGAATTAGAAATTCCTGGTATTAAAGAGTCGGTCACCTCAAGTATATGTAATCGTTAGAATGCTCGTAGTCATAGTTATATTTAGTTAAGTAGTATTTTGTTAAGTAACACCGTGGAGGACGGACGGGTCTTTACCCACTGTATGCCTGATCCACAGCCCGTTGTGTGGCGTTTTATGTAAGACTATAAATACTCTCTACCTCCCAAGGTAGAGAGTTGGAGCTCATAATAAGAACTTTCTTTCTCTCACTAAAGTTCCCTAAACCTCTAACTTTCTCTCTCTAGAATGGTTTGATGTGTATGTGAAAACCAATATCCTACAAAAATCCCAGAATCAATGCGGTTCAATCCTGTCTCCCAGTCCAGCTTCATGATTTTATGTTTTGATGTTGCTATTTTAGATGCAGATGGGTGTTCCACTGAGTGCAGATATAACGCAAATGATTTTGTCTGTAATTGAATGTGTTAATCAGTATATGTTAAACACATTTAGATGCACCTTATTTATAATCTTTGATGCACTAATTTAAAATATATATATATATATATATATATATATATATATATATATATATATATATATATATATATATATATATATATATATATATATATATATATATATATATATATATATATATATATATATATATATATATATATATAATATTGACAACGTAAACTGCATAATAAACCTAAAATATTTCATGCATTGCATCGTTCAGTGCATATATATTATCCCAACAACTAATAATGTAAACTGCATAACCACCAACTCAAACCATACTACTAAGTAATATAAAATCTGAACCCAGATGCACTATTAATACAACATCCACACTAATAAACTTATCACTAACTCCATACTAACCTATAACTTTGTTATGTATGATACATCAACAAACAAACTAATTTCCTTATGATATTTAAAGTCTGAATAACTAAGTTTATATATAAATTATGAATCGCGTCATATTTACAACATATATCGTATTCGCATTCACTATGTCAAAATATCATCATACATGTTATGTTATATGTATTCTCAATTAAATCATACCGGCAACGAAACGAGATCGAAAACAGTATCAAGACAATCATAAATCAAACTATCTGCTATTATCTTAACATCAAACATTCATATTCATACACATTCATTTGCGTGCGAATAAAAATTTCTTACCAGTGCCTTTGGAATATCCCCGAATCTTTTATGTATGTCTTGACTGTCATCATGCTTGTTATCGATAATATCTACTTCCATTGTCTTCAAATTGTAGACAATAAGGTAGTATCGATTGATTTCTTCTGTTGGCATGGTTATTGGGAAAAATACCTGTTTCATATACATATTTACGTTAAACAACAGTTTGAACAAACAATGTATAGTGTTTTTGTTTTAAATCTTACCAGCTCAACTTTGTCAAGGTTCTTTTTTGTAGAATACTCGAGCACCTCATCCATTTTTCTTTTAAAATCCTCAGGTTTGCGTGACAGCTGTAAAACAAAATGCATTATACAATATGTCATAAATTTGATTCAGAATTTTATCAATTATTTTTTTGTATAGGAAAATATGTATGAGTATTATTGAATTCACTTACCATCATTCCTGTTTTGTAAAACAAAAAGCGTGAAGATACCCTATTTTTCAGCTTCTCGTCATTGTTTTGAATTATACTCCATACGTCTATAGCGGCACTTGTCACCGGTAAACTTTCACGCATGCTCTCAAATACCACCCTTGGGACCTCCATGTTCATTGTTTTAAAAACAATATCGCTGTTCATATGTAAACATGCCAGTTTAATAAAAGGGATGCAATAATAATTCAACTGTGATGCACTAAAAATAAATAATACTCTATATATTTGTCAAATTTACATTTACTTACTTAGCCGGAAACATTCCGCTGAATATGAACTCGACGATAGGTTTCTCATCAGCCTGCAAATTGTTTGTGATGTTGACCTTCCTCTTGACGTATGGAGATAGCAATACACCTGATAACACCCTCTCCCTTTTTTGTCTTACTTCCTTTTCCGATTCAACCTGATCATCATTTGTGTTTCCTGGTTCCATGTATCTTATAGGAACTGCACTAATTGCGTCAGCTGGTGTGATACTTCCATCTTCAGTGGTTACCAACTGTTTCCCTTTACTCCTTGTGGTTGGTGAAGGTTGCCCTAGAACTACTTTTATTGTAACCTTCGTTTTTTTGGTATTTACAGTTTCAGTTCTAGGTTCTTTTGCATTCTTCTGAACTTTTTCCATTTCCTTTTTACCTTTTTCAACATCATTTTGCTGAATGGTTTCATAATCTTTCTCATTATCTGTTGCTTGAGCAATTGGTAACTTCAAGACTTTGTCCAACCCAAACATGTCGTCACTCTGTGAAAACAAATCGAAGCTTGGTGGTGTGAAATCCAAATTTTCTTTGTTGCATCTTTACCAGTTTTCGAGATTTCCAACGTCTTTTCATTGCTGAACTGTTGTTTCAATGTGTCTGTATCATTTGGGAAACGTTTTAATTGACCTTTGCTTCTCATGTTTCTCATAATCTGTGAAACAGTCCTTGTAGGTTCAATGTCTCGTTTTTCTTGCAGCCCTTCACCCAACGTTTTCTCTTTTTCTTTGTTGACATTTTCTTCCTCGTTTATATTTACATCTCCCGTTGATACAACATTTGTATTTTTCTCCTTTACCAACCCTGTATTTTTCTCTTTAACCACAACCTGACTATTATCTGTTATATCTATGTCCACATTCATACCATCATTTTCTTGAGCTGCATTTCCCGAATTATTTACCTCATTTACAGCATCACTTACCCCATCTTGAACCACAGCCTGATCATTTACCCCATCATTTACAACATCATTTACCCCATCATTTCTAGCATTATTCACCCCATCATTTATCACATTTGCAGCATCATTTACCCCAACATTTACTTGTGTTCCGTCATTTGTCCCATCATTTACATCCATGTCTTCGGTCGATTGGTTTTCATTTTCATCTTTATCTCTGTTTCCTCCTTCACGTACCCTATCAGTGCCCACTTGTACCCCATCATTTTCAGCCATAAGCGTTTCTTCTTCAATATTATTGACGACAATCTCTATTTGTGGACTGCCTCCAAAAAAGTCATCCGTGCTCATGTTGTTGTCTTCTTGTGATATATGTGCGTTGTTTACATCTTCATCCAATTCAACCACGACTTTTTCGGATCCACACACCGATGTGATCTTCCCTGGTTTGAACGCTTTCATGAGTTTCTCGTTTCTAGTTTCAACAAGTGCTTTTAAATCCTCGTCATCAGGGTAAGAAATCGAAGCCAATTCGAGCAATTCATCGACCAGACCTTGTACACCTTCTGATATGGACAATGTCTTCATTATTTGCATTTTCATTTCCTGAATTATATAATTAATATGCGTTAAAAAATAGTAATAAAATAATATTAATAATAATAATAACAATTGATATGCTTTAACATATTTTGTGCAGTCCCGATGTTGTAAATATACAAATCAGATGCACTTAATTTTATTTATTTGATGCACCAATAATATAGTTAAGATGCTTTAAACTGTCATACAGATGCTCTAAATGTAAACATAACTAATCAATATATATTATTTACATATTTTTGACACATATTCCACATAATCTTTTTAAAAATACACATATATGTGCTTAAGAGATTTTGTGCAATCCTGATGTACTAAATATACATATCATACGCGTGTAATTTTATTTATTTGTTGCATCAATTATATAATTTACATAGCATATGTACTAAATATACATAGCAGATGCATATAAATGCACATAGCAGGTGCTTTAACCTTTTTTTAAACCCCGATGTACTAAATATACATATGTATGCACATACATACCTCTGATGTTTTATTTTTGAATATTTTGAATGCTTCAGCCTTATTTGAAGGTTCAGCTATCCCACATATTCCGTCCCCAATATCAATTCGTGGTGTATATAAATGGTGTATGATGTCTTCTTGTGCATACTCCAATTGTTTCGCTGCAAATTGATTTAGTGATTATTATTAAATATCACGAAATTATTGTAATAAATGACAATTTGTAATATATGCTAACTTGTACATATTACCGGTGATTTTTGGAATTCCTGATTGCCGACTTTGTAATACCTCTATTTCTTTTCGGTGCAATGTACTCGAGCCCTTCTTTAATTGGTAACTTTCCAAAACCTCCCATTTTCACTTCCTGTTTTTCTCTGATCTTCGGTTTTTGCGTGTCCCATGCTTTGATAGCTGGGTTTTCTTGAGCAACTTCAACCTCTTCTGAGATGGTTGAGTTTAGATACAAAAGCTGCAAAGATAATAATACAAGGAAATTAGCATAAATATACCATGCAGATGCATTATTTTGTTGTATTATGATGCACTTAAATGTTTGTACAATACTTACCACCATTAACAGCAGTGGACCCTCGAACCCTGATGAACTGTTGTACTCTCTTTTTGATTTCTTCATTGTTTGCAACAAGTATGTACACCAATCCATATTCTTTATATCTTCTTCCTTTTCGATACACTGCAAAAACTTCTGGTTTCTTCCCATTTTTGTGCATTCGCTGATAATCGAGATGAATGCAACAAGGAAATTTAGCTTGAACTCCCGTCCAATGTGATGTTCTACAATCAGTTTCTCAACCACATTTTTCAAGTAGAATATATCATCTGGATAATCATGTGTGTGCCTCCATTCAACAATTAATGGGAACTCTGTTGTTGCAGCACGCACTTCTGTGACAGTGGTATCTCCCATCGGGATTCCAAGCAGTTCTTGTATCATATTTGCAATGATCAGGATTGATCTACCGTCTCCCATCTTGATTGTTGATGTTTCAGGATCAAACTGGTCTACCACCCACTTTCCCAGTTTTGTTGGTGTTGTCTTTATATTGAAGTTCCCGTCCAACAACGATCCAAACCCCATGTCAACAATGTTCTCTTTCTGGACATCTGACAACCTTTTTAAAATTTCTAATATATCCCTTGGTGATGACCTAGATTTAATAGTTGGGAACGCCTTTTTTGGTACAAGAACTGTATTTTCTTCCGCGACCTTCTGTTTCTTTTTGTCATTGCCACGTTTAATTTGTGTTACTTTACTTGATTTCCTTTTTTTTGTAGCTATTTTCTTCTTCCTATTCTGGCTTTTATTTGTGTCGGTACTGAGATTGTCATTGCCTACATAATGAAACACATTCAGAGTTAGTGGTCGCACTAAAAGTATGATGCAAATATAAATACTACATATGCTGCAAATATAATCATATTGATGCACCTGAAATGTAACAAGTGATGCACCAAAAATTCAATATTACATACAGATGCACCAAAAATTCAATATTACATACAGATGCACTTTGAGTATACCAACTGATGCATAATAAATAATACATTATATACAGATGCTGTAATATTAACCATTGATCCTCCTAAAATATAAAAAAATGATGCTCCTAAAATATACAAACTGTACAAAGAATTTTACACACATCAAACAAGCGACGCTTACCCTTCATTTCTATATCACATTCCCCAACAAGTGAAGCTAAAAACACATCCCCTTCCAGACTACCCCCATGACGTTTCTTTACAGGTACATTTTTAGTTTCTTTCCTCTTATTATGTCCACGAATTCCAGATTATGTATCATGTACAACCCCTTCATTAACTAATCTTAAAATAACATCATTCATTTTTAAATCATAAACTACTTCATATATTCTTTTAAATCATTGCATTTTGCATTCAGATAAATAATCCTGCATATAAAATCAGTTTCACACATGACATAGACTACATCAAACCTAACTCATGCTCAAACGCCATAAATTAAAACCTATTACATCTTAGTTCAGCTTCTAGTGCATCAGATAAATAATCAAGCATACAACTCAATTTCGCAAATGACATCGACTACATATAACTATACTAATGCTCATTCAGATGCACGAAAAATTCAATATTACATACAGATGCACTTTTGAGTATAGCAACAGATGCTGTAATATTAACCATTGATGCTCCTAAAATATACAAACTGATGCTCCATAATTAAAATTGTTCTTAACATGAAACATATGATTCAATTAAGAGTGTATATATGTCGTAATGAACACTTTAATTTATGTCGCAATGAAATATATGTATACGTACAATAAACATTATTATATTTTGATGCGTTAATCACATGAAACATATGCTGCAATGAATAATGTGTAGTATGTAATAAATAAATAAATCAATAAATATTTATACATGAAGTATTCAGTATACACATAAATATTATACGTATACATATCAAATAAAAAAACTGATATTGAAATAATATGATTTTGTAAAATCCCCATGAATTCTTGAATGTCTTCCTCTGACTTACTATTTTGAGATTTATCTGTTTCAGTCTGAGAATTATGCCCCCCATTTCCTTCTTCTTCCTCGATATTGTGGTCAATCGAAAATAGGTGTCATAATACTGATATTTATATTGTGTTTAAATAAAGAACTATATTCATATGCATTCAACTTTAAAATCAAATTCAGATGCCTTAAACTTAAGTTTAGATGCACTAATTATACATTTAGATGCTTCAATCATTTCAACTAACCATTTTTTGATGCACTAATAATGCAAACATATTAGTCATAAACTTATTTTATACGCATCGACCATCAGTTTGATGCACTAATCATACCATTTGATGCATTAATCATATAATTTTGCATTGAACTTAAATTTTGATGCCCTAAACTTTAAATTTGGATGCCTTAAACTTAAATTTAGATTGACTTAAGTTTAGATGCCATGAATTTAAATTTGCACTGACTAAACATTTAGATGCTACAAACATTTCAACCAGCCATTTTTTGACGCAGTAATAATGATAACTTATTTTTGTACGCTTTAACCATCTGTTTGATGCCCTAACAATACCATTTTGATGCATTAATCACATATTTAGATGATTTAACTATCAATTTGATGCCCTATTTTTGCATGTATAAGATTCGACAATTTATATACACTGTTAACCATCATATTGATGCCCTAATCATACATTATGATGCTGTGATCAACTAGTTTGATGTACTACTCACATATTCAGGTACACTAGGTATAATAATCAATAATTATTAACACAGATGCACTAAAATTATACCTTAATCATATCTATAATTATTGTTACATATTACTAAATAAAATTAATATCACATATGCTCTGAAACTATAGCTTAATCATATCAAAAATTACTACCACAGATGCAACAATTATATAATAGAAATGTAACTACCAAAAATTAGGGCACTTACATATTATGTCCTTCTCGATTGTTCGTGGACTCACACGAGTAGCTGAAATTGAAAAAATCAAACAAAATTGTAAATACTGATTTTGATCAGAATAAACATTAAAAATTAGGGCACTTACGATTCCTAAATGTTTTTTTCTTCATTTTGATTTTGTCCGGATTTAGTTTTTTGATCAGAAGCTGGTGGCGACGGTGGAGCTGGTGGCGACGGTGGAGCTGGTCTATGTGATGTTGACGGATTTTGATCGGTGTGAGTAGATGGGGTGAGTGTGTGTTTATGTGTGTTTTTTGTGTGGTGAAAAAGGGTATGCACACGCATAAGGCGTGATTGTATATAATTTGTACATTTGACCTTCAAGTTTCATCTGTTTACGTAATCTACCCTGAAACTTTTTTTCGCACTTTTCTCTCTAATTACACTTTTCTCTAGAACCGGACTATATATATATATATATATATATATATATATATATATATATATATATATATATATATATATATATATATATATATATATATATATATATATATATATATATATATATATATATATATATATATATATATATATATATATATATATATATATATATATATAGAATCTAGATCAAATAAGATCATACTTAAAGTTGTTAAAATGAGATCGAACTAAAATTTGACAAGAGATACTCTCCATACAATAAAAATAATATTTTTATTTACTACAACTAAATTTGTTAAAGTTTCGATAGATTTCTTTTTAAAATTTACGAAACCTAGGTGATACACTTTGATTAGAAGTTTAATGTGTATCAGGTTTTTGTATGTGTATCAGGTTTTGGAATATTTATTAGTGTAATGTGTATCAGATGTATCACTAATCCAAACTCATGTATCATTTGGTTATTAGTTGCTAAAATGTTAATTTGTATTAAATTTTTTTTTTTTTTTTTTTTTTTGTGTAAGATTGCTAAAATTGTTATTTATAAATGTTTTAGTGGTTTTTTAGATTTGATCTTATTTTTACAACTTTAAGCTTGATCTCACATTAACCCTCCCATATATATATATATATATATATATATATATATATATATATATATATATATATATATATATATATATATATATATATATATATACGAAGCCCGCCCAATGGGCGGGCATGACTTATAATTATTGTTAACATATTTTTATTTATTGTAAGAAGGTTGTTATCACCAGTTAGAGAAACCTTCTACCCAATACTTTTGAAAAACAAAATTACCTTTAATATTGGTATTAGGAATTTCATCACAATTTAGAGCATAAATGAGTCAAAAACTATTGAAATAAATTAGATAAAGGAAGTAAATGTCGAGTTTTTCATAGTAACTCAAAGTCTATCTTAATGACTAACACCTCCGAAACCGTAACATTCAAAGTCTATCTTACAGTCATAATTTCTAACTGAAGCATCATTGGATTTAAGAAGATTTGAAAGTACAAATTCCATATTAATTTCAAACACAAATATTGTTGTGCAGTTGATATAAATTTCTATCTAAACCACCAATGAGATACACATCTTCCATCCAGCCAGAATACTAATGATATAAAATGAACAACATATAATATAGTAGACGGTTGAGATGACAGTCTTGTGTCACATAAAATTACCCGTCTTGACTCAAACCCAAAATGATCAGTCACGCACAGACAGTTATTGCACATGAATACAGTTCGCCAGCATAACTTCAAAATTTAAGCAAAAGAGATTATCCTATAGCCAAAAAACATAAGCCTAAGACCAAATAAGTAGGCCAAATAAATAAAAAAAACTAACTATAGCTTTTCGTTATTGTTCTTTGCAATCGGCTGCCATTAATGCTGGGTTTTTTGGGCTCTCATTCCTTAAAGTTTCAACTTCAGTAGACCTGCAACGTGACTAAAATAGAAAGTTACCACCAGTCCACCTTCTATCGCTAGTCCGAAAAATAGGAATAAACAATGAAGTTACTAACCCGATCAGCTTAACTTTCCCGTTTCTTAGAAAATCGATGTTGGAGAAGCGGACACGGCCAAGAAATAGGTGTTTAACTTGCTTATACAACTGCGACACGGATAAACTGAATTTGATATTGCATTTCATATAATAAAAAGTTAAGAAAATAAAGCGGTTATTATTTTAACGTGGACAAACATTGGCAAATGCACTATTACTTTCGTTCTTCAGTGGGTATGTTAAATTAAAATCATGGTGTTGTGCGGGTGATCCGAAAATGAACAGTACATCCGCCCTCCAACTATAATGAAACTACTATCACCCAAGTTAATAACATCCACTTCCTGTAAAAGGATGACATAAATTAGTTTAAAAAGTGGAAGATCTATATTGACTATAAACAAATAATAATAATAATATCAATAAAGAGAACAATAATAAGTATGTATAATTCGATTATAGTCAACATGTTTGCTCACCATATGTGTGACATACATATATTTCCCCACATTTAACAGTACCTGATTTGTAACCACGATAATGCAAGCAGTAGATAATCCTTTAGCTTTAGTATTTAGGTAAGTTTTATCCAAGGTCCTAGCAAGATCAACAGACCCCTTGGATACATCTTGTACTGCAGTTACCGAATTTGACGTGAGTTCACACGTATATTTCCCAACAATAATACCAGGATCAGACCAACCACGTACACCATCTACTACACCTATCGCTTGGTCATTCGAGTAAATGAAATGAACATCTTCGCCACACAAGTCTTTCTTATCAGGATGTGACAGACAACACGATCCTGAAAGCAGTTCGAGTGATCTATCTGATAATATCTTCCTGAAGACAGAACGAACATGATAAGTGTCACTAACACACGTTAACCTAATCCAACTACTGTCCATAGCTTCAACCAATTTTATAGATAGATAGCGTCATATGATTCCAAAAATATATAAGTTTAAACATGCTTCAGTTTATAACCAAAATGATTTAATGATATACGTACCTAGGAGGTTTTATGGACTGAATATACACTAATTCAATTGCGGCCTTATCACTCCTTCGTCGTGTTTCCTTCTCGGCTAATCTTTTCAGTTTTTATGTTACCGTTTGACTCATTATAATAAAAAGATAATCGGAGTGTATCCTTTCATAACTAAATTAGTTTGAATTGTATAAAATTTACAGTGAAATAAATTACAATGCGTATTTGAATAGAACTAAGACTCCCTAAGAATAGAACTAAGACTCCTAACACATGCTAGACGTACTATCTATAAAGATAGATCCTAATATCTCATTCGCTGGTCAGCCATTAGAGGGTAGTTAACAAAGTGAGCTTTGTGATGAAAGTTATATTATGTAAGAAAGTTGAAAAACCAACCTTTCCAGTGAAATTGTCTGAAATAGCTTTTGAATTGGTAGCTGGGGGTACATAGTTTGTCCAAAGTCTCAACTTAGTCTTCTTCGCGTGAAGTTCTGCAGCTTTTAGCTTCCTCCTGACTTCTTCTTCCATCATTCTTGCACTCCACTCGACATATTTGGCATATCCCTACACAAAAGAAAGATAGCAAGGTAGAGAAAGCAAAAAAGTTAATCCGTTTTCTTAAGGTATCAGATCACAAATATATCTGTTTAGGTATGGACAGATCAAATTAAGTAAGCCTCAAGAACGACAGGAGAAAATAAAGATAGCCACAGAGTTTAAAGAATATATCATACATTTTCGATAAGCTCCATTGCCAGATCCTTAGCTGTTTCACCGTCAGAGTAGTACACAGAACCAATCAGATTACTAAACTTGTCAACACCCTCAAGAACAATGCGAACCTGTAGGAAGGGTAAATTAGAAATACTTTCAACTCATCAACACCATCGGATTAATGTATTAGATCGTATTCATTTTTCAGTCTTAAAGGAAGGCACTCAGACCCTTGCAACAAAAGATGTATTAAAAAGACAAATGACTAAGACATTGCTTACATCTCTGTTTAGCACACGAATCTTAGTAAAATTATTAGCTTCTCTCCCAAATGCATCAGGGGAAACTTCAGTAAAACCAGATGAGGCTGTAACTCTCTGAGCTGATGTCAAGGGTCCACGAGACTTTGCGTTACTATCTCCATTTGGTTCATCTGGTACTTCAATTGGTAAAGCAGGGGTCAAGATACTGACCATGATGGGTAAACTTTCTCAGCATCCTTCTTTAGCAGGACTAAATATGAGAGTTTGGCATGAGAATTGATGTGGAAAATCTTGGCCACTTTAACATAATATATCTTAAAGACCAGTCAGTTGACCAATAACGACACCGGAATCATAATCCAGCATATGCAAGACATCCAAGAAAACCTTTTATAGTGATATACCTCTAATGAATGTGGTATATAGTTAGAGCATTGACTTTCAAAATTATATTAGATTAGAGCCTAGTAAATATTAGTTTATTGATTGTACATGAATTAAGGATGGCATCTTGAGTTAAGGTCAAAGAGAAGGTGTTCTGAAGATACTTTACATGGCACAAACATCAACTGAAAGCATTTATAAACAAATGAAAATATATAACTCATCTTTCAAGGTATAATGGTCGAAAAATGACAAAGTGACAAACAAAAACTCTTCAACAGAAATACTACATTCAATACCAGTCGGTGAATCAGCATTAAGAGCCAAAAATTAAATCCCCCTGATTGCGATAAATGATGACGGTTCAGTTCCATTAGACAACCATCACCAAGAATACAGTTTCTGAAGCAAAACTCATTATTCAGCAAATTAAATAAAAATGCTAAAAAATCAAAAATGCTATTTGAAATCTTACGTGTATAAAAATGATGTTAAAGAAGTTCCAGTTAGGTAATAGTTGCTATGATTATGACATCACAACTTCGTCAGCTTGTAGTAATCTGATATGTTTGGTGGAGAGTTGTGCTATTTGCAGCTTTCTTGTTCAAAATCCACAACTGATTTGACTTTGCATTTTTGTGAAGTAATGCTGTGTGATCTAGTAAATTATGGAGTCACGAAACTGCGTCTGCTATACATTGTGCTCCATATATTGTTTCCTATCCTTTTTATTACCACTCGTAGGTGCTAACTTAATCAGTAAGTATCCATGATAAGTGCTTTGTTCTGTTTCATAGTTTCATGGTAAAATCAAGGACATAAACTGGAAAATTGTCCCTCAGCATATGCCAAAAAGTTAGTCAGATTCCTGCGTATGAATCATAAGCCTATGATACGTTATCAAACCTGTTTATCATGCATAAATCCAACTCTAGGACTCCCTTGACTTGGATATGCTCTTTATAGCTCTTTGTTATCTGCAAGAAATGGAGAAATGCTTGTTATAACTCTTTGAGTATTTAACTTCAAAACTTTCAATGGTTCTACTGTAATACAGCATCCTTAATGGTTACATTAGCATATTTCTTAACTTAAACTGCGATTTTGTTTCTTGCTGCATAAGCAGCTGGATAAAGCGGTACTTAATATGTTATGCAATTTTCTATTCACTTATCCATAGATTTCAGATGAATACCAGATAAAGTACTGTCACTATATTAATATCTTCTTTTATGTGTAATGAACCAGGAAAAACTTCTTAATGCATTATGAAGAAAGATAAGTTCTCTTGCCATTCCATGTATCATGCAGCCAAATGCTTCTCAGCAAGAGCAAGACCAACAACATCGGCAATACCTTGACCAAGATGACCTGATAATAATAGCATAACAATCCTAATCAGAATTTCATGAATCATATAGGAAGCCCCATTTGGACCAGATTATATCAATGATTATGTATGTCTCGAGCTTATTTCAGGAACTAACGAATAGATAAGCATTGATATAAGCTGTCTCAAACACCCTTATTAGATCCCGCTTTGTATCACAGTGGTATTTTGTGAGATTGTTTTATAAAATGATAGCTTAAACTTACACTCAATATGTGCACCAATGCGAGAGATGGCAAAATTATAGAATACAACGGAAAGCATCAATGACTCCATTGTACTCATGGTCTTGACACCATTTCCACCTTGAACCATTAGTCTCTAGCTAACTACATCAATCATTGTCCAAACCAACTGACCAGCCATGGCTGCACTTAGTACAGTTGCAGCATTCGCTATTGCAGTCGCTTTAAGTGCAGTGCATTTACATTAATTAGAGAAACTCCCAAGGTAACCATCCTTATTTATTGCAAGTAAGTATGACAAAGAAATAAGCATTTAATAAACACGGAAAGTATTTAAAAAAATAACCAAAAGCAGTGTAGCTTACCTGCCCTTCGAGAGCGCAAGCCATTGTTTGGTGCAGCACTGCGTCGTCTCCTGATGTTTGTAAATTTAGACAATTCATGCACCCCTTCTCCTGTGGCTGTACAGAGATAGGAACATTACTACACATGCTATCGCGTAAATACAGTTAACATACATAGCAATATTTAAAGAAAGTGGGAGTGGGAAAACACATTACGTGAATTGGTGGTATTCAAAGCAGCCGAAGTAGTTCCCACGTTCCCATCAATAACGACACCACCCTCAAAGTCTAGAACTTTAACAGGAGGAACATATCGGTCACACACTTGTGGAAACAAAGCTGTACAAATGTCATAAGGAAATAAGTCCAGTGCTCATGACCATATTGGCAACATTACATCTTTATTACTTTATTGGTATTCATTACAGACACAAAAGACTAACCTTCAACATGAGTACCATCACCCTGGACTTGATTATTCATCATAACTGAAAATGGAGCCACATTGAATGTTCAAGTTGATTGTACACCCGGCTTTAAGGATGATTCCGCCAATTTATCCTGAGGAAATGCTACACTTAGAATACATAGACAACAGAATGAAAAAGAATGTGGTTCACAATGTAAATGGAGTATTAGACGTTAGTTCTTTCAAGCAAGTAGTTAATTATTAACCTGAAATGACCCGTATTGCCTTTTAGACACCCGCTTATTTGTTCACATTTACAGTAGAGTGTGTTACTCACCCTTTAAGCATGAATATTCTTTCAGACACACTGCAAGATCTCTGCATTAAATCAAACGTAACTTGGGGTACATCTCATTATATAAAAGTTAAAATCATTATATAAAACAAAAGAATATTATTAGCTTTCAGGTTGTCCTCGCCAGAGTAGCTTCTGAATAAGTTCCTGATAAATGAAAGAGGCTTTCCAATTTTACTTCTTGCTTAATATGAGTAAGAAAGAGCATCCAACAGGTAGAAAACATTCAATTATTTGACTAATTTTTCACTAAATCTGTTGTAGGAAAGATCTGTCTCACTGCATTATCAATATATCAGAAAAATGCCTAAATATTGATCCATTAAAGTCATTTTCGAGATCTAACGTAACAACTCCATCCTGTGGTAACCGAATTCAATAATTGAACAAAATTAGTACATCAATCATTAGCATTTAAGCATTATAAAAAAAAACTTACCTGAGTTCATGGGACTTGTCTCTATAAGCAACTTTCAGATTATTATATCTGTGTTAATGAACACAAAAAGAGAACGGGAGTCAAATTCAAGTAGGCATCCACTGTCCATAGATTCATTTGCCACGTTCCTAAGTGAGCCTGTGTTAAAAGGGCATGCATCACATGGGTAAACAATTTAAAACAAATTATATGTACAAATTATATACAATAAGAGCCAATATTAATATTGTATAGAGAGATGGACTGGTTGCTTTCTCCAACCAACTATATGGTTCAGTTAATTCCTGCTAAGCAATCTGGTGCTGACGGAAGGACATTAGAGGCATCTTCTTGTTCCCTTCTCGACTTTATAAACCATTTTCACATATAAATCTTAGTAACTTTGTATATTTGTTTCACAGATAATGACACCAAAAGCTCGTGGAGACGTTCACCTGAACCTCCCAGCTTTGCGTAAGTTAGACTCTATGCTTCTTGTAGGTGATTTCTTCACTCATTACGGTCAACTGAATCAAATTCAGATGTTTGTCTAAAGGCATTGAGTATGCATAACTGTACTAACAGGAAACCTTGGATTCAGATGGCGAAGTGAATAATTTTGTGCATTCATGATGAGATGTAACCCAAATAATCACTTACCACGTGGTACATGATCTGTAAGAAACTTATTTCCAGCTTCACACGATGGATATGCTAACCTGATTTTTGTAAGGATAGATAGAGTTCGGTGTCAACACTACATATTTTCCCTTCATGATCGAATGCAATTGCACCTGCAACCTTGATGAGTAATGGAAGTAAGTAGTTCGAATGCAAAATATAAAATCACCAATGCTCCTGGTTAGTCTACACGTCTGTTTCTAATTAATAAGTTTCTGATGACCACCATGGTTCGCCCCACAACTGTAATAAAGTACATAACATATTTAAACACACTATTTATTTAATCTGCTTAATAAGTCATCTCATATGAATAAATTAGGTAGATTTGAACATACCTTAATGGTTCTCCAGTCATAAGCTAGAGCATCAGCAATACCCACATCATCAATAGGACTAAGAAACTCATCATGTTCCAACAGCTGTTCCCTATGGGCCCTATGCACAACTTTGCTTTTGGTTCTCATACTTAAACAAGTAACATACACAACACTAAAAGCAAAAAAAATAATAATAATAACAAAACCACATACAACATACAGAAAGAGTAGACAAAAGTAGTATAAGGGTTACATGAACAACGCAAGGAAACTTACAGAAATCATAAGATGCAGATAAAAAAAACACATAAATCTTGGACAGTATATAATGTGAACGTTTAGGGTTTTCTGGAGTGGATGCCATGCAATATGCAATGAATTTTTAACAAAGCGTTCCAGATATAGTGATATATGATTAGGAATAAAAATAAGAAAAAATGTACAACCATCTCATTTGTTTCTTTTGCACGCTGCTGCGCTTGCTCAAGTTCTTCAACCTTCAAACGAATATCCAAGCCACTAATAGCTGCTTCCGCTTTTGCTTGCCTGCAACTCTTTCATCAGACTCTAATTTTGTCTCATTAAACTGATGGCCTCCATTGTTTAATCCAGGGTTTTCTGCACAAACTCAAATATTAGTACGTATTTGGATCATCATCAAACAAACACCCCTTGATAAACCTTGTGTATCCAGTTTACCATAAAACATGCCATCAAAGAAGTTATTTAACAAAAAATTATATAAAACGTACCTCTTTTCACCATTAGGGTTTTGAGGAAAAGAGATTTTTTTTCTGTATGTGATAAAGGTGAAACTATATTTAAGGAAAAGATATGTATAATAAGTTTTAAAAGAGATAATTACTTAATATATATATATTTTTTAGATAATTACATTCCTTTTCAAACTAATCAAAATGTTTGTAGAGATTTATAAATTTGGTTTTCCAAGTTATAATCAAAATAACTTGTAGCCTAATTGGTAAACACACAAGTTATTAATGCTACTCTTAAAAACAACCCAAGTTCAAATCTTACCAATGACATTTTTTATAAAAACGAATTTTGAAAAAATAATATTCAAAATTAATATAAATTATACATTAAAACCGAAATTATTAGTTGGATTAATAGTTGGATTATTAAATTGCTTAGGTGGACATATAATGCCTAGGTGGCATGAAAATGATTAGGTGGCATTGAGGTGTCATTGAGGTGACATTAATGCCAAATGCCTCCTGTTATATATAATATAAAGATATAAAAAATGTCATTGGTAAGATTTGAACTTGGGTTGTTTTTAAGAGTAGCATTAATAACTTGTGTGTTTACCAATTAGGCTACAAGTTATTTTGATTATAACTTGGAAAACCAAATTTATAAATCTCTACAACCATTTTGATTAGTTTGAAAAGGAATGTAATTATCTAAAATATATATATATATATATTAAGTAATTATCTCTTTTAAAACTTATTATACATATCTTTTCCTTAAATATAGTTTCACCTTTATCACATACAGAAAAAAAAATCTCTTTTCCTCAAAACCCTAATGGTGAAAAGAGGTACGTTTTATATAATTTTTTGTTAAATAACTTCTTTGATGGCATGTTTTATGGTAAACTGGATACACAAGGTTTATCAAGGGGTGTTTGTTTGATGATGATCCAAATACGTACTAATATTTGAGTTTGTGCAGAAAACCCTGGATTAAACAATGGAGGCCATCAGTTTAATGAGACAAAATTAGAGTCTGATGAAAGAGTTGCAGGCAAGCAAAAGCGGAAGCTGCTATTAGTGGCTTGGATATTCGTTTGAAGGTTGAAGAACTTGAGTATAGTCATATGTTCATATTATAGTTACACAAAGCGGATAATTGTAACAAATAATAATAGAGAAATTTTTTAAAACGAACACTTTTCCCTAGTACTTTACACATATAAACCACGCCCATACAATTTTCTAAAATGAACTTTTGAATATTAGACGTTAGATCGGTATGGTAATATGTTTTAAACCGTACACGTGTACCCTGGGCGTGAACCTGGGCGTGGATGAGCTGGGCGTGCTCTAGGCGTGAACCTGGGCGTGCTCTGCGTGCACTAGCATGAACCTGGGCGTGGGATGAGCCATGGGCGTGCTTAGGGCGTGATCCTGGGCGAGCTAACGTGCACTAGGCATGAACCTGGGCGTGGCTGAGAGTTAATTGCATCTAATTTTGGGCTTGTGCGTGGCTTATGCGTGACCTGGGCTTGGGCGTGGCCTAGGCGTGGCCTGGGCGTGGCCTAGGCGTTCCCTGGGCGTGGCCTGGGCGAGCCCTAGGCGTGCCCTAGGCGAGGCCTATGCGTGGCTTGGCTAGGCGGGTTTATAGAAGTTGTTTTGTTGTTTGATTTGATTTATAGAACATCATCCAGGTTTGTTTGATCCAGTTAGCATGTAAAAGCTTGGTTTGATGATCCAGGTTCTCATGTAAAAGGTTTGTTTGATCCAGGTTTGTTTGATTTACACGATACGTTGTCATGTGCTATTCTAAAGAACCTTAGAACAAAAAGAACAATAAAGAACACAATGGAATTATGGAAAAGGTATGTTGTGGGGAAAAAGTATGATTGTGACTGATTGTGACTATGTATGATAGTGACGTAAAATGGTCTTATCGGTAAACTATAGAAAAAACGTTCGTTCTTGTATAATCACTATATATACGGTTTGTTTTTGTAATTTGCTTATAATAATATGCAATTATCCCAATGTTTTATGTGGCAGAAGATTATGAAACTGTTTTAATGTGTTTACAGGTGAATATAGTTAGCTTAGGATAATTTGTTTATATTGGGAATAATATCAACTAAGTGCTCTTTATGATTTATGAGTGAAAAACGGATTAACTATCGAGTGTAACTGGTTTGATGTGGCTGGTTGTCTGAATGTGGCTTACCTATATCATATACTCATACCTGCACACTCGAAATGCAATGACAAACACTTGCTTAATGATGACATTTTTACATCATTTACGGTGAAAGAAAAAGTTCAAAAAAAAAATGTATAAGCCGAAGTTACTTTGGAGCACGTACTTTACTTCCGTCGAATGAAGGGTAATTTGGTTTTAAAACGTTTTAAAAAATGCAACTATGATGTATAAGGTGTGATATTTGCAGCAGTATTGCTTAAGCCAAAATGACCTTTTTACATGTTTCAAGTTTTGAACCATTTTTTGAGCAAAAATGAAGTACAAGCTCTAGAACATTGTTTCATAATACATTTTTTTTTTAACTTTTTTCTTTTCATTGTTTTTGTATAATAAATGCGCTAAAAAAGTGATAATTAACTCATATGTATAGATGGCTCAGATGGAAAGCACATTGTGTTTTATTGAATAGATCTAGGTTCAATTACTTTTCCCACAAAATTTAGCACAAAGTTTTTAATACACAATGTCTTGTGAAATGGCTCAGTTTCGGACCATTATTAGGCAACGACCTATTATTAATTTAAATACACTTTGATGATTCATTCACAAACTGGTCGTGCAATTAATATCACCTCATCGATTCCGAAGGTTGGTTTAACATATATGTTCTTGATTTAACATGTATGTTTTAAAGATGTTTGTTCTTGGTTTAACATATATTTAACATGTATGTTCTTGGTTTAATATGTATGTTTTTAACGTGGTTATACAAATAATTTTAATTTAATGGTTATAGCTTCTTTATTTTGCATTTAACATGTATGTTCTTGGTTTTTAATAAATTTATATTATCTAGAAAATACATAGGCACTTTACTATTTGAAAGACATAAATTGTAAAAATATTATTCCAAAAACATAAATAAAAAAAATTAAATCTAGGCCCTCATACATGTGTTTATACGTGTGTAATATTAGTTTGCGTTAATTTTTCCTAATTTTCTTTGTATCAGATGCAGCTGAATTAAAATAATGATGACAACGAGTGTGCACATTTGTCCGTCTTCTGAAACATTGAAAAAGAGCATGCACATATGTCCAACTTCTGAAATTTGACGACTACGAGTGTGTATATATATGTTTGCGTTAAATATTACTTGTACACACGTGTATAGATCGATTAAATTCATGTATTTCTACTGCTTAAAAATTTGTATTTAATTGTATATCAATCGATATTGGATTTTGTATTTAACATGTATGTTTTTGGTTTCATATAAACTTATCTAAAAAACATGTATGCACTTCACTATAAAAAACATGTATGTCAAAAAAACTATTCGAAAAACCAAAATAATAAAATTAATTCAGAAAAACACATATGCACTAAATCAGTTTTAAAACATGCATGTTTTCGAAAAAAAGCCAAAAACACGCAAAATAATAATAATAATAATAATAATAAATAATAAAAAAAAATGAATGTTTTTAAATTTTCGGATTTATTTATTTTAAAAAATCAATAATATAAAATTGAATTTTACTATTATACCCTTTTGGATTAAATAAAAAGATTTAATAATTAAAAAATGCTATGTTGCATTGATATGTTGCACAATATGCATTACTAGGAGTACATAAGGGGTTCTCGCAGTTCTCGCACTTAACAAGGTTTTCAAAATAAAGGCCCCCTATATATATATATATATATATATATATATATATGACAAATGCATATATAAATATATAAGTGATATAACCATTCAACTTGATCTTTGTTAACTTTTCACGCTGAAACATAAAGTTGGTACGTATGGACGACACGATTATATATGCACCACATGCATATATACATATGACTGTACAACAATCAAGGACGACGTAGGTCGCACATACACATTTAAATGTTTGCATGTATTTGCTCGCACGCATGCACTAACATAGAACATGCATGAGCTTAATTATAGTATATACTTTATTTTTTTTGAAATTTAATTATAGTATATACTTAATAACGCGGAAGGAGACAAAATATTAATGAAACACATAGATGGCTTGATTACTTGAGGAATTCGGAGAGTGATGATGGAGTTGCAGCGAATGATCTCATGGAAAATACGCATGGGGCCTTTAACCAGTGAACCCTTAGACAGGGCCGCAATTCTTTAGCCGTTAATTTTCTCTTTCTTCTTTGGTCATTGGGATACTTATTTCAAATGTTTGAAATGTGCGTGTTATTGCTCTGTTTGCAGCCACACGCAGTCTTTTCACACTACAACAATTGGATGAACGGGCGAGGAGACTTTCGCCAAGGACGCAGTGTCCCCGAGTGTCCCCGGCGAAAGTCGCTAAACGAAAAAATAAAATCTGACGTGGCACATGAATACGCTGACCTGTTAAGGAAAATTCAATGAACACTTTCGGCGGGGACATGTCCTCGGCGAAAATACGTTTGATTTTTAACAAACTTTGACTGGCTAGTCAAAATTCAACGTAACTTTCGCCGAAGACTTGTCCCCGCCGAAAGCGTATTTCACTTTTACCAAAATTTGACCAAAGTAAAAAACATGCTAATTGTTCGTGGGAAAATTCCCGCCAAACCTTTCCTCGAAGACATGTCCCCGGCAAAACCTGCTATTTATAAAAAAATACACTTTATTGCAACTATTATTACATAACTAAAACCCCGATGCTTGAATAGTCTTTTCATTACGTAAAACCCTAAACTATTTTAAAATTAAACCGGCATATCTTTAGGTCCATCGTCTGTCGTTACAAAATATTTAGTCAAAAGAAATGAATACTTCAATTTTGAGCAGCTGGGTTGTATCTCCAGGTTATCCAACGCTTGGGATTTATTGATGAGACTTGACGAAACAGAGTAGATATATAGCTATGGGCTTAACTAAAAACATGGTCAGCTTTACCAATCAAACATGTGCTTTGATTTATAAAAATACTTGACAGATACATACTACAAGAACAACAACAACATCAACAACAACAACTACAAGAACAACTACTACTTTGATCAACAACAACAACAACAACAACAACAACAACAACAACAACAACAACATTATCAACAACAACAACAACAACTACTACTACTACATACGAAGATTTTCCATGTCACCTAACAGCTCACGAAGTAATGCATCCGACTGACATGCGTGGTCGTCAGGAATCCTTGCCATTTCAAGTCTTGCCTCCAGCAACCTTACTCTTGTCTCTAGCACATGTTTTTGTGATTCCAGCAAGTTTATCCTAAGATCTTTTTCATGGCAGCTCGAGCACTCTATTGGTGCAGATCCAGAACCTTGAGAAGAGGTTGTCCTTTCTAGTGATTGCATAGTAAGATTAGTTTTGCTTTGGATTGTTTGATTATTTGTAAGCAAGTTAATAGTTAAATTAATTGAGTTATGGGGTATTTAAAAAAAATTTAAAAGGTAAAAATTTATGAAAAAGTGGGTATCGGGACCAAAAGAAGGGCTAGTAAGGAGTCCATATCAGCAGCCCATATCAGTCCATATCAGTCCCAAAAAAGGGGGGCAAAAAAGGGGGTGGGGGGGGGGGGGGTTAGACTGCATCAGCAGCCCATATTCACTAAAGGGGTGTTTGGATTGCTTGAAAGACCCCTGGTTGGTTGGTTTATGCTGTCGAAACAGCAACCCACAAAGGGGTGTTTGGGTTTGCATATTTTCTGCACTAAAGGGGTGTTTGGATTGCTTATCTTTCAGCCCCGAAAGGGTGCGTTTGGTTAACAACAGCCCGAAAGGGTGCATTTGATTTTTTATTATTAATTTTGATTTTTATTAATAAATTTGATTTTTTTTACAGTCGAGACCAGCTAGACGAGAGCCGAGACCAGCTAGCCGAGAGCCAAGACCACAATCGGTATGTTTTTTGTCTAACTTTGTTAATGTTTGCTATTAATACACGTGAAATGACCAACACGAAACGTGTAGTTTTGCTAAGTTATTATTGAGTCTTGTGATATATAAGCCGAAATTGACAATGCGAATATGTTATTATTGTATGGTATTTGATTGTGTTGAACTGTTGTAAATGATTTTAGGACTTTAGTGATTAATTTCAGAAAGTCCCCGTCCGAAGTTAATCATCCCATAGAAAACCCGTTCGAAATTAATTTATTAGAAATTAATTTCGGAAATTCCCCTGTTTGGGACTGCTTTTTGAATGTTTTGTCTCATTTAGGATATGAATGCGTATAATTGATTTACTATTTGAGAAATTTCGACAGTGTTTCCCCTTTACTCCTACGAATATGTCTTTAATGCACATATTTGGGGAGTTGAGGGGAAATGCTGCAAAAATTTTCTCAAATAGTAAATTTAATTATACGCATTCATATATGAGACAAAACATTCAAAGAGTGGGTTAGGATTGCCTTCCATAGTTGGATTAGGTGAACAAAACGCACAACTGGTAATTCCACCTTTATGTGTTTACGTGTAGATTTTCTGTGAACATTTTAAGTCTATATAATTATTTGTTGCTTCATTAAAAAGCAGTTAAGCCAATTGATAAAAGTTGGGTCTCACTAGCACGTACCAGTAAAGAATTTTTAGTTGGTCTTAAAGCTTTCTGCGTGTATTGCAAGCCCTTAGTGAATATTGATGGGAATATAAAATGTCCCTGTGCTCGTTGTTTAAACCTACCCTGGATAAAGCACGAATTTTTGTTTGACCACATACACGCAAATGGTTGGGACCATAGTTATACGGAATGGTATAATCATGGTGACCCGGATGCCCGAACAGTCGTACACAACACAAGACACCCAGGGATGAGTGACATGGCTGAGTTCCTTCATGATATTGGTCCGAATAACGAACCAGATGATCCAACTCAAGGAAATATTGTCGAGACAAGTAACGACGCAATTCCTCAACGTAATGAGTATGAGGAGTTACTTGCCACTGCCAACGAAAAACTACCTGTGAGTGGATGTCTTCATTAGACTTTATGGAAAAGATTACGCACATCAAGGTCAAAGGTAAAGTGAGTGACACAACATTTAATGAGTTCCTAACTTTATTCAAAGAAGTTTTCCCGCCGTTCTAGGATACAACATGCCATCGTCATACTATGAAATAAAGAAGACATTTAAAACTATCGAGTTAGGATATGAATCGATACATGCTTGTGTAAATGATTGCTTTTTATATCGGGGGGCGGGTAACGAAGATTTGCAGACTTGTCCGATCTGCGGCGCTAGTAGATGGAAAGAAAAGAACACATTGGGGAAGAAAGTTCCTAACAAGGTGTTGCATTACTTTCCTATCATTCCTAGACTACAACGTTTGTAGAAGTCTAAACACACTGCAAAACATATGACTTGGCATGCCTCTGGGCAGTCTAGGAAGAACGATAAGATGCAACACCCGGTTGATGGTCAAGCATGGAAGAAATTTGACATCAAGTATTCGAAGGAATTTGCTAAAGAAAAAAGAAACATCCGGTTAGGGTTGGGTGCTGATGGTTTCAATCCGTACGGAAACCTTAGTCAGTCATACAGCATGTGGCCGGTCATATTAACCACATACAATACGCCTCCCTGGATATGTTTGAGAGAGACTTCTCTTATGTTGACATTGTTAATTCCGGGCCCTAAATCACCAGGGAAGGATATTGATATTTACCAGAGGCCTTTGATTGATGACCTAAAGACTTTATGGAAAGATGGAGTCATGACTAAGGATGCTGTTACAGGCACCGAATTCTATATGAAAGCAGCGCTTTTATGGACTGTCAATGACTTTCCCGCTCGAAGTAGTTTCTCTGGGTAGAGTGGGCAAGGTTACAAGGCATGTCCGACATGTAATGTAGACACTCCAGCTATGCGCGTGTTAAACAAAACTGCTTATGTTGGTCACAAAAGATTCTTAAGCACGACCAATAAATGGCGGAAGAACAGAAGGGCATTCTATACAGAGGTAGATGATACAGACCCTCCTAAACATTTTACCAGTGATGACATCTTGGATCAACTAAGAAGATTGCCTAAACGTCTCCGGGGGAAACATCCAAGATATGGGGGTGCGAAAAAAAAACGTGATACTATCGCAAATTGAATTGGACAAAAAAATTTGTTTTCTACGAGCTAGAGTATTGGTCTTTTCTTACACTAAAACACAATTTAGATGTCATGCATATCGAAAAAATGTGTGTGAGAGTGTGTTGGGTACTTTGTTAATGAATGACAAATCAAAAGACAACAACAAGGCAAGACAAGACTTACAAA
>OU343219.1:88792612-88830112 GCA_910596185.1 Chrysanthemum makinoi | reverse complement strand
GCGCTGGGTGAGTACATTGCTAGTGCTCCTCTCACACCCTTAGTCAAGCCAGGAGGGGGTATCCGTCCTATTGCTGTTGGGACTGTTTGGAGGCATTTAGTTTCCAAGGTTTGTGCTTCCATGATTGGCCACTCTTCAGACGGTTATTTAGATGATTTACAATTTGGTGTTGTGGTATCGGGGGGAGGGGAGGCTATTCTTCATGCTGTGAATCGGTTGGTTGAGGACCGTGGGGGTGATGTTGGTCTGTCTATCTTGTTGGTTGATTTTAAAAACGCCTTCAACATGGTGGATCGGGCTGTTATGTTGCATGAGGTTCGGCTTCATTTCCCGGCTATTTCACGGTGGGTGGAATTCTGTTACTCCAGTCCTGCCAGACTATATTATGGTGAGCATACTCTTTGGTCTCATCAAGGTGTGAAACAAGGTGATCCACTTGGACCTCTTCTTTTTGCTTTAGTGTTACATCCCCTGGCATGTAAGATTAGAGATTCTTTTGACCTTTCCTTTCAAGCATGGTATCTGGATGATGGCACTATTATTGGTGATACCTTGGTTGTGGGTAAGGTTTTAGAGTTTATTATGGCGGATGGAGCTTGTCGTGGCTTACACCTCAATGTTGATAAAACTGAAGTTTTTTGGCCACAGGAGGACCCCAGAAGCAGATTTGCTGGTGTTTTTCCCCCCAATATTTCTCGCCCTGTACACGGTGTTAAATTATTGGGTGGACCTGTTAGTGTGGATGTTGAGTTTGGTAGTAAGCTTGTTCTGAAAAGGGTTGCTAAAACTATTGAGCATATGGGTGCTATTGCCAAACTTAATGACCCTCAATGCGAGTTGATGCTACTCCGCACATGTGCTGGTATTTCCAAGTTATATTTTTCTATGCGCACATGTTCTCCTCGGGTCTTTGAGTGTGCTCAGGTTTCTTTTGATGCGGCACTTCACTCTTCCTTGGAGCGCATTGTCACTGCTTCTGGGCCGGGTTTTGGTGATTGGCAGTGGAGACTCGGCACCCTACCCCTTGCTTATGGGGGGCTTGGTGTATATTCTTGATGAGTGTGTAAATACTCATCATTTTTGGTCAAATCTGAAGTGCAAAACGTTTAAAAATGCTCAGAAATGCATCAAAATACTGAAAATATCTCAAAAGTGCATTTTATATGTTTCAGATGCAAAATGTTTAAAATCAGATGAAAAATGAGCAAAGTTTGCAGATTTGGCGCTTCCGATCCCCAAGTTTCAAAAGTTGTCAAAAAATCCACGAGCACATAATTTCAAAAATAAAATCACCAAAGGTCCTTTTAAAATCATAAGTTGTCAAATTTAGTCCTTTGGTGAAAAATGTCAAAAGTTTGAGAAAATTACAAAATTGGTCCTTCAAGTTTCAAATTTGGCAAAATGGCCCCGGAAATTGGAGAATGGCAAGTTTGGTCCTTGTACTTTGTGAGATTGTCAGTTTTAGTCCTTGGAGCAACTTTGCAAGATTGGCAGTTTAGGTCCCTCAAATTAAATACATGAAAGGTCCCTTGGTTATTAAAACCCTTTAAACCCATTATGACCCTTTCACCCCTTTGGACCCCTGTCAATCTAAATTGTGAACCCCTTTTTATAATATCGCCACCAAACCAGTCAACCCATCTTTCCCACCTTTCCCCTCCCATTGTGCATACCACCATACCCGCCTCAACATACCACCCACCAGCCTCCTTCTCACTCTCCCATGTCCCCTCCACCTAAACTAACATCCAAGGATCATTTAATGCCTTCTCACCAACCAAATCACCCCCACTGGCTTATAAGAAGATTTGGCGCCAAAATCATGTTTAAACGGTGGAGATCAGTTCTAGAGCATCCAATGGCCAGAAATTGATGGGAAAGATTCAGAGGAGAGAGAAAAGAGCATTGGGTTATATAAGAAGCATTTTGGAAGCAAAGAGGGAGTCTTCTAGTTTTAATTTTCTTAATGTCGTTTTCAACTTAAAGCTTTAGTTTAATATAAAACTGTAATTTTCGTTGTAATGTACTCTTTTTAAGTTATTAAATCAATATAAATCATTTTCAAGTGCTAATTTAAGTTTCACTATATATTCATGTTGTTAAGTTGACTGTTGAAAATTTCCATCTCAAAATCTCATTCAAAAGCTTCAAACAGCTCATTACTCAATTCCTAAAAGCTTATACAAGCTTCTAATAGCTTTATATAGCTTATATTTCGCATTTAAGCATAGTTGGATCTTGGTCAAAGAAGTCAAACAGGCATAAATGGCATGGACATGGTCAAAGGGATGATGCGATCTGGATGTGGGTTGCTTTAGGACTAGTGGGTTGAAATTAAATAGGGTAGTGGTTCATAGTTCTTGGATTCAAGCCATTGTGGCTATTGGACATCTTGTAAGTTGTCATTTAGCTTTAAAAGCATAATCTGCTTTCCACGCCTTAACCAGGCAAATCTTGTTCAAATAGTCAGTATTTAGGATAGTTATACTTGGTTTGATCATTTATATCAAGTGGATTAGTGTTTTGATCAGTTGTGCTTGTTAAACAGTTGCATTAAGTAGTGGTTTGGAATTGCCGATTTAATGGTGTTCGTGGTTTGATCAGTGCATAACTTTTATTTGATCAAGTTTGTTTAGTCATTTTATACTCAAATCTGCTCACTTTGTGCCGCTAAGCTCAAAAAGTCAAAATTGAACTCAAATTGTCACATCACAGTCCTCATTGGATTTTTAAAGAAGCAAATCATCATTTTGTGATTAAAAGTCATAGACAAAGGTTGTTATAGCTTCATTACATCATTTAACTTCATTATCAATCATAAAATTTGGATCAAACTTCACCAAAGTCAACTTTGTTTCTGTTTCAAAAGTCAAAATGTCAAAATCTAGTTTTGTCGACATTTCAGGTTGTGCACAGGATTCATTAGAGGTCTTTAGGTCCTGATTTTTGGTTTACAAGTAGTTCACTAGGTGGTTTCCAAGACCTAATATCAGTTTTTGCTTTAAGCTTTTTGGATAAGCTTGGGTATAAGCTCAAAGTGAGCCTAATCGCCTGCACCAAACTCAGATATTAAGTATTTTTCGACTTTTGTGCAGCTTGCACAAAGCTCATAATAGCTTGTTAAGGTCTGGTACTTTGGATTTGAATAGCCACTTAGGTCTAGTTGAGATATCAATAGTTTGATTTTGGTTTGTAGCTTATTTGAGTGCTTATTTTTTGACCGCAAAGTGACTCCATAATCTGTTTTAGCTTAATATCATTAACATCAAATCTGTGTTAATTTGCTATTCAGTGGTTAAAGCTTATTGTTTTTAGTTGAAATTTAGTTAATTTGGTATATTAGTGCTTTGATCGATTGGGTTGCCTGTTTTAATCATTTGGCTTATTTAGTGCTTATTTCAATAAGCACTCTCACATCGCTTTCATAATCTTGTACACAAGCACCTGTTTTTCCATTGTTCATAGCTTCTTAATATTATTTTAGACTTTTCCTGAAATTTTCAGATTTTTCTCAGCTGTTTTACTATTTTTCTTGATTTTATTAATTTTAGCACTTTTAAATAGCATTTAATACAAAAAATTCAGAAAAGCTTCAAAAAAATAAGTTTTCATTTTTCTTAGGCTTAGATAAATATAAAAAGTGAAAAAAGTAATTTTCCATATTTTTCATAGTTCATTTGGTAATTTTTAGTGATTTAATTAGATTTTAATAGTTTAAAATTCATAGAAAATAGAAAAACAGTCATAAAAATACAAGAATAGTTTTGAAAAGTCTATTTTGATATTTTAGACTTTTCCAAGTCTTAATCTTATTTTTCTAGCTTAATTTCCTAATTTCTTGTATTTTAGGTAATTAATTAATAGTTAAAAATAGTTTTTAATTAGATAATTAGTTATAAAAATAATTTTCTTTTTCCATAAATTTTCTTTTATCATTAGGTTTGTAAAAACATCAATTTCATATTTTTAGGGTTAATATTTCTTTAGTTTCACTTTTTAATTTGTACGTCGCGTAGATTTTAATTTCGCCAGTTGAAAATCATAAAAACAAAAACATCATTTTAATTTTAGTGATAGCGTTTATTTAATAGGTTTTATCTTTTTAATTTTCTTTAATTTGTATTTAAGCCGCTTTAATTTGTTGGCTTTTCTCGTAGTTATAATATCATTCAGATCCAATTTCTGTTCAAACTTCTCGATCACTATACGTTGATTGATCCATTGCATAGCTCATTTGGGACATAACGACGGGGAGACTCTATACTCTCCGGATCCTCATTGATTTCGTGCTTAGCGGTTTTAAGTTTTGAGTTCACGGTCCGTTAGTCATCACAAGTGGCGGGCTTGAGCGATTTAGCTTTGATTTGTTTACAAGGCGCGCATCAAATTTTACGGCCCGCTTCGGGAGTGTGGTCGATCTATTTTCTGTAGCGATTAGTTGTTTGAATACTCACTCTTTGTTTATATCATCCATCTATCATCTATATATATATATATCCATATTTTCTCTAAAAAATCCAAAAACCCAAAAACAACCAAAACGTATAAAACACAAAAATATTTTCCTTTTGTTTCTATATATGTATCAAAAATAAAAATACAAAAAGAATCGTGGATTTTCTTTAATAATTAACAACTTAAAAGATTACCACAAAAACCAAGGCGATTGCACTACCTAGCGGGGGTGCGACCATAATAAGTTCCAGAACTAAAGATTTAAAACTTGCCTTTGTGTCCTTGTGATTGGTGTACCTTTTTCAAAGAAGCCATTCATCTTGGATTATTGGTTAAGTTCAATGTTGTTTTGCCTCGATTTTGTGTTAATTGATTTTGTTGTGATATCGACGTTTGCGAGAACGAAGAAAACCCATAAAGATTCTTCTCACACCACCATTTTTACAAACGTCTTCATAATTCCATTTCTCTCCTTAACTCTGAGTTTCCTTAGAGTTAACTTTGTGTATTTTCTTTCGCTCTTCTGAATCTGTAAGCCCATTTCGTGAGCTTGTCAAGATTCCAAGAAGGCGTGTTACGAGACTTTTCGCTCCATCGGTCCGGATCTGAGATCCGGTGCATACTTCGCTATCATGGCGGATGAGATTCCTATGTGCGAGCTTCTCCGGGCCCATCGATGGGTATGGAGATGCTATCGTTATACCGACCATCGTGTGAAAATTTTGAACTCAAGGCCAGGGTTCTTGAATCTTGTAACTTCAAATCGGTTCTACGGTTTGGCGGGGATGATCCTCATGCTCATATTCGATGGTTTAACAAGATTGCATCTACCATCAAGTATAAGAATGTCCCTCCGATGTTTACATTAAGCTTCTTACATTCCCGTTTTCTCTTGAGGGCAAGCCCGGATTTGGCTTGAAAAGCAACTCCCTAAATCAATAGAGACATGGGAAGATCTGGTGAAGAAATTTGTGAATGAATTCTATCCACCTTCCAAGACCACGAGTCTTAAAAATGAAATCATCAAGTTCACTCGGAAGTTTGATGAATCCTTCGATGAATCGTGGGATCGTTTCAAGGAATTGCTTCATGAAATGTCCTCACCACGGTTTCTACGAGTTGATGCAACTCGACACTTTCTACAATGGAGTGAGTCAATCTGATCAAGATTCTCTCAATTCCTCCGCGGAAGGAAATTTCCTAAGCAAAACTGTCAAAGAAGCTTTAGCGATAATCAAAAACAAGTCTAAAGTCCGCGACCGCACGCAAGCGGTTGTTTCCCAAGTCATTGTTGGTCCTTCTTCTTCTTCATCGCCCGTGAGTCAATCTAGCACCGACGCTAAGATTGATAAACTCACGGAAGCTATCCAAGCTTTGGTTCTCTCCAACCAGAAGAAAGTCTCTTTTCCACAAACTTCACCTCCGGCTGAAGTTAAGAAAGTGGAAGTCGTGTTACTGTGGTGGCCCCATGCTTACTATAACTGTATGGCCACCGATGGTAACCCTTTGGAAGCTAATGCTGTGGGCGGGATGCCTAATCAAGGAGGCAATCAATATCGTGTTCTCTGTGAGACCGAACCACCGCCCTAACCACTACTCGGACCTCCGGTTTCAATCAAAACCGTAATCAATAAAATGACCAAACCAAGGTTTTCAAAACCAAGGTCACTTCAATCCAAACAACGGTTTTCAATCGAGAATCAAAGTTTCCAACATCAAGGAAATTACAATAGAAACCGTCGAGGGAAATTTCAACCCAGGGTATTTTCATGCAAACAATCAAGGGAATTTTCAGAATCAAGGCCCTAATCCTAACAATAGAGGCGAATTTTCTGTGCAAACTCAAGCCATTGTTCCAACTGGACCATCATCTCGATGAGCTGTACATGAAACAATTCATGAAATCCCAAGAGGAAATGAATCGGTTGTTGGTCACCATTTCGACATCAAGAAGTCTCTAAATGATCGACCCTCGGGCTCAGGTACTCTACCTAGCAACACGATCGCTAATCCGAAGGGCGATGCAAAGGCGATCACAACCAGAAGTGGTGCTTCATATCTTTGGACCTGCTGTTCCTACTACCTCTTCTTCTTCTTCTATCCCGAAAGTAGTGGAAAGCGAACCTCCAAAAAACAATGGACCTACGATTCCAATGCCTCCTCCACCTGTGGCAATAAGTCAAGTTACCAAGGAAACAACGGACAAGGTGCATTATTCAAGTCCACGGAGTACGCTGCGTCCACCTTGGTAGTCCAACCTCAAATGGTCGGCCCAAGTCAAATCGAGGAGTTGTTTTGAACCTCCTGTAGCTCCTTGAGTCAATCCAAATCTTCTATTCCTTACCCTCGGGTTACATGAGCAAAGCTCAGCGAAAGCTAGTCATCAAATGGAAAAATTCTTTCAAATTTTCCAAGAACTTCACTTTGACATAAGCCCGGCGGATGCCATCATGTTAATACCCAAGTTGCATCTACTCTGAAACATATGTTGAGCAACAAAGAAAAGCTATTTGAAATGGCTAAGACTCCTTTGAATGAGAATTGCTCAGTTTCTTGTTAAAAACTTCGAGAAGCTAGGAGATCGGAAAATTTCTTCTTCCTTGTGTTTTCACAGGATGATTGAATGCTTTCCTGCCGATCTTGGTGCAAGCATCAATCGATGCCTTACTCGATGTGGAAGAAACTTTCTCTTAGGAACTTATTCCTACGCATGACTCTTGAGCTTGCGGTCGTTCTATCTCGCGTCCTCTTGGCATCATAGGATGTATTTGTGAAAGTAGGAAAGTTCCATTTTCGGTGACTTTGTGGTCGTTGATTTCGATCTGACCCTCGAGTTCCCTCATTGTTGGAGGGGATTTAGGGCGGGCCGTGCTTCTTGTGATGTGTTTGAGCAGAGATCACTCTCGTGTGGGTAATGAAGCATTACCTTTAACCTCGATCGGACTTGAGGTACTCCTCAGAATATGATCTTGAATCAATTAATCAGTCGATTTAATTGACATTGCTTCGGAGGAATTACTCTCGAGAGTTTCTTGGTTATCTTCATAATTACGTGGTGGGAATTCCACCACATCTTCTCGACCCTATCATTGCCGACTCTTCCCTTCTCTCACTCCGTTTGAGGAGGTGACTTCCTTCTGGAAGAGATCGATGAATTCGGCGCTAATGAATCGATTCCGCTGGAATTGATGGTGTGTATGATGATTGGGAGGATATTCTCTATCTTGAGCAATTGCTTAATGAAGATCCATTATCTTCACTCCTAGAAAATCACAATTGAAATCAAATCAGTGCAATCATCCACCTGAGAATTTCCGAGGTTGAACTTATGGACCTACCTCCTCATCTCGAGTATGCATTCTTGGAGGGTGATGATAAATTACCCGTCATTATTGCTAAAGACTTGGTGAGGAGGAGGCTGCTCTCATAAAGTTCTTGAAGTCACACAAGCAAGCAATTGCTTGGAAACTCTCCGATATTAAGGGTATCAACCACGAGTTGTACTCACAAAATCTTAATGGAGGATGACTTCACCCGGCAAGTCCGAGAGTCAGAGAAGGGTGAATCCTAAGATTGAGGTTATCAACAAGAGGGTTCTCAAACTTCTTGATGCAGGCTTTGATTTACCGATCTCGACAGCCCTGGTTAGCCAATCCATTGCGTTCCTAAAAAGGGCATTCTGCGTGCGAATGAAGAAAGCGAGTTGATTCCAGGCTTCGATTGGTTCTGGTTGGCGTGTGTGCATTGACTATCGAAAGTTAGCGAAGCCACCCGTAAAGACCATTCCTCTACCCTTCATGGACGGATGAGAGATTAGCGGGGAGCAGTACTATTGTTTCCTTGATGGTTTCTCGGGTTACTTTCTGATCCCATTGATGGATCAGAAAACCCATTCACGCCCATACGGGACGTTTGCCTATAGCGTATGCCTTTTGGCTTATGTAATGCTCACGCGTTCAAAGATGTATGATGGCCATTTTCCACGACATGATCGGAAACTATGGAGGTATGGATGACTTCTCGGTCATTGGGGACTCGTTTGAACATGTCTCCCACTAGACAAAATGCTAAAAGGTGTGAAGACACCAATCTATGTCTAAAGCGGGAGAAGAGCCACTTTATGGTCAAAGAGGGCATTGTCCTTGGCCATAAGATTTCTAAGAATGGGATTGAGGTAGATAGAGCAAAAGTTGATGTCATTGCTAAACTACCTCACCCTACGACCGTCAAAGGTATTAGGAGTTTTCTTGGTCATGCCGGGTTTTATCGCAGATTCATTCAGGATTTCTCTAAAATCGCCTATGACCCATCTTCTCCGAAAAGATGCTCTTTCATCTTTTTCTCTGAGAGTGCATCGAAGCTTTTGAAACATTGAAGAAAAAGCTTACGGAAGCACCCATTCTAGTTGCCCATTGGGACTTACCCCGAGAGCTCGTAATGCGATGCAAGTGACTTTGTCGGTGCGATCTTGGGGCCATAAAACCAAGCATTTCGGCCAATCCACTACGTGAGCAAAACTATGGTGAAGGCGGACCCATTACACCACTACGGAAAAAGAATTATTAGCGGTGGTGTATGCGTTGAGAAATTTCGACCATACCTTATCTTGACCAAATGGTGGTGTGTATGGATCACTCGGCTCTAAAATATCTCTTTGCAAAACAAGATGCAAAGCCGAGATTGCTCCGTTGGGTTCTCCTCCTACAAGAATTTGATATCATCATTAAGTGATAAAAAAGGCGAGAACACATTTAGCAGATCATCTGTCCCGATTAGAGAACCCTCAGAATGTGTTCGAGAAAAAGGAAATCAATGAAACTTTTCCTCTCGAAACACTCAATATGGTTTCTTTTCGTGGAGATTCTTCTACCCCATGGTTTGGAGCTTTGCAAATTACCATGCGGGTAACTTTGTGGTGAAAGGATGTCGTCCCAACGAAAAATAAATTCTTTAAAGATGTGAAACATTATTTAGGGACGACCCTACTTGTTTAAAATCTGTCTGGATCAAGTCATCCGCGATGTGTGTATGGTCGGAAGCCGTTGACATTCTCAAGGCTTGCCATTACGGACTCTTGGGGACATCATAGCCCCAACTACACCGCCAGAGTCGGTTCGGTTCTATTATTTGCGATCTATAAGGATGCCCATGAATTCGTCAAAACCATGGCGCTTGTCAGCGTCGCGGGAACATCTCACAAAGGAATGAAATGCATGGCGCCATTCAAGTGTGTGAGATATTTGACATCTGGGGCATTGACTTTATGGGGCCATTTCCTTCTTCCCGTGGTAACAAATACATACTCGTGGCCGTTGACTACTTGTCAAAATGGGTTGAAGCTAAGGCTTTACCCACCAACGATAGAGTTGTTGTGAAATTCAGTCTCTCTTTGCTGGGTTTGGAACTCCTGAGCCATAATCGGTGATATGTGATACTACGCAATGACCAATTTGCAAGAGTCATGCAAAGTGTATGTGTAACTCACCGTACCTCGTCGTACCACCCCCAACAAGTGGGCAAGTGGAAGTTTCCAACCGAGGATAAAAAATTGGAAGGACGGTTGGCCGTGCCTCTTGGTGGATAGGTTAGATGGCGCGCTCGGGCCTTCCGATGCGAACACAAAACACCCATCGGGTGCACTCCTTAGGCGGTGTGTCGGAAGGCATGTCATCTGCGGTTGAGCTTCGAGCACAAGCATCTTGGGCCTTGAAGCATGCTAACTTTGATATTAGAACGGGTGATCATGGAAAAGTTCAAATGAATGAATTAAATGAATTCCGTGATCAAGCCTACGAGAACTCTTTGATCTATAAACATAAGACAAAGAAGATTCATGACTCAAACATCAAAACAGCGTTTTTCAACGCGTCGGTGAGTCCTTCTTTTCAATTCAAGATTGAAGATTTTCTGGAAAATTAAAATCCCGTGATGCGGTCCATTTACTATCACTAAAGTTTATCCTTATGGTACCATTGAGTTATCTCAACCCGATGGTCCTAATTTTAAAGTGAATGGTCATCGAGTGAAGCATTACTTTGGAGGACATTCCCGCATGATTGTCGGATTTACAAACTTTCCCATGAACCAATGAATGCGGGGATCGTCAAAGCTAGCGACTTCGGGAATCAACGATGGCATGCCATATGGGTTTCACCCATATTTACGTCTTCTTTCTACTTTCTACCACTCTAGTGTGGGGAATGCCCACTGTATATATGTTTCAAAAAAAAAAAAAAAAAATCTTCTTTCTAAATAATGGCCGTAGTATTTCCTTTTACGTTCTTTGTTTCGGCATAACCGCGGGTACTTTGAATATTGAGGGCAATATTCATTTCTAAGTGTGGGGGGATTCTCTCGAATTTTATCATGTAATTATCCTTAATTCCGTTTTTTAGCAAAATTTTTTTTTTTAAAGTGTTCTACACACTTTCAATTGGTTATCGATCGCCATGTCGTAAGACAAAGGATTGGCTAATCGAGCAAAGCTCTTGGTAAAGATATCTCAAATCCGTTTATGGCTTGCAATTTGCCCAAAATTGTATGGTTCTCAACTCACCATATCCTAAAAAGTGAAGAGTTGGCTAGCCAGCAAGGTTATGGCTTGTGGTGGCGGTGGAAAAACCATAATTGGTATTCACTCACCAAAGATAATTCGATAAGTTATCTAAGAGTTGGCTAGTCGGAAAAGTACGGCTTACGGTAGACACATCAATCCGTTATATGGTTTATGATTTGCCAATAAATCGAGATAGTTATCGGTGTACCATGGTTCTTGCTTGACTGAAACATTTGGCTACTCGGAAGTAATGGCTTGGTAAAGAGATGCAAATCCATTATGTTTTTCTCAAAAGATTGCTAGGGACTAGCAATAGTTTAGTGTGGGGATTGATGAGTGTGTAAATATCATCATTTTGAATCAATCTGAAAAGTTTAAAATGCTTTCAATGCATCAAAATCGAAAAATATCTCAAAAGTGCATTTTATATGTTTAGGATGCAAAATGTTTAAAATCGGATGAAAAATGAGCAAAGTTTGCGATTTGGAGTTTAAGTCCCCAGTTTCAAAAGTTGTCAAAGTCCACGAGCACATAATTTCAAAAATAAAATCACCAAAGGTCCTTTTAAAATCATAAGTTGTCAAATTTAGTCCTTTGGTGAAAAATGTCAAAAGTTTGAAAATTACAAAATTGGTCCTTCAAGTTTCAAATTTGGCAAAAATGGCCCCTGGAAATTGGAGAATGGCAAGTTTGGTCCTTGTACTTTAGGAGATTGTCGGTTTAGTCCTTGGAGCAACTTTGCAAGATTGGCGGTTTAGGTCCCTCAAATTAAATTATGAAAGGTCCCGGTTATTAAAACCCTTTAAACCCATTATGACCACTTTTCGCCCTTTGGACCCTGTCAAATCTAAATTGTGAACCCCTTTAATAATATCGGCCGATCGAACCGATTGACCATCTTTCCGCCTTTCCTCCATTTATGCGCTACCACGTACAAAATCCACATACCACCACCAGGCCTCTCCACCGGCTCTCCGTGTCCCTCGCTAAACTAACATCCAAGGATCATTTAATGCCTTCTGTAACAAAATCACCCATTTGGCTTATAAGAAGATTTGGCCAAAATCATGTTTAAGCGGTGGAGATCAGGTTCTAGAGCATCCATGGCGAGAATTGATGGGAAAGATTGAGGAGAGCATTGGTTATATAAGAAGCATTTTGGAAGCAAGAGGAGTAGTCTTCTAGTTTTTAATTTTCTCTTAATGTCGTTTTTCAACTTAAAGCTTTAGTTTAATATAAAACGTAATTTTAGGTTGTAATGTACTCTTTTTAAGTTATTAAATCAATATAAATCATTTTCAAGTGCTAATTTAAGTTTCACTATATATTCATGTTGTTAAGTTGTTGTTGAAAATTTCCATCTCAAAATCTCATTCAAAGCTTCAAACTGACTCATTACTCAATTCCTAAAGCTTATACAAGCTTCTAATAGCTTTATAAGCTTATATTTCAGATTTAAGCATAGTTGGATCTTGGTCAACAGAGTCAATCGAAGGGGCATAAATGGCATGGACATGGTCAAAGGGATGATGCGATCTTTGGATGTGGGTTGCTTTAGGACTAGTGGGTTGAAATTAAATAGGGTAGTGGTTCATAGTTCTTGGATTCAAGCCATTGTGGCTATTGGACATCTTGTAAGTTGTCATTTAGCTTTAAAAGCATAATCTGTTTCCTGTCTTAACGATTGCAAATCTTGTTCAAATAGCTGTATTTAGGATAGTTATACTTGGTTTGATCATTTATATCAAGTGGATTAGTGTTTTGATCAGGTGTGCTTGTTAAGCAGATTGCATTAAGTAGTGTTTGGAATTGGATTTAATGGTGTTCGGGGTTTGATCGATTGCATAACTTTTATTTGATCAAGTTTGTTTAGTCATTTTATACTCAAATCTTCTCACTTTGTGCACAAGCTCAAAAAGTCAAAATTGAACTCAAATCATCTCCGATCTCAACTGTTGGATTTTTAAAGAAGCAAATCATCATTTTGTGATTAAAAGTCATAGACAAAGGTTGTTATAGCTTCATTACATCATTTAACTTCATTATCAATCATAAAATTTGGATCAAACTTCACCAAAGTCAACTTTGTTTCATTTCAAAAGTCAAAATGTCAAAATCTAGTTTTGTGCAGACATTTTCGGGTTGTGCACGAGAGGATTCATTAGAGGTCTTTAGGTCTGATTTTTGGTTCAAGTAGTTCACTAGGTGGTTTCCAAGACTAATATCGGTTTTGCTTTAAGCTTTTTGGATAAGCTTGGGTATAAGCTCAAAGTGAGCCTAATCGCCACTGCCAAACTTCGGTATTATTGAGGTATTTTCTCGACTTTTATAACTTGCACAAAGCTCATAATAGCTTGTTAAGGTCTGGTACTTTGGATTTGAATAGCCACTTAGGTCTAGTTGAGATATCAATAGTTTGATTTTGGTTTGTAGCTTATTTGAGTGCTTATTTTTGAATTTATGAAAGTGACTCCATATCTGTTTTAGCTTAATATCATTAACATCAAATCTGTGTTAATTTGCTATTCAGTGGTTAAAGCTTATTGTTTTTAGTTGAAATTTAGTTAATTTGGTATATTAGTGCTTACGTGATCGATTGGGTTGCTGTTTTAATCATTTGGCTTATTTAGTGCTTATTTCAATAAGCACTCTCATCATTTCATAATCTTGTACACAAGCACCTGTTTTTCCATTGTTCATAGCTTCTTAATATTATTTTAGACTTTTCACAAAATTTCAGATTTTTCTCAATTTGTTTTACTATTTTTCTTGATTTTTATTAATTTTTGCACTTTTTAAATAGCATTTAATACAAAAATTAGAAAAGCTTCAAAAAATAAGTTTTCATTTTTCTTAGGCTTAGATAAATATAAAAGTGAAAAAGTAATTTTCCATATTTTTCATAGTTCATTTGGTAATTTTTAGTGATTTAATTAGATTTTAATAGTTTAAAATTCATAGAAAATAGAAAAATAGTCATAAAAATACAAGAATAGTTTTGAAAAGTCTATTTTGATATTTTAGACTTTTCCAAGTCTTAATCTTATTTTTCTAGCTTAATTTCCTAATTTCTTGTATTTTAGGTAATTAATTAATAGTTAAAATAGTTTTTAATTAGATAATTAGTTATAAAAATAATTTTCTTTTTCCATAAATTTTCTTTTATCATTAGGTTTGTAAAACATCAATTTCTATTTTTTAGGGTTAATATTTCTTTAGTTTCACTTTTTAATTTGCCGTCGCGTAGATTTTAATTTCGGTTAAGTAAAATCATAAAACAAAAACATCATTTTAATTTTAGTGATAGCGTTTATTTAATAGGTTTTATCTTTTTAATTTTCTTTAATTTGTATTTAAGCCGCTTTAATTTGTTGGCTTTTCGTAGTTATAATCATCCGTGATCAGTTTACATTTCAAACTTCGATCACTTATCGTTGATTGATCCATTTGCATAGCTTCATTTGGGACATAACGACGGGAGACTCTATATCTCGGATCTCATGATTTCGTGCTTAGCGGTTTTAAGGCTGGTTAGGTCCGATCATTCACAAGTGGGGCTTGAGTGATTTAACCCATTTGTTTGGTAGCGCATCAATCTGCGGTGACGTCTTGAACTATGCCTTCCTTGGCAGACTTCAATCTTCGAACTAAGCTTCTCCATAGTTAAAGTATTGCTTTGGTCCTCTTTTGATGATGCTCTATGTACTTTTAATGCGAATATGGATATTGACCTTTTGAGTAAAACCTAGCGAGGTGTTGCCCCAAACTTATGAAGAAATTGGAAGATATATATTTCGATCGGGTTACCCAACTGAATCTACATTCCATCTTTCTCCTCGACAGATGGCATTATGGAGTTCACTAAAGGAGGATCATACTTGATTGGCTTAGGTGGCTCGATGGATTGGGACAAACTATGAATGCTAGGGCTTATCGTTGTGTGTTGTGCTATCGATTGGGTGTTCCTCTTTTCACGTTCGTACCATGTTCGTGACTTTGTTCTAAGGTGGAGACATTTATGGGGATCCATTTGTTCCGTGTGTGGGTAGTGTTGGCATTAAACATCGGCATATAACCCAATGGCGTGATGTTCTTGTTGATATATGCTCTCGGTCGGGATTTCATTTCGTAGGAGGAGGTGGACATTGGGCCATAGAGATAGGGTGGAGATCCTACGGTAGGCGATATGTTACTTTACTCTTGGGATAGTGGGTATGATATATGTGTGTTATCTACGGGATCGTCGCCGGCATAATCTGGATGACTTATTTTATGCAGGCGGTTATTGATCTTTGCCTAGCGTAAAAGCGTGTAGTCTGATGCCAAATGTGGATATTGGATATGGGTTTCTCCTTTCTTTTCTTCTTTTGGAGAACTTGAGAAGGATGCATTAATTACTTAAGCGTATTAGGCGATTCTCTATGACTCAAGACATTGGAGCACGCGTGCAGGTCATATTTTTAATGGGATTGGTTTTCTTTCTTTAGAGGTGTGGGGAATTGATTTGGTATCTCGGCTTCCCACTAATTTTTTGTAATCCTATGAGTTTTTAATAAAAGTGTTGATTATAATAATAATAAAAAAAAATATAATAATAATAATAATAATAATAATAATCATAATAATAATTCATTTATATAATAGTTTTTATAATTTAAAATACGAGTTAAGCTTTGAAACCCCAGCGAGAAGATATCAGTCGGTCAAACCAAACATGGCGAACGAGTTCTAGCCTTCACGGATCGGTCGTATCTTGCTATTCGCCATAAATTTGTAAGAAACTATTTAATCATTTTATTTATATATATACATGGTGTTGGGTGTGTCGTTATTGATTTTATTTCTAAACATTGACCGTAGGCGGGCCGGTTGGAAGACTTGATAGAGAGCTTTACGTCGGAACCATATAAGAGCGATGTCTTTGAGTAAGTTATCCGAGACTAGATATGTAAGTATCATTTATTTTCAAAGTCACCCATTTTGATGAAATATAATGCATCACGACTTATATATTACTTTTCTTGTTTTTTGTAACTAAACGAGACGAGATGATAGGATGCGGGGAAGAGCACCTCCGATGGGACATGGTGAGATTTTGCGTGGGTGTGGTGGTAGCGGCGGTCATATTCTGGTGTAGGTCGGGTGTACGGCGGTGGAGTGAAGAAGACTTTAGCCTCCCGACCTGCGTCTTTGAAGCGGGGCGTTATCCGTGGGAAACAGTCGAGAAACAGGCAGAGGCTCGCTACGGAGGAGTCGAGATGGAGCAGGTCATGGAGTTTGTGAGGTCATTCTCGGGTTGGCGGGTGACTACAGTGCGCCGGGATCAAGTGCTACCTCCACAGGTGGGTGGGATTGGTGCTCCGGAGGTTGGGTGGGATCTGGTGCTACTCATCCGGTGAGTCTAGAGATCCGGGGATGGTAGTGGGGAGTTGTTTGAGATGCCGATTTATGTTACTTTAACACGTTTTGGATATGTTTGTAGAGAATAAAATGGATTATTATGTCGTTTACGTGCATTATGTGCTAGGATTCCGTAAATGGATTATCGTGATAGTTTTGGGCGTTCTTAGGTACTTGTATAGTGATGATCGCGTTAATGGTTTAGTAACCGTTTGTTTTGGAAAAAGATAACTATGTTAGCGATTGATGGGTATATATGATATTATGTTTAGCGAATTTGTGTTGTTGTAGCATAAAACAGGTTATGAAAAAACAGGTTGTGACATTGTAGATATTTTCCGGAAAATTTCCAAAAAAATTTGGAAATTACCCATTTTGCAGCAATATTCTGTAAAATGGGTCAATTACTTTTGCCGGGGACACGTCCTCGGTGAAAGTGCAAAAGCAAATTTCATTTTGCAACTTTTCCCGGGGACAAGTCCCCGGAAAAAACTAACAAACAAGAAGGCGTGCTTTGTGCAGGACATGTCCCCGGCGAAAGAGATTAGCTCAACAGTGGTAGTCAACTTTACCGGGGACATGTCCCCAGCAAAAAGAGTGCCACGTCGGACTACTAATTTAATTAGGTGATTAAATTAATATTCAAAAACATTTTTCCCCGGGGACATGTCCCCTCGCTAAAACAAATGCCACGCGGACATGTTTGACCGGTGACAATTGGTCGTGGGTCCCACATGTCCCCGGAAAGGTGGTAACTAGTCCCCTGGGGAAAGTATTCCGAGAGGGTATTACATATACAGGGAACTTTCCCCTCGGGACAAGTCCCAGGCTGCTTTCAGAGGACTTGTCAGGTAGCCATGATATTTCACTCACGCTGAAACCCATGATTGTTGTAGAGTTATCTGCCTTAAGCTTTTCTAGGGCCTCGGGGGTCCTTTCTTAAACACACGCACCCTTATTTGGGTTGGCTTTTATGTTAAATGCGCCTTTCTAGGCCCAAGAAGATTTGGGTATATAAACTAATCATACATTTTCTAGTTTTTTTTTTATTTATTTTTTTTTTTATTTTTTTTATTTTTTATTTTGTACACGTGTGTTGATTTTCCTTCCTTCTTTTTTGAAATTTTTTTCCCGGAAGTTTGTTTGCCTTTTATGATTCATCATTTTGTATGTGATGAGTTTTGCTGATGATTTCTTTAATAAATATGTTTTCGAGTAAGAAGCAGAGGATACCAGGTCAATAGGTTCGTGGCCATCTTTTTTAACTTTCTTTGCTTTCCTTATTTTGTTCTGTAGAGCATTTTGTCATTTTTGATTCTTGGGTTATGCTTCCAAGGGGTCGTCTCCAAATTTCATCTCCTACCGTAGAGGGTAGTGACTCTTTAGTTACTGTTGAGAAGTTTGAGTCTTCTAGGGAAAAGTATCCTTGGATTGTGGATCTTTATCCTCATATTTCAAAACATGAGGATCGAGCCAATGTTCCCCAAGAACCTTGTACTATGCCCTTATACCTTGAGTATGTTATTTATGTTAATCTAAAGTTTCATATGAACTTTTTTTTCCAACAACTATTCAATTTTTATATTGTTTGGTCGTCACAGTTACAACCAAGTGGGATGCAAAGGATTACGACCTTCATACTTGCCTATAGTAGTGTGAATATGCTGGAATCTGTTGATGTTTTCCATTCTTTTTTCTTTTTGAAACAACTAGACGAGTACCCGTGCATAACAACGGGATTTTATAGCGGCAAATAGTTTTAGTGATAAAAAAACATTTATGGTTATAAACGAAAAAAATAAAAGTTTGAGGATTTGGTGATTAAACATAATGTTTTGAAACCCGGTTTGACCCAGGTGGTTCAACCAGCTGAATTGTTCCGGTTGAAAAACGGTTCAATTTAAACCGGGTCATCTCGACGGGTTGGGTCGAAAGAACGGGTCAAATTAACCCGGGTCAACCCGCCGGATTTGAAGCGTCCCGGGTCAACCTTTTTTTTTATGATGTTTTGAACGTTTCCTTTTTTAGTTTCAAAGCAAACCATAAATAATTCAAACTAATTCAATACATTTCAAATGCATGGCTTAATTTCAATATTTCTCAAATGTGCTAAAAGCTTGACTATTTTTCAACATTTCAACATTCAAACATTGACCATTTTTACTTTATATATAGTATAGATATGGTTCCTGGTATACCATAGAAAAAAGAAGAACATAGAGAAGCTTTAAACTAGAGGCGTCGTCTTAGGGTTTTCATGGTTGGTGATGTGTTAAATCCCGTTTTAAATTTATAATAGCTGACTTCATCCATAGACTAACACTTACGGGTAATGTACCCGATCAATCCTAAATAGTTAGGTAAGTACGGGTCGTTTGCAAGGAGTAGATGAACTTATAGCTAACCGAATGGACTTCTACAACTTTTAAGGGGGTTTTCAATCTGAAAGATTAAAACGATTTTTGATTAATTATCTTACTAAAAACAAATAAAATAACTAACGCTCTTAAACTACAAGTGTGATCAAGTTGAGAAGTATGTGCTAGCCAAGATAATCCTACAATGTCTTATTGATCTGTCTATTAGTGTAATGTTCTAATGACTTACATTGGTGAAAAGGAAATGTAAACTAATCCAGACGGTCGTGGATACTTAGTGTAATAACCTAAATTTTCGTCTCAGAATTTCCGCCATATTTTAAACTTTAGGATCATCAAATCAACTAAAATTCGAAAGTTTAGAACGTGAACGTGAATTAAAAAGGCTACACTATCCGAATTATTAATCTACAAGGAATTTATAATATGATGTAAACATTTAATTCTAACCTAATTTAAAAAAAAAATTACCTTTATAATATATACTTCCCTAGACTTTTTTATTTTAAGTCTTGTACACAACTTACTTAGTCATAAAAGTGTCACCCATTAATAATAATAAAAAAAATATTCAGCCCTTGTCTCCCACCCCCTAATTAAATATCTCAACCTCCCCAAAATCCCAAACCCTAAATCGGATCAAAAAAAAAAAAAAAAAGGAGAAAAGAAGTGGCAAAAATTTTGTTTCAGAAACCCTAGGTCACGTTGGAAGATAAGGGCAGCAAGGTGGTCGATTTGGTATCTCTTGGCTCCCTTTTGTTCTTATTAATTTCGTATACATTTATATCGTACCGAAAAATCGTTTAAACCTAAGCTATTAAAACAATTTTACCGAGAAAGAAATTGAAAAAAAGAAATCAGAAAATTCGAATTTGGGGCTGTTTGGTTTCAAAAAATTGAGATTCGGGGCTGTTTGGTTCGGTTGCGTGTGGGTTTGGGTCGTGTATGGTGTGTTTGGAATAAGGGTTTTGTGTAGTGTGTGTAATATTCTACAAATAGTATTAGTTTATGATTTATGATTTTATGTGAATGAAATTATGTTGTTAAATGATTATGGTTATGAATGTTAGTATGAATATGTGATGATCCTTATATGTTATTAGATTTGTATAGGTGATGTATGCTTGCTTATGGAATCATTGTGAAGTTTTGTAAACCATTTTCATGTTAAACTCTAATTGTGAATTCATGATTTTATGTGGACATGTTAGCTTTAAAAATGGTACTTAGAATATGAGAATTTGGAAACGGCTTTCATAACATGTTTATATGTCATATAGAATGAGTACATGAAATTTCAATGATGGGTGATAACATGCTTATTGATGAATTCGATAGCTTAGAAGTTTATGATTTTATGTGAAGGTTATGGCACTACTACACAAAAGGCTATAAACACCCCCAATTAGAGACCGGTTATGTAAAACCCTATTCCTATGATAAAAAACTTGTAATCTTGTAAGATAGGATGGGAAATTGTGTGAGATGGATGGTTAGACATTTATTTCTGTGATTTATTGATATTTTATGGTGGTTGCCTTGTGGATATGATTTGGTGGATGATGGATAGATTTACAACATGTTTAGGACTTGTTATTAGCTTTCTACATGAAATTATGGACTTATAGTATGTTAAATGCTTGCTATTATTCTTCATTGGCTAAATTGATGACACCTCTGTACAATTCATGATATTAGACCCTAAACATGATGTATGATGAGTTTTGTGATGTTTGGCATGCTTAAGAGATGATTGGTGACTTGTTTGTTGCTTGGTTGCGATTGCTTGTTAAGCTGTCCAGAATTTAGGTTGGATTCATCTAGGTGTAAACTGATGATACTTGCATGTTTTTGAATGATTCTTGAGCCTAAATTGTAGTACTTTGAAATAGCTTTCTGGAAATATAAGCCTTGTAGCATTTGGATATCTTGAAATATGATTTTTACAATTTTGAAGTTAAAGTGTTTGAATCTGAGTTTCTGAGTTTAAATTTGTGATGAAGTATTTGATTTTTGGTATTAAAACCATGAGGTTATGGATGTTTTCCTTTGGTGGTTATGATATTTATATATTGTGTGACACCTGTAATTTTTGGTTTGATTTATGGAGTAGTGTGAGTGTACTTTTCTGGGCTATATTTTTGGTGTGTGTAATTCAGGGTAAGTTCTGGACATGTCTGGACTTATGATTTTCCATAGGCCATTTGACCCCCCCCCCCAAAATTTTTTTTTGAGAGTCTCTTAGCTCATATGGGAGCCCCTGGGAATTTTCTTAATTTTGTTTGAGCTAAGTAAGTACTTTATAAAATTTGCTACAGTCTGGTCCAGATTTGAAATACTAAAAGACAGAAATATATAAACTTGAAACTAAGTAAAATGGGAGATAAGTTAAACATGATTTATAAATGGAACACATATGTGATTTATGATATGTCCTAATGTAGATTTAGTGAAGCGGGAACGTTGAGCTTTGAGGTACAGATATTCCGTCATTTCAGTAATGACACTTCTTTTCTCTCATGACTCTTGTCCATTTTGATATTCGATTAATATTCTCCTTGATTTGATTTGATATGATCCATTTGATATGATTCATTTTGGTATGATCATCTGATTTGATATTCGATTAGTTATTCGTTCAATATGTTATCCGTTTGAGATCCCTTATTGATATTATTCCATTATATGATAAATTTGATATGATATGACTTGTTGTGTTTGGTTGCCCGAGCTAACTAGCCATGGAGGTACCATGGCCATGTCATTGATGCAGCAATGGCATGACACTATCTGGGGCGGTGTGATTAGTCTCCGGTGTTCCCTTTTGATATGATTATGATATGTGTGCACTTGGCCATTATGAATACGTATGTACAGTCTTGTACTGGCATATGTATATTTGATTTGTGGTGCATGTGTGCACTACACCCCCCTCACAGTTGGGAGCTAGCAACTCCATTTGGTACTTGAGAGATCTCCCCTCCTTGTGCACTTAAGATTTGACGGATTTGATATGATTTGGCAGATATGGGTTATGATATGTGATTTTTAGATTTGGCTATTGGAGTATCCCCTTTAGTATTAAGTGCTGATAAGGATTTAAAATGTACATTTTTAAGGGGTCATTTAAGCCCTTAATCGCTCACTTTTATATCTGTTACTGATTAATTTCGTTCTTTCTCATTTTTAGGTCTCTTGGAAGCAAAATACTGGAATGATGCATATTTGGACGAAAAGGAGTGAATATATGAAGAAAATGGCTAAGTCAAGATCAAAGACTCTCAAGATGTTGGAATTGAAGCTGACTGCGTCACAATCCAAGGGCGACGCCGTCCCTCTCTACGTAATTAAATTTGTGACGACTCAGTAGACTTTTTGCTCATTTACACCTGACGGCCTCAGGCTTTGAAGAGTAAGGGCATCACAAAGACTTTTCTTCTCAGACGGCCTAGATCCAAATTCAGATGACGTCACTATGAAAGACTGACGGCGTCACAACCAAAACATGACGCCGTCCCAACTATTACTTGGCCAATACAAAACCCTAATGACGGCGATATGACGGCGTCCCAACTATAAGGTGACGCCGTAGCAGTTGTAAAACTATATATAGAAATCGAATTTTCAGAATTTGAAAGAGGTAGACTTGTGGAGTAAAAACCTAAAACGACTTTGGTCCGGTTTGGACAATATCTTAGGGTTCACATACCCTATTTTACATTATGTCTTCGATTGAATGTGTGTATGCTTGCATGTTTAACATATCCAGCTAAATTTCTTGTGTGTTTGCTTAAATCTATGAAACCTAGTTATTAATTATTGATTGGTGTTCACTTATCTTAATTATAATTGGCTTAGGAGTGCATTAGGCCATCGTCGTGTTTGAATGCTTGAGTAATCTTTGTGAACCTTAGCTTATAAATCACGTAGCGGAATTGTAGGCTAAACATCCAAAGATAACCTTAGAGTTAGTTTATGAAACCTAGAGATTTCGTAGGCAATAACCTTAAGATAGTCTCAAAGAGTTAGGGAAAAAAGCATACGCTACGACCTTAGAAAACACAACGCGTTAGGAATAAGGACGTGACAATTCAACCACCAATAAAAGATAACTAGGGAGTAATAGTATCTAGGTAGACACATTTTTAATCATCATACGAGCAGACATCTAAAAGACATAAACTATCCATTAGTTTAGATAATTAGATAGTAGAGTAATCGGTAAAAGTACCAAACCCCCAAATCCAAACCCCGATATTTTACCATTAGCTTTCTAAAAAATATAAAAAAGATAAAAAAAAAATAATCTTCCTCAACCTCAACCTTAGCATAGTACACTTCTCACTAGCATTCCTATTCCCCTAGAGAACGATATCAATACCCGAGGCTTTCCCAATACTATACTACAACGATTAGGTTCACTGCCTAAGGTGTTGAAAAACTTGCTCGACGAAAAGGAAGTTTCTTTGACCCCGAACGCGTTATACGCTGTTGAAAATGCGGTTAGCACCTCAGTTGTTGGCTCCATGATTAGCAGTAGTTCGGGTAATGAGTTAGTGAAAGAAAATGTGAATGAGGAAAATAGTGCTTACTTCAATCTTTACCCCACTAAGGAAGAAGTTGCTTACCACCAATACATAATCGACAATCCTCGATCACCCATCATTAGGATATGCGCAAAGATTAAGAGAGGAAATCCTTGGAACATCAAAATCCCTTGTATGATTGGATATAGGAATGTCGAGCACGCCTACATAGATACAGAATCTCCCATTAATGTGATGTCATCAGCAGTTTACAATGACATAATGAATGAGCGGCTTAAAATTAGGAGAGACCCTAAGTATCCTGGTGGGGTTTGCAATTTTGTGGGAAGATTCAAGGATGTACATATAGGAAACTTCACATACTTAGTTGATTTTATGGTCCTGGAAGACATAGGGTGTGTCATTGACTATAGCTTGTCCCAAGTTGTGTTAGGAAAACCGTTTGTTGAAAAGTATAAAATGAGCTATAACAAATCCGAAGGAACGGTTAGGTTTGTGGAAGGGGACGATGAGATCACTTATTGGATGCCTTGGAAGATGAATGGATATGGCCCTTTATCCCTTTATGAGCGAGATAACATTAGAGATTTTGAGGAAAAGAGGGAAGACGATGTTGAAAAAGGTTTGAACTTCATGTGGGAGAAAAGGAGACTTTACTATAGGGATTGTTTGACCCTCAGACCTAGGTATAGAGTAGTGATAACGCTACATGCGTCGTTCGGGGTCAAAGGAACTTCCTTTTCGTCGAGCAAGTTTTTCAACACCCTAGGCAATGAACCTAATCGTTGTAGTGTAGTATTAGGGTAAGCCACGGGTATTGATATCGTTCTCTAAGGGAATAGTGTCGTTAGGCTGAAATGTATGTCAATTTAAGTCTAAAGGTGAGGGATGATTATTTTTGTATTTTTTTTATATTTTATGAAATGGAAAGGTACGAATCTCGGGGTTTGGATTGGGGGGTTGGTATTTCTACTGATTACTCTACTTATCTAATCTAACTAGTGGGTAGTCTATGTCTAATTAATGTGTGCTCATATGATAGTTTAAGAATTTGTTTACTTAGGTTTTATTACTCCTTAATTATCTCCTATTGATGGTTGAATTGTCACGTCCTTATTCTTAATTGCGTTGTGTGTCTAAGGTCGTAGGGTATGCGTTTATCTCTAACACTTTGAAACTACCAAAGGGTCTCGTGTACAAAATCTCTAGGAATTATAGACTCTAACTCTAAGGTACTCTTTGGATGGTTTAGCCTACAACTACTCTAGGCGTTATAGTCTAAGGTTCACAAAGATTAATCAAGCATTAACTACACAACGAATGACCTATCGCATTACTAGATCATTAACAATTAAGATAAGAGACAACCAATCAATATTCAATAATTAAGTTTCATATTCCCTAAGCAAATACACAAGTAAATTAGCCGGACATGGAGAACATGCAAACATACATACAATTAATTGAAGACATAATTGAATTAATGAAGTAAAACACTTATCTTGGTGTAAGATAGGGTTTGGAACCCTAAAATACTGTACAAGACAACCTTGGTTCGGTTAAGGTTTTTACTCCAAATGACTACACACTAAAACTGAAAAATTCGGATTCTATATATAAGATTACAATCGCGACGGCGTCACCTTATGATTTGAGACGCCATCGGGTCGCCGTCATTAGGGTTTCGTCTTGGCCACGTTAGTCTTGCGACGGCGTCACCTTATGCTTGTGACGCCGTCCCTTCAGTCTCGACGCCTGATCAAATCTAGGCCGCCCGAAGGCGACGGCTACTCTTTAAAGCCTCGACACCGCCACTTGAAAATAAGCAATTTGGCTACTGTGCCGTCACAGTAGTGTTCGACGGCGTGTAATATAACACTCGCCGTCACTTGTAGAACCCGACTGCCTCCTTCAGCTCCACCGAGTGTCTCGATTCTTGACTTTGGCCATTTTCTTCGTATTCACGCTTTTCGCTCCAATAAGTGCCATTCCAGCATTTTGCCTTCAAGAGACCTAAAAAGTGAAAAGGAACGATATAAGTAATAACGGATACAAAAGTGATCAAATAAGGGCTTAAACGACCCCTCAAAAAGGTACATTTTAAAACCTTATCAAATATCCCTACACTTGGTATTTGCTTGTCCTCAAGCAAATGTGCTTTTAGCCAATTAATTTATAAGTTCGGGTTCATGAAGCATTGGTTTAAAACAATCCACAACACATATAAGCCCCGAAAAAGTCATAACAAGCATGGAAATTACATACTAGCACCTCACAAGGGGTGTTTGGATACTCACATCTCTCGTGTGTATATGAAATATATCAAAGTGGAAATGGAAGATAAACACTCATTAACCGGTCCTAGTACATAGATTACCATAGGCTTGAGAATAGATCAAACCTCCATCGCTTTGGCGTAAGCACCTAGGAAAGCCTATCAAAGAGGTCTTTAAAGGATTGTAATGTTAGGCTTACGGTAGGGAAACAAAGGGTTTGGTTGGATAGGCTATTTAGTGGTGACAAGTCAAAAATCTCTATGTTACAAGCATACGAAGAATGGCGTTGCTAAGCCAAGACTTGACACTCTAAACTCTAGATAACTAAAACACACAAACATAAATTTAAAGGATAGATGTAGGATGGTAGCCCATATTTTTTTGTTTTTTTTTCATACACTTTTACTCTACCATCCTCTACGGTAACATCAAAATGATAGGGATCTATAGGCACATCCCTACACTTGAGTTTTTATTACTCTAACACTAATTTGACCCGAATTGAAAAGATCAAAACACTTGGGGTACGTTATTACGCAAATAAGGGAATTTAACGTTCCCTTCTAGTCATTTCATAAACTTTAACTTTTCCCATGAGTCCCAATCGTCCCAAAACTGTATACAAAGGATATGACTCGACTTAGCAAATCATGCAAGCAACTAGATAATTGAACTAAGGGTTTTTAGGGTGATACAATAATGCACTAAAAGTGAGTGCATACAAGGTAGGCTAAGGCGATTTGGGTGTACATTTGGGGTGGGGTGTAAACAATGCTCTTCATTGATATTCGAAAAACCAAACATCACGAGAACCGCGAAAAGGATAGGCTCGAGGGGTTAATAGGGTATCGTGTACTAAAAATGAGTACAACGCAAAGGGTGTGGGAGAATTACTCAACCGATGTGGAAGAAGTAATTATATTACGGGTATCAAGCAAGGGTTATCCTAATGCCTCTTATCATTTAGTTATTCCTAACTACACAAGTGTAGTCTTACTAGCGATCTCGGAATGCATCACAAAACAAGTTCTAGAATCTATAATACTACCGTTCACACTCTAAGCATTAAAGATGAATGCTTTAATTCCTACTAATCTAAGGGTGATCCTCACATTTTGGGTGGAATTTAGGTGGTAAAGGGTTTTGTGCTAGTCATATAACTTCCTATCCGTGAGACGCTTTTGTTAAGACTAATGGCCCCCTCCTATATGTCATGAAAAATTTTAAATTTGGTGCCAAAATTACCCTAACCAACATTTTCTAATGGTTTATTACACAAATACAATTGGACAAAGCAAATAATCAAGGATAAGCATAGTTTCAAAGTTCCCGTTTTATTTTCCCTCCCTACACTTAAACTGGAACATTGTCCCCAATGTTCCCCGAAAGTATCAAAGTTATGATAATAGAAGGTAATTAAAACGAAAGAAACTAATACCCCCCTGATTAGCTCGGTAGGATCCATGTAAAGTGGTGGTTAAATTCTTTTCAAGAAGAATGTATGCGTGAAAAGCTCCTTCCAATCTTATGTATCTTCCTCTTAATAAATTAAACCTGCGCACTTGAAGAAAACAAACGAAACCTTCGCGTAAAATCGGCGGTAATAATATATATAAGACTCTAATAAACTAGGATATAATGCTTGTGGAATGGATGTTTACAGAATTTCTGGAAAATTTAGACCTGAAAATTCCAAAAATTTATAAGTAGCCTTAAAATGAGAAAAAGTAATCTGTTGTTTTACTCCTTCCCCGACGCCAGTTATGATCCCGACTGGCCGTTATCCCGACAAAAACCGGTTCATGATTTTCCGAAAAATTCGAAAATTTACATCTTTAGAATCTTGGAAAATTTCTGCAAAACATCCATTATGACTCGATACAAGCATTTGACTCGAGCAAACACACATATATATCTTTTAATTAATTGCAATTCTCTTGTTTACGTTTCTTTTGAAAACGTGTGTAATCCTCCATACACTTATCCTTTATGTAAAATACCTTTATATGCAATTAAGACGAGGGTAAAAATAAAATAAAGCATTTTTACAAATTTAAACATGGGAATAAACAATCAATAAAAGATATACGACACGCAAATAAAAATGAAAAATAAATACACATGGGTTGCCTCCCAAGAAGCGCTTGTTTTTGTTCGAGTCACGAGCCCGACTCTACCCTTATTTAACGGATAAAGGGGAGGTTTTTCCTACACTTAAGTTTAAGTGCGGGTGATAGTAGCAATACACACCCTTAGGGTGAAAATTTGCTACGTGAGGAGAGGGTGATGGGTGATGGGTGATTTATATGCTCAAAGGAGTGTGCTCCATTCATTATAACCTTACCTAATTCTATTGGTGTAGCGGTGAATCAAATCTCTCTCCTAAAAATGGATCATCTTCTATCAATTTCAAAAGATTCTTAGTTAAGTATCCATCTTGACCTAATAAACCCAGTTTAAACCCATAATGTTTCTTGTTATCAACCATGAATGGGTGATATAAGTGTGTAAGGTCATGGGTTACTCCTATATTATCTTTCACTCTACATGGCCTAGAGTCTACCACCTTTATCAAGCAACTACCTGGACTATCTATTTTCATGGGTGGATTGGGGCCTAATTCAATTTTAAGATTCACATCTAAAGACGGAAAATTGGGTAAGGTTTTTGGTTGAGGCTCCGGTTCATCAAAATTAGGAACTTCCCTAGGACTAAGAGAGAGGTCATGACAACAAGCATCTAAACCTACATTCTCTAGTGGCGTTTGGTCCAAAGGTTCTCTATCAATCGGGGTTCCTATAGTCTCTTCTACTTCTTCCGGGTAAGTTTTAGGTGATGTGTGTTCCTCAAGTGATGGTAGGGCTTGTGGGCTGAGAGTTTCCACCTTATTCTCCATTATATCTAGATCTCCTAAATGTTCATCATGTTTTTTAGTATGATCTAACCCAAATACACTCCTAAGCATCTCAAATCCTTCTTCGGCTATTTCAAATTCTTGGTCCGATTCATAAGAATTGTTCCCAAAAACTTGACTACTATGTTCTATTTGCCTAAAGGATTCCTCACGTGTGTCATATGTTTTGAAATCTATCCCACACATGCAACTAAGTATTTTAACATCAACCATCTCACAATCTTGTTCGGGTTTAGGTTCCATGTTCTTAAAAACTAGGTCTTTTTGATCATGATGCCTAAGGTTAGATAAATCCTCCTTATCCATTTCCTCAAGTTGTGACAACCCATGCTTTATACTTAGGAGGCTTTTCTCAAAAAATTTCCAGAGGGTCTCACTAAAAGGAGTTGATTCTAACAATGATCGTTGAATAGAAGCCACACAAGCACAAAATTTATCAAACCCATCCAACCTTACACCCGTCTCCTTTTGGATATCTCTAAGTTCACTCACAAATTCATTAGAACAATAAAAACCAATCCAATCTGCGAAATTCAATTACTCCTCATTTGTTAATGATTCAAAACCCTTCTAATGATCTCAGCATCGGAAAGATTAACAACACCATCAGCATCATCAAACTTCAAAACCCTTCTAATGATCTCCTCATCAACCAAAATTTCATTCTCATCCACAACAGAACTAAACACCTCTACTCCATCGACCTCCTCAAGCTTAGCATTCCCCCAGAACTGATGTATGTAAGCTTTAAGGATGGTTGGTGTGACAGTTAAGGCAAAGTGAATAGGACTGTGAATAAGGAAATCAATCATTTGATGAAAACCTTTAGATCTATTGTTTTTGACCAGGTTAGCAACAAGGTTATGGGTTTGGGAGTACTGGTTCGGCATTGTGATTGATGATGTAAGTGTTGTGGGATTTGTGAATTAAACAAAGTAAAGTGATTAGGGTTTATGGAGAGCGCCAAGTTGAAGTGGTTTGAAGATCAATTAAATGATCTGTCCGTGATTTGGGGAGAAATAATGGGTTGTTATCAAATGTACCAAACAGCCCCTGAAGTATACAAAAAACAACAACATGCTAGCAGTGGTTTTACAGCCTCTATCCATGGTTTGAAAAACACTAGCAGTGGATACAGAATTGCACTCCAACCAGTTGACCATTAGATATAGCAAGCAAATCTGTGTCAAAATTAGTGATATCACACAAAAATATGAAGGATTATACAATCTATTTTTTTTTTTTTTAATCACTAGCAGCTAAAAACATCATAAGCTCCAATGTACACAATCCTTCATACCTGCAAATCACAAACATAAACCAAACACAGAGAAGATGAGTGTCATCAGTGGTTAGCAAAACATAGAAGTGGTTCCATAACACTAGCAGTGGTAGCCAATGCTAAAGCTAAGTCAATATGGTCAACTTCCGGTATTAATTCTTAGTCAAAGTCAAACGACCTTATTAAATTCTCAACCACTGAAACCTTCCTCTCATTTATTCACTAATACCTCGACTCTGCTTGTAAAAGAGTCTTACGCCCCAAATAACACACATATCAATTAATCCAAAACCCTAATTTCTCAAAAATCACAATCAACAACAAGCATCATGTGGAATCAACCAGAAGTCATTGTTCTAACATCCTCCTCCTCCTCCTCCTCCTCATCATCATAATCAAGTGATGATTCTAACCCATGGCGTCTGTACATTCCTCCACAAGAACCACTGTAACACCCCAACCCGGCAAGGGTAGAAGTGTCACATTCTGGTGTCATATCAGAACATACAAATGAAATCTTTACAAACGGAAACCTTAAAAATGAAGTATCAAAACATATACACAATTGACTGACAAGAAAAAAAACAATCTCTAGAATAAATTAAAATCCCAAAACAAAAGTTCTTCAAAATTAGTCCCAAAGTAATAAGGTGCTAGGGTTGGTCCACTCAGATACTTTAACTATCAGCCCATCGAAGCCCATCTTCAAACCTAAAACTCGCCGCAGAAAAGAAATGCGGCTGAGCTTAAAAGCCCAGTGAACAGATATAACAAAACGAAAGCTAAATAAAATCAGAAATGCAAAATGAAACAAAGGAACTGATAACAAGGTCGCAGCGAAAAGAGAACAATGAGTCAAAGAGGAACGTGCAAAACGCAATTATACAGATATACAAAAGGAACATATAACAAGGAAAACAAAGCAAAGCAAAGCATCGATGACATAAATACAAGCACATACAAACCAAGCGTACAAGTATCAAACATAAGCCAGATAGAAGACGTCGCAACCACACAACATATATATGGCATACAATCAATTCAAGAAGTCAGAAGACATACAAGTCAAACCGAAATCTAAAGGCAAGCGGAAGCAATTAATTATTAAGTGAGCATGGCAATCACACAGGTCAAATAACCCACGGTTAAAAACATAACCAGATTATAACAAAGGGAAGTACTAATGCAGTCAACACATGGAAGTCACACGTAACAAGTAGGAATACAGTATGACGATAAAATTGAATGAATTAAAGACATAGCAAGGCAACTAAACAAATGAACATGCCAGAAGTCACAAGTTGAACCATTTATCCAATTGGACAGTAGCCTAAATAGCAATGTACACATGGCAGATCAACAATGAGCAGATAAGGATACTAACAGATATTCGTAGTCCACGAGGTTAACAGAATGAAGTTTACATGATAAACCGTCAAAACAATTATTTACATACTAGCATGGTCACCAGACAAATCAAAGGGTCACATAACAGAGGATAACATGTAATCGATGACAACAGGTGGATCATAAAATCGCGTACTAATCATATAGCAGGGGTAAACAGTAGTCACATAATACATGCAATAGCACAATCAAATTCAATAATCATGTAATAACCCAAGACGTGAATGGAACGATGGTTCAAGTAACGGAACCAGTATGATGATCAATGAAATGGAGTAGTATATATAACATGGTAGTAGAGTGAGTCACATAAGGGTACTGGATAAAGATAATCAATACATAATATGATGCGTTGGGAAATACAGAAGGTATAATATGGGTATATCAATAGTGTAAAGTCTGTCAGAAATCTACCACGAGCCAACAAAACAAACCAATATCAATAGTGGCAATAGCGCCAGTAACCAATAGTAACCATTGTACTCGGAGGGTGACCTCGAATACCAAAATAATAGGAGGGGAGACCTCAAGTAACCAATGGAGTAGCTAGCTCCCAAAATGTGAGGGGGTGTAATGCACACACGCACCGCATCACCAAAACATATCATATCATATCAAATGCAAATCAAATCAAATCTAGATGCATCCATACCTTGCAAAACAATAGTTGCAATACAATATATCTGAAGCGCGCATAATCAATACAAAATAGGGACGGTGTGGAACATCACTCAACCACACTAAAGTCATGCCATTGGTGCATCAATGACACGGACATGGAACCCCCATGCCTAGTTAATGGCTCGGGTATCAAACTGACAGGTCAAAACAAAAGGTCAAAAGTGTAGCAATATATAAGTCTTCATAATCAAAGGTTCAATATAAATGGTTCCCAATTCAGAGGTTCATAGCAATAGTTAAATATCAAGGTTCATATCAAAGTTCATATCAAAGGTTCATATCAAAGTTTCATATCAAAGGTTCATATCAAAGTTTCATATCAAGGTTCATAACCAGAGGTTCATAATCAGATGGTTCATAATCATAAGGTTCATAATCAGAAGTTCAGAATCATAACAAACGAATATCATAGCGAACAGAATCATATCAAAGGATTATGTCGGAATCATATCAAAAGAATCATAGCATAAGGAAATCATAGCAAAGGAATATCATGAGTGAAGCAAAGTCAAGGATTGAAAAGTTAGGAGAAATCCCTACTGAAAAGAGATAGAATATCTGTACCTCAAACGTAACGCTTATTCGAAAAATTAGGATCTCTCCTTCTTCAAAGAATCTACATAAATTAATAACTATTTATTATTTATGATCCCCAATACTACTTTAGTTAAGCCTTCAATGCATATGACCATTTTTAAGCTTACTGATTAAACATGTATATTTAGAAATTTAATATGTTGCTAACTTAATAAAAGAAAATGGCTAGAGACCTATCATAAAATTTACTTATTATAAATTTACTTTGATAATTAAAGTCTTATATTTGAATAATAACCTTTTCACAACATAAAAGAAAACTAACTATTTTAGGCCAAGGCAAGTATTTAAATGTGTGGCTATCTCAAATATTAAACGTTTAGATGGAAACAATCATATCACCTCAATAATTATGTTAGACAATTCATGCCAACAATAAAGTGTCCATAATCCATTCGATTTATATAATATCATATCCCACTTATTACTCTTGATGTCCCCATATACAGGTTATAGATAAGTTCATCTTAGCGTGTGTATGCCAAAATAAAAGTATTCCATGAGGCTTTTAAAACAGATTTTTAAAGGACCAAATTATACCCTTTTATCAACATATATATGGTGGTTTATTACATGATCTCATGAGCTTATATAATAGGTTTTTCACGCTTGAGTTAAAAATAATACTTGACATGTTTTAAGGTTCCAAAAGCATGCATATGATGCCTAAAACTCACCACTGGACCAAAACTATAAAAGTAATATGATATATGCATTCATGATTTCATGTAAATCTTATATCCTTGATTTATTAGCCACGTTTAACCCTCCATGCTACACGTTAAATGATATGGACCATGCTTATGGAAGAAGTGACAATGCACGCCCGTAATCAGAAACAAGAACAAGACTAGAATATGATGGAAATACCTTGGTAGCGTGCACGGAGATGAGGAAAACGAAGGACAAAACCAAACGAAGACACCCCTTTGTGCCTTAACAACCATGCCTACAGCAGCAGCCAACAAACGACCCAAACAACCAAGCAAAACTCCTTACAAATACGTAATGATGGCAGTTTTACAAGTCCTTGAACGCGACACCAAGAGGAGGAAATAAAACAGAACCCGAAACTATCACAACTCGTTAATGGCTCCTCCCGTTGTCGTACAGTTTGCAGCCTCCACACAAGGAATCACAAACGACTTCATTAGGTTGAACATGCCACGAATACAAGGTCGAAAAGATGATAAGAAGGCCTTACCTTTGGCTTGAGGGACAGTCGACAAAGAGGATGAAAGAATGGATGAAAATGTGTGTGTGCCGTATAGTTTTTGGTGTGGAGAAGAATAGGGTTTTTGACTTTTAATTGAGATGCACAATAAACCGAAAATGGTAACTTTTAAATGTATTGATGGGGCGTGTAACCAACCCCACAAATCAGGGAATGGAGATCACATGATGGCCGACAATTTGGTGATAGACACAACAAATTGGACTTTCCAAAAAATTTCATAGATAGCATACTTTTATTTTTGTGCTATAGAGATTTAAATGTTATATATATTTTGGCCAAGTACATTAAAAAGGAGTGTGTTTTACAAGCTCATAAGTGAGTCGGTTTCATCTAATAGTACACGCTTGTAATCCCGCTCGAAGTCTCAAATTGTTTTAGAGTGTGAGCGTTATTACTTGACGATAGTTGTAGATTTTTAGGTTTAATAGTCTTTCATAAGTTAGGTTAAAATTCATATTAAATGAGCTCGATATATTATACGTTCTTTATGAGTTTCATATAAGAGGGCAAAATAGTCTTTTCCGAAGTGTTGAATTTTAGGGTTTTACAACTCTTCCCCTCTAAAAAGAAAATTTTCGTCCTCGAAAATTGAAGTCGCAGGGGTACACAGAGATGTACGAGTTTAAGGCAGACGTAGCAATCCATAGTCTCACACAGATCATAATGATATCGGTCCCATAGTGTACAAAACTTATTCGTAACAAATGTCGGTGAGAATCTCGCGAAGAGGTACAGAATTCTAATCGAACATGAGGAGTGACAAATAACGGGTACAAGTCATATTCCATTCACGTACCCACCCCAGGCATTTCCCAAGATGTCGTATGATTTCAATAAGTTCAAATTATATGATCTCGGTATTATCACGTTGATCGGCCATAATACTTGCATCACATAACAAGTCCTTATTGTCACCATATTCGTCCCGGTCATAACAAACCACAGCAGCGAGCACACAAAACATATCACATACAGATATCAAGTAACATACCAGAGCAGACCAGATTCATATACATACAACACATAACACATCAACCAACTTACCATATCACAAAAGAGAGAAGGCCACCAACTAGTTCGAAAGGGTTCCTCATAACTCATTACTGACGATCCAAAAGAAAAACTGAGATATTAACAAAATGTCAAACGATAAAACTTCACGATTCATATCGAGTTCCGAACAAATCAACGAAAAGTAGTACCGATCATAATCACTTAACGAATATCAAACCGCCTCAAAACGTATGACAAACGATCGGAGTAACATAAATCGCCCAAATCATATGAAGTAGATAAACCCTCTCACCACCGTTGAATCTTGTCTCCGTCTTTTGCGCCTTTGGTTGGTCCGTCCAGCTTCATCTAAAGATCCCGATGTCTCAAAGAAGACGGCGTCGGTGTGGCTTCGCTTCCGAACCTCTCCAGCCAGTAGATCAAAGAACACGTTCGGCACCATCATCATCTTCGCTCCACGGGTAGTCTCTATCTAATGATCGACAAACGGATGTGCGAAGACAAAATAATAAAATCGAATGTGAAGAGAAGAAGACCAAAACAGTGAAGACAAAAGATTATCGAGTCAAATCGAACGACAATCAAAAGGAATCGAATATATCATAACGACGGAAGCCTAGTGTCTACCCAAGTCCTCACGTGTCAATCCTAAGGTCAACAAGACGAAACCTCGCTCTCGATACCATAATTGTAAAACCCCAACCCGGCAAGGGTAGAAGTGTCACATTCTGGTGTCATATCAGAACATACAAATGAAATCTTTACAAACGGAAACCTTAAAAATGAAGTATCAAAACATATACACAATTGACTGACAAGAAAAAAAACAATCTCTAGAATAAATTAAAATCCCAAAACAAAAGTTCTTCAAAATTAGTCCCAAAGTAATAAGGTGCTAGGTTGGTCCACAGATACTCTAACTATCAGCCCATCAAGCCCATCTTCAAACCTAAAACCGCCGCAAGAAAAGAAATGCGGCTGAGCTTAAAAAGCCCAGTGAACAGATATAACAAAACGAAAGCTAAATAAAATCAAAATGCAAAATTAAACAAAGGAACTGATAACAAGGTCGCAGAAATAAAAGAGAACAATGAGTCAAAGAGGAACGCAAACGCAATTATACTGATATACAAAAGGAACATATAACAAGGAGAACAAAGCAAAGCAAAGCATCAATGACATAAATACAAGCACATACAAACCAAGCGAAGTATCAAACATAAGCCAAAGATAGACGCCGCAACCACACAAAATATATATATGGCATACAATCAATTCGGAAGTCAAGACATACAAGTCACACCGAAATCTAAAGGCAAGCGGAAGCAATTAATTATTAAGTGAGCATGGCAATCACACAAGTCAAATAACCCACAGCTTAAAAACATAACCAGATTATAACAGTGGAAGTACTAATAGCAACACACATGGCAGTCACACGTAACAAGTAGGAATACAAGAGATGACGATAAAATTGAATGAATTAAAGACATAGCAAGGCAACTAAACAAATGAACATGCCAGAAGTCACAAGTTGAACCATTTATCCAATTGGACAAGAGCCTAAATAGCAATGTACACATGGCGATCAACAATGAGCGATAAGGATACTAACAGATATTCGTAGTCCACGAGGTTAACAGAATGAAGTTTACATGATAAACCGTCAAAACAATTATTTACATACTAGCATGGTCACCAAACAAATCAAAGGGGTCACATAACAAGAGGATAACATGTAATCGATGACAACAGTGGATCATAAAATCGCGTACTAATCATATCGTAGTGGTAAACAGAGTCACATAATACATGCAATAGCACAATCAAATTCAATAATCATGTAATAACCCAAGACGTGAATGGAACGATGGTCCAAGTAACGAACCGAGTATGACAGATCAATGAAATGGAGTATATATATAACATGGTAGTAGAGTGAGTCACAAGGGTACGATAAAGATAATCAATACGAATATGATGTGTTGGGAAATACGAAGGTATAATATGGGTATATCAATAGTGTAAGGTCCGCAGAAATCTACCACGAGCCAACAAAACAAACCAATATCAATAGTGGCAATAGCAAGCAAGTAACCAATAGTAACCATTGTACTGAGGGTGACCCTGAATAACAAAATAATAGGAGGGGAGACCTCAAGTAACCAATGGAGTAGCTAGCTCCCAAAATGTGAGGGGGTGTAATGCACACACGCACCGCATCACCAAAACATATCATATCATATCAAATGCAAATCAAATCAAATCTAGGATGCATCCATACGCCCCTTGCAAAACAATAGTGGCCATACAATATATCTGCCGCGATAATCAATACAAAATTGGGACGGTGTGGAACATCACTCAACCACACTAAAGTCATGCCATTGGTGCATCAATGACACGGACATGGAACCCCATGCCTAGTTAATGGCTCGGGTATCAAACTGACAGGTCAAAACAAAAGGTCCAAAGTGTAGCAATATATAAGTCTTCATAATCAAAGGTTCAATATAAATGGTTCCCAATTCAGAGGTTCATAGCAATAGTTAAATATCAAGGTTCATATCAAAGTTCATATCAAAGGTTCATATCAAAGTTTCATATCAAAGGTTCATATCAAAGTTTCATATCAAGGTTCATAACCGAGGTTCAATAAGATGGTTCATAATCATAAGGTTCATAATCAAGTTCGAATCATAACAAACGAATATCATAGCGAACAGAATCATATCAAAGGATTATGTCGGAATCAT
>OU343219.1:88694109-88792512 GCA_910596185.1 Chrysanthemum makinoi | reverse complement strand
ATCTCCAAATATATGCTTGGAACAAATTTAAGTCCTGCATCACGTAATCCATTTGAACTTTTAATTCGCAGTTGGAACATAGAAAAGTATGGATGACTAGATAGTTTGGATCCCCATGTAATAGGTTCCACTTGGTTGTGAAAATGAGATTGAACATCCACATCAGAAAAGAGTCAATGAAATTGTTGAGGTAGATGCTGATCAGTAGAACCGAGATCTATTCAAAGTATGTTCACTTCTTAAAGGTATAGTTCTACCAAGAGGGCATCCTATTCCTAATGGGCATTGATCTAGATAATTTAGGGCACAACCCCATTAATATTGAACTTACCACGTAAAGAGGTATCCATTGGTAACCTACATTACTAAATTTTCTTCTTGTTGGTTTCTAATGTTTTCTAGCCCTCTTCCTCCTTAGTCTTCGACCTTTTTATCCTCGTTGTCTAGTGTTAACCATTTTAACAGAGATTTTGCAAAGATACTCATCTCATTCACAACACATTCATGAAATAATGTAAATCAAGCATTCATTACATGTTTTAAAATAAGAGCGTAATCTCATTAATTACAGCTTTACGCTTATAGCTAATACTAGAATCAACATATTCTGCTTTATTCAAATCAAACTTAATGTTCCTAGGGTGGTCTTCTACTTTCCTCCATTGATCATTCTTAGCTTGCGAGGTCCTATCTTGCTTTGTATTGTCTCGAGGCTTTGACCCGCCGCTTTGTACCAATCGGGATTCCCGAGAGGGAATTATGGGAACATTAGTTGGTTTTGCTATTTTTGCATTCCCCATGTAGAAGTGCTAGGATCCAGTACTTTTAGGCACATCAAAGCTCACATGCTTGACTTTCAAAGACAACAAGGCATATCATGGGTTGCATGCTTAGCACTAGGCATAGAACAAGGCATAATAGCTTTATCTTTCTCACAAAAGGATTTAGGGCATGTTGCTCTTAAACATTCTAAAAGCTCCTGAGATCGTTTGGTATATAAGCATGCATACCTAATGTCACTATCATGTGGTTTATTTATGCGATCCTCTTCTACAATCTCACGGAGACATTCTAGACTATCCTTAAGGTGAGAGAAATAGGCATGAAACACAAGTTCGTTATTTTTAAGATGAGGAGGAATATTTTTATACACAAGATACTTAGAATCTGCAGATGCCTTTGATGCAACATTCTCATTACTAATAAGTGGCATTCTCCCTTTACCCCGACTCTTCGTGATTTCAATTTCCTTTTGCAAAGAAGTTATTTTTTCATTGTTCTTGTCCCGAGTGACTTTCATTGAATCATATAACTCTTTAAAGTGTCGCTTAACCTTTTCATTTTCTTCTAGAAAACTCTCATTTTCTTGTTGTAATACATTAATGATGTTTTGAAGATGAAAGTTTTGAGAATACTGAGAATCTAAAGGAGGAGGCATTTAGGAGCCATTCACATTGTTCTTTTCACCCTTTAATTGTGAAATTTGGGTTTTCATCCTTCTCATCATGTTGAGCTCTAACTGCTCGTCACATTTGTTTATTTCAAAAATCAGATCAAACTCGTGAACATCCGAGGATGTCTTGATATTTGAGGTTTTAACATTTTCTTTGAGATGTTGATATTTTGGTTGTAAATTAAAATGTTCAACTTCCAGCTTTTAGAATGTTTTACCAAATTATCATGATCATCCCGTTCTACTTTATCATGCAATTTTGAATTTGTGGTTTCAAGCTCAATGACACGATCATGGGAAACTTAATGCAACAAAGCTAATTCATGAAATTGAGACACGGTAATAGAACAACTTGTAACAAGGTAGAACACATCTTGAGTAACACATTGAGAGATCGACATCATTAATGATGTGCGATTCTTTATCTCTATTTCATTACTCTTAAGCTCACGCTCATACATACCGACCTCAAGTTCCATATCATTAAACATTTTTTTTCATTTCTTTAATCTCTATCTCCATTCCCTTTTGAAGACTCTCAAATTGTCCTTTAATTTGTTTAAAGAAAGGCATGACCTCGCTAAATAGCATTCTTTAGTTTGTTTAAAACCCCTTTCCCTTCAGCTATCCCAAATGGGTGTGATTCTTCTTCTTACTCATTTTCTCAAAATCAAAAAATAGTTGGTAAACCACGAAAGGTGATTAAGGTCTTGCTCTTAGTAGGAAGAGTTCTAGGCACTAAATGCATTGGTGTATTTGGAGGATACACAAGTAAGGTGGATGCAATTTCCTATAAGGGGAATTCTTTTCAATAAAATCATTAGTTTTTGTTTGTCCGATCCTTTTTCCGTAAAATTTGTTCAGTGGGTCACTGGTCCTGAGGTCTAAATTTATTAAAGGCAGTCCATTTATCCTTAGAATAGTTTAGTGTTTTAACGATGATTTTATCTCTTATGCACAAGGGACTATTAAATTTATCATCCAATTTTTTCTAGAGACTTCTTCTAATTTTCTATCTTCCTCGTGAGCACTCACCACAAGTGGGTTTCGCTTCATGCTTAAGAATCTCATTTTCAACGAGATTACCTTTTGAGTCGCTTTAGCCTTACTATACTCCTTAGGATTTGGTTCGCACAAGTGGAACGCTATGCTTATCACTTAGAACTCTATGCTTAGTGATCATGTGAGCAATCTGAATGGTGTTCCCTTGTATGCACAATTTATTTTCAAGTTTGTTCTTCAAAGTTTTTAGGTTGGAAAATTCATTTAAAAGTTTTGATTCCTTAGCATTGAATTCTTGTTTAAGTACTTTCACATTATCTTGAAGTTCTTTGTCTCGATAACGCTTTTGTTAAGCTTTTCTTATAAGGAATCTAACTCTTGTTTTAACATTTCTTCCCTAAAATTGCTTTTTCTCGATAATTGCACGCGATTTGGTCATCCATCTCCTCGCCAATGGTAGTCGCTTCAAACTTAGCACGTTGTTCATATATAGCAACTTGTTCTTTATAGGCTTTAGTTCGTAAATAATAGAATCATCGGGCACATGCAGGAATTCATCAAAATATAGTCATCACCGCTGGAAGATGCATTACTTGGTACAATTTCACTTTCATTTTGTTTCACATATTGCTCATATGGGCAACATTGATGTTACCCATATTTTCAATATCTGATTCAATAATTTTAGTTGATTCTACTTTGTCGTGCATCTTTTGCACATCAACATCATCGTATAGTTTTAATACCTCAGATATGATTGATTTCTCGGAGGAGTGGCCTCGCTTAGGTTAAGAAGCCCTTGAGTTACCTTTGGTGAGATATTAGCCATGAAGATGGTCCGGCGCTTGGTTCATCATCAACATTCGAATCAAATGCATCACGCCTATGACTTGAAATGCATTAGGATTGTTCTCGACCCATACCCCGTGACCGGCCGTTCATCCACATCGCGATCATAAGTTCCGCATTTCCTTAGCAAGAAATAGCAAGCACCTTCCTCATTCAACATTGCCCACCGCCTTGAGCTTGGACCATCGCGATCTTGTCCCCTAAGTACTCTGCGATTTTGTGGACATTTTGGAAGAGTGCAATTACTTGCGATGTGTCCTTCTCCACCACAGTTGTAACATTTAATGGGCTTTACTTGACCTTGAGCCATGTTCCTTCCACGATTCTGATTACCCATATATCCACCACCACCGCCAAGATTGCCACATCCAAAGACCAAAGATTCCCATATCCGCTCCAACATTCCCATATCCAAAGACATTTTGCTCATTATGTGGAAGGTATGCATTCTCCTTCCTTGCACATTTTGCACCACTACCTTCCGCCTTTAACAGTAGCATGATTGTGAAGATTGGATGCGCCTGATATGATCATGGTGTGGGGTGAGGTTCAAGTTCGCTTGACCATTAAAGCCAATTGATTAAAAGGACGCTCCATGAATGTGTGTCTGAATCTAGAGGCTTATACCCGATCTAGAATGAGTTTGTGATTACCATTACCGCTTGGTATCACTTGAGATGCTTTGGTGGTTATTCCTACATTTGTGTAGAATGCAGTTGAATCATTCGACGAACTTGCATCACCATAATTGGTTTTGAACTTTTCCGGATCATTCGTCAAACATAGCATGTTTCTCATTCTAAAGCAAGTAAGCATACAATTGCTCATAGTTAGTGTGCCTCAAACCTTGGTAAGCTTGACCGAAGTGAAAATTTTGTGCCATTCGGGATTCATGTTGTTTACAAACTTTGAATTGAGCAGAATATTTGGCATAGTCATTTTGATATTCCTCATGTCATTCACGAGCTTGTGGAACCTCTCGTAGTATTCAAGGACATTTTCCCCTCGGTTCATCTTAAAGTTCTCAAAAGCATCATACATTTGAGACTATCTCTTTAGTTAACTCAACCGAGAGAAGCATCTTGACATTGTCCCAAACAGCTTTGGCTTCAGTGTTGTGATTGATTAACTTGTAGATGTCCTTTGGTAGACCCTGAAGTACAATCTTCGAGGCCCTAATATCAACATCATATCTCTTTTTCTCCTTATCAGTAAGTTCATCATATGCCTTTGGTCTATCCAATCCTAATGTCACTGAGCCATCAGCAGCAGTTTCAAGTATTTTTCTGGTAGTCTCAACTTGGGACGGTCCTTCATCAATTGATTTGAGAATGTTAAACCCATTTTCCTTACCTAGTGAGTACAATCGATTCTGTTGAGCCCATGAGTCATAATCAGTTCTATCTAACATGGGTGGATCTAGTATTTGATCGCAGCTTGAACGCCCCTACAGAAGAGATGATTGTGCACGCTGGTAGATATATGATTACATTCTACGGATTTTATAACTCTATGCTTAAACCGGGAAATAGATTCTTTCACGGGATTTTACTAAATCAAGAGAAAACCGTAAAACATAACAATAAGAAACAATGAGTCTCAAGGGACAACTCGCTAGTAAGAAAAGTCGCTAGAGTGACAAGTCGCTGGAAAGACAAGTTGCTAGATTGACAAATCGCTAGAATGACAAGTCGCTAGAGTGACAAGTTGCTAGAAAGCCAAGTCTCTAGAGGGACAAATCGCTAGAGAGACAAGTCGCTAGAGTGACAAGTTGCTAGAAAGCCAAGTCGCTAGAGGGACAAATCGCTAGAGAGACAAGTCGCTAAAGTGACAAATCGCTAGAAAAACAAGTCGCTAGTGACAAATCGCTAGAAAAAAGAGTGCGTCCACTACCTTGTCCTTTTCGTCGTTTTGTCTCAATAGAAAAATCGCTAAGTGCACAAATCGCTTCATAGAACAAAGACAATTCGCTTAAACGTAGGGACAAATTGCTATGAAGAAATATGCACCGAGACTCAAATCGCTTCCATGAAACTTTCAAAAACACCACTTTTCAATCCAAAAACAACTCAACCACGCTGATTCAAGCCTTCCAAATCAAAACTGAAGCACTTATAATGATTCTAAACACAAAAGTACAATCAAAATCCAAACTTTAACACTAGAAATGATCCAAATGATGCTAACCACTCTAAACTCATTCAAACCCAAAAACCTTATGAAAAACACTATAAATCCAAAAACATGAAAGATGAGTGATCAAACCATGGCTCTTGATACCATTTGTAACATATTGGATTTCATAAACACATCAACACATAATCAAAGGAGCGTATGCAATGAGTCTTAGAGAGAGAAAGTTTTAGAGAGAGAAAGTAAAGAGAGTTGGGAACTTGGTGAAACAAAGAAAAATGGTATTGAAGCTCCAACCCTCTACCTTGGGAGGTAGAGGGTATTTATAGTATCTTACAAGACTCGCCTCCTACGGGCTGTGGATCAGGCATACAGTGGGTAAAGACCCGTCCGTCCTCCACGGTGTTACATAACTAACTACTTATTAACCTAACTTGACTACATCTACGAGCTTTCTAACGAGTACATATACTTGAGGTGACCGACACTTTAACTAATGTATTTTCTAAATCCTAACATGAGTCTTAGTTTGAAGTAAGATTCCCGTGTAAGTATCTGAATTGGTATGCAAGGAATAAGAAATGTTCCAAATAAATCCTGCATCAAACATTCTATCAATCATTAACATGGCATAAATTTTATATGGTCATGATTCATAAATAGACCAACACACTGACAATCAGAATATTTACAAATTGAGATAAACAGGACACTAACTGAAGCTGTAAGTTGTTGAAAAATGAATATAGCAAAAGCGAGGAAGTAAAATCGGTTTTCATCCTATTTTCCATTTTCTGAACTTAGGTTCATGTTTAATGGGGTGTTTGTCTAAGCCTATTTATTGAGCTTATGATCTTATTACGAGTCTCATAAGTTCACTTTTTCAGGATTATGAGCTTATTCACTTGACCCTAAAAACTTTATAAGCCCAAGCGGATAAGCTCATAAGCCCACAAAACCGAGCCTAGCAAATTTTCAATAAGCTTCTAACTTTAATCCATCCAAGAAATGCAATTATATACTCAATAACAAACATTTATATAAACAATGAAACAATAAGTTCAATTTTTTACCCTTGAAGCAAGAAGCAGCATTGCTATTAAACACTAATTGTTGCCCGATTTCCTACCACCCATGATAATAGATGCTGCAATAGAAAAAACCGTGTATCAGCTATAATACGAACCACCATGTACGGACCAGTTTGAGAAGGTAATCAATCTAAAGAAACTTACAGCCATTGATGGGAGGTACATATTCAATATTCACACATAAAGCGGTCATACCTTGTTGTTGATATCTACTACCCTCTGTCATAAAAAAGAAAACAACCATACCTAAATAGATTTAGTTGTAGCAAGTGCATAGAAAAAATATTATCCACAATTGTTGAAAATGTTAAATAAGCATGTATAAAAAACCAATTACCTCCCGAGAGAGCGCCATCATGAGCTGAAACATCATCACACAAAACTGATATCGTTACATAAGTGATCTCTCTTATTGCATAAATAAGCAGCTTGCATCATGCAAGTGCCATAGACATCACCTCGCATTAGACTAGCCCACCAAACTGTGACCTATGAGAGATTACTTAGAGTTCATTAGAATATAAAAACCAATAGTATTTCGGTTACCAATTAAGCTACAGGATTAAACTAAAAAGAAAACAAGTTCAAACAATATTGAACGGGTCAAACAGTTTGAAAGTTATTCACGATGGTATTCAGATGCATGAAAACCTCAAATAATTTATCTGAAAAGAACGATTATTTTGCATCAATATTGTTCTGTAATCATATTTAGCACTGGTTATTTATAACTAAAAAGGGTGTGAAAAACTAGAAGGGGGTTGAATAGTTTACCGATTAAAAACTTTGTTTTGAAACTTATTGAAAGATCAATTGATATTGATCTTAGATATGTTAGTGAATAATAATCAATATGCAAACAATATATAAAGAGTAGATAAGGAAAGAAACAATCAAACCACAACAAGTTGTTTATAGTGGTTCGGTCTACAAGGACTCTTATTCCTTGCCCTACTCCACTCCCCGAGTCTCACACTCGAGAGTTTAACTTCACTAGTCAACAAGCTCCTTTCACCCATGAGAAACCTTTACACTTCACTTACACACTATTTCCGACACTAACCTAGATGTCGAGTTCTTTTCAAGGGTACAACCACTCCCACACACAATGTATTTTAAGCACTAAAATACTAACCACTCACACTCACAAGATTATAATGGTTTGGTACAACAATGATGTATGAATCAACATAAGATCATACAACAACAAACAAACAAGACTTCCAACTTCTTGTTGAAGCTTGAATGTGCCTTGATCTTCTTTGCTACAAAAGAGATCACTAATATGATATGAAACTAAGTTAGAAATGTTAGATAGAAGGAATGTATGTGAATATGATAGAAAGGGATGAAAATCAACTTGGTTTGGCTTTGCTATTTATAGCCAAAATGCTCACAGTACCACACGGACCACCGGACCCCTCAAAAGGGTTCCTACTGTGTTAAATTTTTGGTGCCGCTGGGTCCGACAAAGAAGATCACCAAAATCATACCAAAGTCAACCATATCTATCCAAGATTGTGTAAGATATGTAGAGTCTAAATCTACACAAAGTATCTAGTGAAATCTTCTAAGGATTTCAATGATGCACTACATGATGTCATGTGTTTGTTTTTCTATTTTTAGAAATATGCTAAAATGTAAATACATATGTAATGTTTTGTTTTAAGAAACCAAAACATTCTTGAACTAAAAATACTAACATACATTACGGTTTAGAGTCATATCAAAATATGATTAATCACAATGTAATGCTTGAGTGATGAAAATATTATTTGAAAAGCTTGTTTTAATATCTATTAAACTTGACAAGCTTTTGAACTTTATAAAAATTAAATTTACTTTTGTCGTTAACAAAACTTAGGTAAAGATCATAAAATATAAATAACGTTTAATGACGATATTTGTATTAACAATCTCCCCATTTTTGTTGAAGACAAAACATAAATTTTATTTTTATAAAAGATGTAAAGATTGTACAAGAGTTATAAAAATATTAGTTTTATAACTTGAAAGATAAAGGTGATAATGCAAGTATGTCCAATTTAGACATGATGTTGATTTTTTCAGAAAGTCAAGGTATGCAGTTGACTTTTTATTAGAAAGTCAAAGTCTTCATTAGTTGAAGTATGATGTTGACTTTTTAGAAAGTCAAAGTATGCAGTTGACTTTTTCATAAAGTCAAAGCAAGTTCTATATATTTCTCCCCCTTTTTGTCTCAACAAAAAGAAGATGCGAGGCGGAAAAAGCTACAAAAAAATTGTTAGTAATAAGCATCATCACAAGCATTTCCAAATACCATGTAACAATCAACAACCATATAAGAAACACCATTCATTTGTTAAATTTTTTCTTGATTTAAGAATCATGAAAAGGGAACACAATGAAGTGTTAGTACAATAATAAAATCCTAGAAAAAAAATTATCCTAGAAAATAAAAAAAATACAAGAAAAATAAAAATGCTTAAAGAAAATAAGCTAGGACCCTCCTATTGAGTGGTGGATGATAAAAGATTGATGCGCCTAGGATGTGATTGAGGATGAACCTCATTGCCTTGAAGCTCATGGACCATCACCTGGGTCCTTTCGGTTATGTGGGCGGTCCGCTCACAATTTGAGCAACCATGTCTAGGAGGGTAGTATGGTTCATGATTTTGTGGTGGTGGAATGGTGGAGTTGTTGTTGTTGGTGTTTGGAGTGGTGATTATGGAGGCTAGCAAAGCACTTTGCATTTGTATAGCATCACTAAGATGAGAATCCACCATATTGGAAAATTGGTGGAGGTGATTGAGCTCGGCTTCAATCTCTTCTTTTGTGGGGTGATTCTCCCACATGGATTCCTCAATGTCCTTTATATTAGAGGGCATTGATGTTGTAGGTAGTGGTTGATCCCCATACAAAGGACCATGGATTTCCTTGTGGATGGGATGGAAAAGAAGAGGTCTTGGCCATAATGGGGCGTTTGGGTCAAAAGATGGACGTGGAGACTCATGAGCTATTTGCTCAATAGTACCAAAAGATGGTAGTGGTGGTGGATGATTGGGCCTAGGAGGCAAGTCCTCCAAGTCTTCCAAAAATGGATTTGGAGATGCAGGTGATGTAGAGAATAACTCTAATGGGATGAGTGTTGGAGATTTTGGAGGTGATGGTGATTTTGATGGATAGGAGCCGGTGGTGGTGAGCTAGGAGTCTTTGTTGGTGGTGGAGTAGTGACGATGATAGGTGATTGTGGAGGTGGTGTAGGAGTAGCTAAAGTGAGAGTTGTTTCATTTCTTATGGGAGATGAGATGGTTAATGGAGATAACTCGGAAGAGGAGCTTATGTTGACGAAACAACAAGGTCTTACGCTGTTCTTTTGCAAGGTTTTGTTGACGGTGAAGACTTAGTCATTTTGGCTCAAGTTTTTGCTAGCAGATTGGAAGATTTGAGAAGGTGTGAGGATGATCATGGTAAAAGCTCTTAATTTATAGGAATGGAATATTATGGAGAAATTTGTTTGATTTGATGTTAAACCATAGAAGAGATGAGGTTCCTAATGATTTTGAAGTAGGTTTAATGCTAGTCATATCACCCAAGTCAATCCATACAAGAAGGATGGAGTGAAGAGACAAAGATTTGCAATAAATGTGTTCTAATGATTATGGGATCTTTAGAATCAGATCACCCACGGATTGCAAGGAACCAAATTTCTGGTTCCTTCCTTTATGCAAAAGGGCTCCTTGGGTGGATTTTTGAATTTTTTGAATTTTGGTGGGAAATGGATATCCTATATGCCTAAGTGTGTTACACTAGTTCTAATATGGGTAAGAACTAGTTAACATTAAATTAGAAGCAATGTATGGTAATTTGGAATGTTAAACTAAGCAAAATTTAGAAAATTACTTGTTGGATCCACGACACCAAAAATTTACACAGGCGGAACCCTCAAAAAGGTGCCGCCTGGTCCGCCTTTACAGGTATGACGGTACCAAATTGCATAATAGACGATACCAAAATTTTGGTGCCGTATGATCCGTGGACACCAGAAAAGTTCACAAAACACTTTTTTAGGTGTCGGGAACTTTTCCGGAACCTGAAATTTTGCTTAAAACATGTGACATTAATAATTTATAGTTAGGAAAAATCAATAACACATATACAAACATAGTAGAGCATAGACTTTTACCAACGGCTAACGATTTTCACATATAAGTGCAAATGGGAAAAATTCGATAACACACTTGTGCTATCCCCGTGCATGAACCGGTTAGCATACAACATTGTTTTAAGTCATATTATCATCCTACAAATTTAAAAACAACCAAATTGTATCGTACATCAAAGTTATTGTCTTGTTCCAAACACTCCTTCAAATGAACCTCACTTATCCAACTTCTTGTAGATCTTATTCATCATCCTACCAAGGCACTTGAACATCCCCTTGGTTTGCTTGAACTCCGCCGCTTCATTCTCAATATCGGGGAGAGATGCATAGTACTCTTGAGGTGAAAGGCGAGAATTTGGGAGACCATCATTGAAGCTATTTGATTATGATAATGATAGAGTTGGAGGTTTTGCCCTTTTGCCTTTAGTCTTAGCCACTTGCTCATCACTCAAGGACACAAAAATGTGAGGGATGAGAGCATAGTCAAGCTTCAACCCTTTTGGGCTTGGTGGAATGGGTGCAAAGGCTCTATAGAGACGGGTGAGGAGCATCCCGTAATCATTCTCCTAGCAATTTAGTAGGCTAAATTGAATGGTTGACGGGAGGACAAGTTGTAGAGCATGTGACAAAGACAAGCATTGATATGGTCCCTATTTCCTATAGTGCTAGTGGCATTGGCTCTAAGGAGTTCATCCCATTTCTTGAATTCGGGCTTAAGCTCATTGTCCATACCATATGGATCTCGGTTTACTTCCTTTCCCTTTCGGGTGACACGGGTTGGAGCGGCCCTTGCGTTAAAAAGGTGCTCACGGATGACATCCTTATCCACTAAAGGAGTTTGGTAGGGAAGAGAGCGGTCATTGATTGCATCAAGGATAGTGAGTGACCATTTATCCGAGTAGACACATGTACCTTGGTTGGGAATTCCTAGCACTTGAGCAAATTGGCTTAAGGAGATGGAGTATTCGTTTTGATTGATCCTAAACCTAAGACCAAATTCATCATCCTCATCAATGAAGGCCGTAACACTAACATAGAATTCTAACACGAACCTAGGGCAAATGGGTTCATCGATGTCAAGGAGACAATCGAAGTGAATGGTGGCTAGTTCTTGACGGAGATTGGTTCCGTCGACAAAGGAGGAGTGAATGGTTCTACCCTCATGGAAGTATCTTTGCTCAAGACTCTTAAAGATTTTGACTTGTTCTTTAGAAAGGCCCTTGGTTTTGTGATGTTTTGGGAATGTAGCTAAGAGTATCCTTGTAATCATAGAATCTTGCGGCTACCATGGTTATTTCTATGAGCAAGAATTTACATGTTAAAAATGAAAACAAACTTAGCGTTTTGGTTCTAGTGTGTGCCTATATGAAAACGATTTGGATTTGCGGTTATCTCAACTCTTTTTATGCATAAAATGGTTTTTAGTGGGGGTGTTTGGCAAAAGGCATGAGATAACCCAAACGCTCCTAATTCAATGTGGCTTCATTTGAATATACCCGGGAATGCATATTAGTTATGTATTACCTTTTGTATTCAAGAGCATGCAAGTGATGAAAATTTTACGTTTCTATTTGTATTAACAATGAAAAATTGTTTTCCTACAAGTGAGAAGCTTTTCAAAATTTTTGACATGGGGTGTTTGGTTATTTTGAATAAGGCCTTATAGTCATTATCCTTTGATTAGTGGGAAACATGATTTGTTTATGCAATGTGACAATGTAGTACCTAATTTCAATGACTAGTTATGCAATTTGTCAATTGAATCCATGTTTTGTACAAGAATATACATAATCCCCATGTAATGATTTTGTGCACAAATTGGAATCTTAGACTTAGAATTAAGAGATGAAATGTAGTTAGGATACTTACAATGATGTTATCTTCAGTGATTAGTGGATGAGAAAATGTAAACAATGAGTTAGGTCTAATGTTGAAATGTTTTGGTAAAGTAGGTTGTGATGAAGATGATGTTTTGTAGGTAGTATTTTTGCTACTGTTGTCACCACGGACCAGACGGCATCAAATAAATGGTTCCGTCTTTGTTATCGTTTGGTGCTGTGGGAACAATAGCAAGTTTAAAATAATTTGTTTTGTTTTGTTTGTTCTAAGGTTTAGACTATGTTTTACCTACATGTTTGGTTCCATTAGCCCCAAACCAAGTCTAAGAAGATTAAATGGTTCTCGTTTGAGAGGTTTAGTTAGAATGTCGGCAACGTTTTCTTCGGAGGATACTTTCTCAATTGACATTTTTCCTTTTTGAACATTGTCGCGAAGAAAGTGATGACGGATTTCAATATGCTTTGTACGAGCATGCTGGACGGGATATTTGCTGAGATCAATAGCTCCTTTGTTGTTGCAAGGTATAGAGATATCGTTGAGATGAATTCTGTAATCTACGAGAGCTTGCTTCATCCAAAGAGCTTGTTGACATGCTTTTCCAGCTGAGACGTATTCAGCTTCAGTAGTTGAGATAGCTAAAGCCGTTTGCTTCTTTTCAAACCATGAGGTGAGACAATGTCCATCAAAAGTGCAAATACCACTTGTACTTTTTCTATCGGCATAGTCATCGGCATTGTCAGAGTCGGCATACACTATAGTTTCTACACCCGTTCCTTTGGGATACCATAATCTTAAACATGTCGTTCCCTTAATGTATCTAAATATCCTTTTCAAGGCTTCTAAGTGTGATACCTTGGGATTTTCTTGAAAGAGAGCGCATAGACAAACACTAAACATAATTTCAGGTCTACTAGCCGTGAGATAGAGTAGGCTACCAATCATTCCTCTATATTTAGTGTTATCTACCAATTCACCTTCCTCATCCTTGGTGAGTTTAGTGTCCGAAGACATGGGTGTCTTAGTTGGTTTTGAGTCTTCAAGACCAAATTTCTTAAGCATATCTTTTATATATTTAGATTGGTTAAAGAATATGCCATCTTCTAGTTGTTTAATTTCAAGTCCTAGAAAGAAGTTTAACTCACCCATCATACTCATCTCAAACTCATCATGCATGATTTTAGAGAAATCATCACATAGCTCTTGACAAGTTGATCCAAATATGATGTCATCAACTTATATTTGAACAATGATAATGTGTGATTCCTTTTCTTGGTAAAAAGAGTATTATCTACTAATCCATTGGTGTATTTTTTTCAACAAGAAAAGTCTTAAGTCTATCGTACCAAGCTTTTGGTGCTTGCTTAAGACCGTATAATGCTTTCTTGAGTTTGAAGACATGATGTGGTTTCTCAAAGTCGGTAAAACCGGGAGGTTGAGCAACATATACTTCTTCGTTAATAAACCCATTAAGAAACACACTCTTAACATCCATTTGAAATAATTTAAAGTCATAAGCACATGCATATGCAAGTAAGATTCTAATAGACTTGATCCTAGCTACCGGTGCATAAGTTTCATCATAATCAATCCCCTCTTGTTGATTATAACCTTGTGCGACAAGCCTAGCTTTATTTCTAGACACTACACCATTTTCATCCATTTTATTTCAAAAAACACATTTTGTTCCAATTATAGTTTGATCTTTAGGTTTTGGAACTAACTTCCAAACATCAGTTCTAACGAATTGGTTTAACTCTTCTTGCATAGCAATTACCTAAGATTCATTTTTTATTGCTTCATTTATGTTTTTCAGTTCAATTGTAGATACAAAACAAAAATGATTACTTTGATTTTGGGCTTGTGATCTTAATGTTCTTTGATTTAGTTGTCCTATGACCTTTTCTAAAAGATGACTTTTGGATTCTTTGATGTTTATAATTTCATTATTTAATGGTTCATCTTCCTTATCATTTTCAATTATTTCTTGACTTTCTACAAGTTGACTTTCAACTAAGTCATCATCTACCAAAGGTGATGTCTTAGAGGGAGGTGGACTTTCGTCGAATGTTATGTTCAACGATTCCTCGACTCTCATTTTTTATTTGTTTAAGACAATGTAAGCTTTACTAGTTTGTGAGTAACCAAGAAATATACCTTCATAAGACTTTGGGTCAAACTTGGTGAGATAAACTTTAGTATTGAGAATGAAACATTTACATCCAAACACTCTAAAATATCCTAAAGTTGGCTTTTTACCTTTATATAATTCATATGGTGTTTTGTTTAAGAAAGGACGTATTAAGACTCTATTTAAAATATATGTAGAAGTGTCAACGGCGTTACACCAAAAATTTTGAGGAATGTTTTGTTCATTAAGCATTGTTCTACTCATTTCTTTAATGCCCCTATTTTTACGTTCTACAACTCCATTTGATTGACGTGTTCGAGGAGCCGAGAAGTTGTGTGTTATACCATTTGTATCACAAAAGTTTCCAAATTGTGTTTCATTGTCAAATTTACGAGCATTATCCGTTCGGATCGACACAATGTTAACACCTTATTGATTTTGAATTTTCTTGCTAAGAATCTCAAATTTATCAAAAGCTTCATTTTTTGTTTTCAAAAATAATGTCCAAGTAAACCTTGAGTAATCATCTACAATGACTAAAGTGTATAAGTTGCCTCCATAGCTTCTTATAGCGGATGGACCAAACAAGTCCATATGAAAGAGTTCTAGACACTTAGATGTCGACACCATGTTTTTAGCCTTATGACTACTATGAGTTTGTTTACCAATTTTGCAAGCGTCGCAAAAATGTTGGTCATATTTAAGCTTTGGCAAATTCCTAACTAGCTCTTTTGAAGATAGGTTTTGGATAATTCTCATACTAGCATGACCTAAGCGTCTATACCAAAGAGTTGAGCTTATCATCTAAAGTTGTTAGACAAAGTTTGTCATTAGATGTTTTATCTATTTTCATGACGTATATATTATTTTTCCTAACTCCTTTAGCTATGTTGATACCATCTTTTAGTATTTTGCTACAATTTTCTTCAAATAGTACTTTATACATTTTATCACATAATTGGCTAATACTAAGTAGATTAAATCCTAACCTATCGACATGAGCAACATTTTCAATAGTTAGGGAGTTATGAGCGGTCGTACCTTTGCTAATGATTTTGCTTTTGAGATTGCTACAAAAAGTGACATTACCTCCGTCATACTCTTGGTATGTTAAGAAGAGGTTTTTAAGCATGGGTTGCCTCCCACGAAGCGCTTTTCTTTATTTATGAGTCTTGTAGCTAGACTCAAAGTCGTGCCCCTACGTGGTCTCGTTTTGCATTCTCAATGAGAATTCTATCATGTTGACAAAATTTTCATTGACTCTATACCTAGGCCCTAGGGTCAAGCAATCCTTATAATAAAGCCTCCTTCTTTCCCACATGAATTTAAAACCTTTTTCAACATCATCCTTGATTTTGTCCTCAAAAGCTCTAATGTTGTCTCGTTCAAAAAGGGATAGATGGCCATATTCATTCGTCTTCCAAGGCATCCTATAAGTGATCTCATCATTTTCTTCCTTAAACCTAACCGTTCCATCATACTTGTTATGGCTCATTTTAGATGTTTCAACAAACGGTTTTCCTAGCACTACTTGGGATAAGCTATAGTCAATGACACATCCAATGTCTTCTAGGACTACAAAATCAACTAGGTAGGTGAAATTTCCTATAAAGACGTGTACGTCCTTGACTCTTTCCACAAAGTTGCAAACACCACCAGGATACTTAGCGCCTCTCCTAATATTAAGTCGCTCATTCATAATGTCATTGTAAATAGCTGATGACATTACATTAATGGGAGATTCCGTATCTATGTAAGCGTGCTCGACATTCCTATATCCGATCATACAAGGAATTTTGAGGTTCCAATGATTTCCTCTCCTAATCTTTGGTCATATCCTAATGATGGGTGATCGGGGATTATAGATTATGTATTGATGGTAAGCAACCTCTTCCTTAGTGGGGAAAAGATTGAAATAAGCACTATCCTCCTCATTCACATTTCTATTCACTAAGCCATTTTCCGAATTGTTGTCGATCATGGAGCCAACTACAGAGGCGCTGACCACTTTCTGAACAGCATCCCTAGTTGTACTATCAAATATCTTTTGCAAATCTTGAAGGTTGGTGTTTCTACTCACATAACGGTTTCGGCGGTTGTGTTGGTCATTAGGTTGGTTTTTTATTGAAAGTGATTTATTCGGTGGTGGGTTGTTGGTTGATGAGCAATCACCTTCCATGATGAAAAGTGATGGGATTACTAACAAAGGTCACGAAGAAGGGGGATAGACTACGAGGAAGCTAAAAATGGGAAAAAAATTTACTTGATAGGAATCAAGCAAAGAAACCTAAACGAGGTAGAAATCTAACTAGCTATTCTATTCCCCGGCAGCGGCGTCAAAAACTTGATACGCTTACACAACGCGTTCGAGGTCAAAGGAACTTCCTTTTCATCGAGCAAGTTTTTCAACACCCTAGGCAGTGAACCTAATCGCTGTAGTGTAGTATTAGGGTAAGCCACGGGAATTGATACCGTTCTCTAGGGGAATAGGAATGCTAGTGAGAAGTTACTACGCTATGGTTGAGGAAGATTATTTTTTTATCTTTTTATATTTTTTAGGAAATTGAAAGGTACGAATCTCGGGGTTTTGATTTGGGGGTTGGAGATTACTTCTACTTATCTAATTATCTAACCCTAAGGTGAATGTAGTCTATGTCTATTGTTATGTGCTCGTATGATGATTAAAAATGTATTTGCTTAGGCTTTATTACTCCCTAGTTATCTCCTATTGATGGTTGAATTGTCACGTCCTTATTCTTAATCGCGTTGTGTCTCTAAGGTCGTAGGGTATGCGTTTATCCCTAACTCTTTGAAGCTACCAAAGGTTAATGACTACAAAATCTCTAGGATTTATAAACTTTAACTCTAAGGTATTCTTTGGATGTATAGCCTACAATTACTCTAGGTGATTATAAACTACGGTTCAACAAAGATTAATCAAGCATTAACAACACAACGAATGACCTATCGCAATACTAGGTCAATCACAATTAAGATAAGAGACAACCAATCAATATTCAAGAACTAAGTTTCATATTACCTAAGCAAACACACAAGTAAATTAGCCGGACATGGGGAACATGCAAGCATACACACAATTAATTGAAGACATAATTAAATTAACGAAGTAAAACACTTATCTTGATGTAAGATAGGGTATGGAACCCTAAAATACTATACAAGACAGCCTTGGTTCGGTTTAGGTTTTTACTCCACAAAACTACACACTGAAAACTAAAAAAATCGGATTTTATATATAAGGTTACAACTGCGACGGCGTCACCCTTTAATTCGTGACGCCGTCGGGTCGCCGTCATTAGGGTTTCGTCTTGGCCACGTTATCACTGTGACGGCGTCACCTTATTTCAGTGACGCCGTCTCCTTGAGTCTCTAACGCCGTCTGGATCAAATCTAGGTCGTCTGAGCTGCGACGCCCTACTCTTTTAAAACCTGATGCCGTCACTTGAAAATAAGCAATTTGGCTACTGTATCATCACAAAGCTTGTTCCGACGGCGTCACAAGTATAACCTGAAACCGTCCCCTTCAGTTTCAGCAGATTGAGTATCTCGATTCTTGACTTTGGCCATTTTCTTCGTATATTCGCGCCTTTTCGTCCGAATAAGTGTCATTCCAGCAATTTGCCTTCAAGAGACCTAAAAAGTGAAAAGGAACGATATTAAGTAATAACGGATACAAAAGTGATCAAATAAGTGCTTAAACGACCCCTCAAAAAGGTACATTTTAAAACCTTATCATTGGAACCTACTGCTGATTGTATAAATTCGAGAATAATCATAAAAAGGCTCAATTTAATCAAATAAAGATGAAAGAGACAATAATCAAATAACAAAGCAATTAACGACTAATTACAAAATCAATACCTTGGATCAATTATGTATACATTGAATCGAATAAGGTGCTTGATAGATTAGGAATAACTGATTTGATTATGTGTTGAATTTAGGGTTTTGATGATGAATCAATGAAAAGTTTTTTACATTTGTTGATTTCAACCTTAACTTGCTTGATTAATGTTTTAAACAATACTGAGTAATTAAAATGGAGTTTGAAAATCTGGGAATGAACTTATCGTATGTTTGATTAAGATAATAGTATGTGTTTAAACTCTTCCATGATTTTCTAAAACGATTTGAAGAAAAAAAAATCAATCCCAAAAATGATTAAGATAAGAATGGAATGAATTGATGATGTGTGTTATTGATTAAGAGGAAAGAGGCTAATTTTTCGGTATAATACGTTTCAAAACCATATTTGAGTTAATGTTTCAAACAATGTTGAATAATTAAAACCATATTTGAGGATCAGGTGCGGATTTTTATTTTTATTGCGGATGTGCGGATAGATCTGGACCGCCCATTCCAGATCTGATCTTGACTTTTTGTAAAAAAGTCAAGATCTGCGCTAACTTCACGGTAGCAATTGACCATGTAAACGATTTTTTTAATTTTTTTTCCTTTTGAGGGATCGTTACTATTGTTAGCTTCTTTCATTTTTTTATTTTTCTAGATTTTTCTTAGCACTTTTTGGTTTTTTGATTATGAGTTCTACCGTGATATTAACGATATTATGAGTTCTACTGTGATATTACCAATTTTACTTAATATCACTGCCTTTTTTATTAAGATATTAAGAAAGTTACGGTGATATTAAAAAAATTAACTTTGATATTAAGAAAACATGTAAAAACCAAATGTGATATTAACAATTTTACTTAAAAAGTTACTTTGATATTAGAAAAAAACTTAATATCACTGCTAGTTTAGATACTACTGCTAGCCTTAGTGAAACTACTGCTAGCCTTAGTGAAACTACTGCTAGCTTAGTGAAACTACTGCTAGCCTTACTTAGTAGTGATATTAAGAAAGCTTGATAATTACGGTGATATTAACAAAATTCATAATATCATTATACCTTTTAATCATGAAAACGATTTATTTTTTGAAATTTTTTTTCAACGATTCTTAATAATTTATCATCCTCTTTATTTTTTTAATTTTTTCAGATTTTTTTGAATTTTTAAAAAAAAAAGAAGCTACTGTGATATTATCCGCACCATCCCTACTTAAAATAGAATACACACCCGATCCCTTCCCCATATATATATATATATATATATATATATATATATATAGTAGCGGTGGATATTTGGTGAGTATTTTGTGACGAGTAAATGTTTTTCATGTTAAACCCTCCCTATTTAGCATGTCCCAAATACTTTATGCAGAAAAACTAGAAGGGGGTTAAATAGTTTTGCTGATTAAAACTTTGTTTTAAAGTATTTAGATCGACTTGTGTCAATGCATTTAGATCGTGTGTTGGATATTGATAGATAGACATATAATAAATATTGCAAAGAGATAAAGAGTAAAGGAACACAAAACCACGACACGAGCATTTATAGTGGTTCGGTTACAAGGACTCCTTCCTTGCCCCACTCTACTCCCCGAGTACCAAACTCGATATTTTCTAAGCACTACACAACACAAGATCCTTAATATGGCAGAGAAGCCTTCACAACGTCGTCTACACTTTATCCGGTACAAGGCTAGACACCGAGTTCTTCCACGAGGTAGAACCAAACCTACACAATGTCGCCTACACTTTATCCGGTACTAGGCTATACAACGAGTTCTATTACAAAGGAGGAACTACTACCCAACACTACAACCCAAAGGAGAAAAACTCCTTTGTATAACACTTCAAATGATATCAATACCATTTTACCCAAACTACAAAAATATACATCGACGACCCATATCGAATGTACACCTTCGGCATTATACACCAATGCCTTCAACTTGACACACTAATGGAGAGAGATAACTATCAACAAGATGCACTTCAGTGGTTTTGATGATGACGAAGCTTAGCAACTCATGACTTTGAGCTTGCACGTCTTCAAGAAGTTATGATCTCTCCTTTAAGAGGAACCTAGAGAATCACACAAAGAGAAAACTAAATAGAATGATCCTTTGGATATGAGGTTAGAGAGGATATAACATAGAGAGAAGATATGTCTAAAAGGGGTTAGGAGCAAGAGAGAAATAACTCACTATTTATATGCAAACTTCCTACAATTAACCCGGATCCAGTGAATCCCTTACCCAAAAGATCCGGCAAGTGCAATCCAAGAGATCTGGCAGCTGGGTCAGGCTAGTCCGGATTTTGGGTTGCAAATAGAGTTACGGGTTATGGGTTATGGACCATGGGCCATGGACTTTGGATCATGGATTCCCAACAAGATACATTATACCTAGTCAATGGGTCATGGGTCATGGGTCATGGGTCATGGACTTTGGGTCATGGATCATGAATAATATCCAACATGATTTCATGCATGATGTCATGCAATGGATCATGGGTCATGGATCATGCTCCATGGGTATGGCTCATGGACTTTGGTTCACGGATACCCAACAAGATACATTGTACCTAGTCAATGGGTCATGGGTCTTGGGTCATGGACTTTGGTTTTTACCCATCCTTTACCCATTACAAGTTATACTAAGCAAATATACATTTTTATAAAATACAAGTAAACAAAGTTACTTGTAAGTGTTTTATAAAAATGGTTTTGGTTTTATATAACTTATTCAACTAAACATGTTTTGATGATTTTATATATTTAGTAAAAGTGTCTTAGTAAAGTATTGGCTCAAAGCTTTTATGTATTTTATTTATTTCGTTAAAATGATTTTACGATTGTTATCGACAGAACACTAGAAGATCATAAAATATAAATAAACGTTTTTATGATTTATTTGTATTAACAATCTTCCCCTTACTTTGATGACAAAATATAGAATTATTTTAAGTAAAAAATAAAATTCAAAAAATTTTGAATTGGAGTTTTTACTCTCTTCTCCCTCTGTTTATCGAAACAAAAAGAGTGTCGAAAAGAAACTAACACATAGTAGAAAGAATAGAAATAGAAATATTTAGAAAGAGTTTTAAGAAAATATTTTAGAAAGTAAGTGTGACAACTCGTAATTCCAGGTCATTTCTCAAATTTACTATTCATCTCGGGAATTTACTATTCATCGGTTACTATTAATCATTTTACTATTCATCGTTTTCGAAGTCGATCTGATATTCTGAGAACGTATTTCAAAATTTTACTATTCACAAAACACTATTCATCATTTATCGTAAACTAGGTTTACGAGTATCAAATTCGCGTAACCCTATGGGTTTAGCTGCGAATTCATGAAAAATCATTGGGGACATTTCATATAGACTAGATTTAGTCTACATATCATCAGTAATATCATCATCATATTAGTTAATGCATGGATTTGCATATTTCATTAAACGCTTATTTTCTTATTAAATAAACGCTATCGCGTAATCATTTATTTTGAATATTTGATCCGACACTTACAAAAATTTTCCTGGTATATTTTTATACTCATTTAAAGACTATAAAAATTATATTATTAGTTTACCCGATGTTTTAAATTTATTTTGTATATAAATTGTTATATATATATATATTTACGACGGTTTTCGTAAATACTACTCGATAATTATTATTTCACTCAATTCTTGTAAGAAATGTATTTTTATAATTTTTACAACTTCGATATATTTTATTTTGCTCCGTTAAAATTTATTTTTAGCTAACTCTACCCTAAATACTTATTTATACATACAAATTACCTAATATACTTACACTTTAATATTTTTGTCATACAAAATTTACCCCCCAATTTCCCTTTTTCACCTTGCCGACCTCCCCTAGTGACTCACAAGGTTTTCATGTAAAAATCTTTCACTTAGACTTACACATACACTTCCTAGACTTGCCATGTATTATACTTAATACTATATTCTTACTTAACACATACAAACTCATAAACTAAGGTGAAAAAAAAATAAAACCTCTCCAAACTCATCTCCATTTTCGGCCAAGGAAGGAAAAACAAGGAAGAAGGCTAAGTTTTTCAAGAACAAGTTAATTTATACACTTTAGTATACTTTCTTTTAAGGGTTTTGCAATAAAAACCTAGAGTATTTAGGAAAACCTTGTTCTATAAACCTCATCACTATACTTGTAAGCATTTCATTATCATTATTAATCTTTCATATTCATACTTAAGTTATTTTTATCATGCTTGAATGAAAACATGCAAGTTTCATGTGTATCTATACCACTTTTAATGTTTTTAGTACTTATAATTAGTATATATCATCCTATAATTAATCCCTTGAAACATATCATTTTTGATGATGTTTAGGAACCCATGACACCCTAAGAAGGTGTATGGTAGGTTTAGAATAGATTTGGTGTTGATTTGAAGTGGTTAGAATAAGTATTACACAAGAAAAATCACTTTCGACGACTTAAAAATAGGGTCTGATCATTTTTGTGAAATCTGGAAATTTCAACAGTTTATAAATTATTTTGGGCTAGATATTCAGAAAATATACTTTAAAACGAAACCGTGGTCGCTTGAACGGGTTAAATCGGATTTATAATGAAGAAGTTATGCTATTTTCAAGTTTAACGACGAAAACAATATTTTCCGGAAAACTGCATGCTGTCCAGAATTTTTAAGGGTCAAAAATGAGTTTTAAGTGTTATCTAAATGAGTCGAATTATCAAAAATATATTAGTATACTTTAACACGAAGCTAAGGACATATAAAACGTATGTCACACCCCCAAATTACCTGTTTTGCAGCGGAATGGAATTCCTGGGGATTGACTGTCATAGCATCACAATCACAGTTATATTGAACGACCTAAAGTGTCGTTTGGAAAATACATCGTTTGATTTAATAAAATAATCAGAGTTTACAAAGTAGGTCCGAAATGAAAATCAACTTGTGCGGAAATAAGTTTGTTACAATTCAACGATGTTTTAAAGTATGTAAAACCCAAGTGAGACGCGTCGTCACCACGACTCCATGATGTGTCCAAATGCATGCCATGAAGTGAATGCCTTAGATACCTGAGATAAAACATGCTAAAAGTGTCAACACAAAGGTTGAGTGAGTTCATAGAGTTTGTGTTGAAATGTAAAGCCTTTCAAAATCGTATATGCAGCAAAGGCATCGTAAATCGTTGAAATGTAAAGACTATCAAAATCGATTATGTAGCAAAGGCATTGTAAATCCACTCAGTTCCAAGTCCCGCCCATACAAAACTTGCAACCTGTGTGTTCACAACCCACTGCCGAGAATATGCATAGTTTCTGTTCAAACAGAAATCGTCAAATGAATTCACAAAATAGTGCATGACTCAATGTATCAAAATCGTTTATGCAGCAAAGGCATTGTAAATCCACTCAGTTCCAAGTCCCGCCCATACAAAACTTGCAACCTGTGTGTTCACAACCCATTGCCGAAATGTATATATAGTTTATATTCAACCACACATCGTCAAATGAATTCACAATAGTACCTAACTCGACGTAAAACCATAGGTTTAATTAATTCGTTTGAACACAATCATCGTAGTGTGAGTTAAATTGTTTCACACTCATCGTTAAAAACAACATCGTATTTATTTCACTAAGTTCATGACACCAAAGCGTAAACATCGCACCAATAAAATTGGTAATCATCGTTTCATCGCCGCCCTAATAGGTAAATTGCCAATTTACCTTAATGATTCAAATATAGTGCTCGATTTCCCTAAATGGGTCAATAGGGCGGAGTGTTAATTCCAACAGGCCTATTCACTATACTCGCGCTCACCCGCAAGTGACTAATGGTTCATGATGTAGGGACTTCGAACATGGCAAATACTTAGTGACAATAAAACATCGGATATAGTATACAGTTCAAAGCATTTGTGTTCAATTTAAAATGTAGCATGTATCTCCCCCAAAAGTAGTATAAAAACAATTAAAAGTGGGGCTATGAAAACTCACAGTAATCCTTAAATGTTTAGAGCAACTATGAAAGTAAATGAAATTAATTGAGCATGTATCTCCCCCAAAATGGTTATGAAAACAATTAAAAGTAGGGGCCATGAAACTCACGGTAATTCATATAAGTTAAAGTACTTGTGAAAGTAAATGAAAACAGTTTGAGCATGTATCTCCCCCAAAAGTAGTATAAAAACAATTAAAGGTGGGGCTATGAAAACTCACCTGTTGCAATGATTATGATGACAAAAGTGGGTACACCGAGGTATAATGTAATGCTTTACCCTTGACCTATTGTGAATGATATGATACGTCATGAGTTGCAATGTAATGTTATGCATGCATTTCGTATGTTATTTATACCATTTGCAAGTTTTGAAAATATTACTTATCGTCGAAAAATACTCGTTTGACGTCTTGACCCTTCAAAAATGACTTTACAAGTTTTTACGTCAAAATGTCATCCTACAATGGTTTTATAATGATTTATAGTGAAATTTTCAGTTTTCGTCGTAAAACAATGTCGTCGGAAATTTCTTGAAAGTGACAAAAATGGCTTCGAAAAACTAGTCGTAAAATGGTGTACGTCGCACGTTAGGAAACGAACTCGACGGTTTTGGAAAGTTTGTATCAAAATCTAAAAGTTTCAGTTCATGAGTTTTCGTCATAGAGGTCTCGAACATAAAGATAATAGGGGTTAAATATGGTGATTTTAGTTACCGTAACACTTATCTCGTAAAAAATAATATAGTTTTTCTAAAAATAATAGTTACGGCAAGTTTATGAAAACGTGTATATCTTAGTCGTTTCAAATCCGTTTTCTACGTATTATACGTCCTTAGCTTCGTATCAAAGTATACTAATATATTTTTGACAAGTCGAAATAATTTGTGAAGCTTTAGACTCGTTTTTGACTCGTGCAAAACTAAAATAGGTTGCTGAAATTTCAGAAAATATATATTTCGTCGTCGAACTTGAAAAATCCATAACTTCTTCGTTATAACTCCGTTTTAATCCGTTCAAGCGGCCACGGATTCGTTTTAAAGTATATTTTCTAAATATCAAGGCAAAAAATTCGTGCCTACTGTCGGATTTTCCAGAAAAATAAAATAAGGACAGAACACTTTTTATACTTATCGAAAATAGTTTTTCTCGTACTAAACCTATTCCAATCCCTTCAAATCAACTCCAAAGCTATACTAATCCTACCATACACCTTCTTAGGGTGTCATGGGTTCCTAATCATCATCAAGACCAACATATAACAAGGGGATAATTATAGGATGACTTTTATGTATATATAACTCTAAAATCAATGGAAAAAATGGTATAAATAAACACAAGTCTTGCATGTTTGCTCAATATATGAAGAAATAAATATGAAATGAAGATGAAATATGTAAAATGATAGAAATATGCTTACAAGTAAACTTGATGAGGTGATAAGAACAAGGATTAACCTAAACACTCTTGGTTTTTATTTCAAAACCTAATAAAGAGTGATAACTAGATTGTTTAAACTTGAACTTGAAAGATTTTGATGATCCCTTCTTGTGCCTATGAAGAACCGGTTTTGAGATGAAACAAGGAGAGAAGAACACTTTGGTAACTTTGAAAAAAATGAAGTGAATGATTAAATGAATAAGGTGAAGTAAAGTTATAAACAATCAAGAAACATTTACCCACTCATTTAATGAGTACCACTCCCCTTGGCCGGATTTTAGGGACCATTGTTTCTCAAAATATATTTTTTTTTTCTAATATGTATATACTTGTGTAATATTGTTAAAAGTGTAAGAAAAGTGTAGGAAATATGTTAATATTAATAACTTGTAAGGTAAATGGTACTTTTAGGTACAAGTAAAATTTTAATAGATCAAAATAGAGTATAATGATATTATAAAAATTGTAAAAATACATTCTTTGTGAAATTTGAGTGATAAAATAATTATCGTATGATTTTTAAGGAACACGTCGTAATAATTTAACTTTAACGATTAATATACCAAATAAATTTAAAACACTAGGAAAACTCAAAATATAGTTTTTATAAACTAATGTAAGTATAAAAATATGTCGGGATCATTTTTAGAAGTAACGGATTAAATATTCAAAATAATAACTCACGCGATAACGTTTATTTAATATAAAATTTACGCGTTAAGTGCGAAATGAAATGTCATGAATGGACTATCATAATGCAAATGATGCTAATGAAATGTAGACTAAACTTAGTCCATATGAAATGTTTGTGATGATACGATCATGAATTCGCCGCTAAACCATAAAGGTTACGCGAATTTGGAACACGTAAACCTAGTTTACGATAAATGTTGAAATAGTGAAGCATGAATTGTGTCGAGAAATGACCTGAAAGTACGGGTTGTCACATTCGCCCATCCAAAAAGGAATTCAGTCCCTGAATTCAATCGTTGTTAGGTCTAACGGGTTTAGGGTTTGATGAGGCAAGCCTTCCCATTCTCGAGCAAAACCCTCAAAAGACTTTTCGGCAACCGATTTTTACTTAATCCCACAACTCATCAAACAAGAACTGTCATACGATTAGGCTAAATCGGTTTAGGTAACAACTTGTTTCTAGCTCGATCTTTGCAACTCATCAAACAAGAACTGTCACGCGGATCAAACTGGAAACAAGTGGTTTGAAGAAAATCTTTTGAAAATTTGGCTCGATTACGGAATTGCTTACACATATAAGCCTACTACTCCCTTCATTGCATGATTCTTCCTGAATTAGACATAGGTGATCAGGCTATGTATAATTTAGGAGTAACTATGCAATGCTTGGACTAATCGACTCATATGATGTTTGGTGTTAAGTCAACCGGTGTAAAAATTGTGATAGGGAATGACAGGGCATCCGTGTGACAATCGTTATGAAATGAAAGTAAATAACTCGAAAAATGTACGTATAAACCACATGTAAAGTGAACATGCACTTATGATGAAATGATGAGATGCTATGATGATGTAGTTATAGTCTAGGGTCAATGATGCAACCTAGTTCTCTATAACCGAAGCTCTGATGCCAATCTGTCACACCCCCAAATTACCTGTTTTGCAGCGGAATGGAATTCCTGGGGATTGACTGTCATAGCATCACAATCACAGTTATATTGAACGACCTAAAGTGTCGTTTGGAAAATACATCGTTTGATTTAATAAAATAATCAGAGTTTACAAAGTAGGTCCGAAATGAAAATCAACTTGTGCGGAAATAAGTTTGTTACAATTCAACGATATTTTAAAGTATGTAAAACCCAAGTGAGACGCGTCGTCACCACGACTCCATGATGTGTCCAAATGCATGCCATGAAGTGAATGCCTTAGATACCTGAGATAAAACATGCTAAAAGTGTCAACACAAAGGTTGAGTGAGTTCATAGAGTTTGTGTTGAAATGTAAAGCCTTTCAAAATCGTATATGCAGCAAAGGCATCGTAAATCGTTGAAATGTAAAGACTATCAAAATCGATTATGTAGCAAAGGCATTGTAAATCCACTCAGTTCCAAGTCCCGCCCATACAAAACTTGCAACCTGTGTGTTCACAACCCACTGCCAGAATATGCATAGTTTATGTTCAAACAGAAATCGTCAAATGAATTCACAAAATAGTGCATGACTCAATGTATCGAAATCGTTTATGCAGCAAAGGCATTGTAAATCCACTCAGTTCCAAGTCCCGCCCATACAAAACTTGCAACCTGTGTGTTCACAACCCATTGCCGAAATGTATATATAGTTTATATTCAACCACACATCGTCAAATGAATTCACAATAGTACCTAACTCGACGTAAAACCATAGGTTTAATTAATTCGTTTGAACACAATCATCGTAGTGTGAGTTAAATTGTTTCACACTCATCGTTAAAACAACATCGTATTTATTTCACTAAGTTCATGACACCAAAGCGTAAACATCGCACCAATAAAAATTGGTAATCATCGTTTCATCGCCGCCCTAATAGGTAAATTGCCAATTTACCTTAATGATTCAAATATAGTGCGCTCGATTTCCCCTAAATGGGTCAATAGGAGCGGGAGTGTTAATTCCAATAGGCCTATTCACTATACTCGCGCTCACCCGCAAGTGACTAATGGTTCATGATGTAGGGACTTCGAACATGGCAAATACTTAGTGACAATAAAACATCGGATATAGTATACAGTTCAAAGCATTTGTGTTCGGTTAAAAATGTAGCATGTATCTCCCCCAAAAGTAGTATAAAAACAATTAAAAGTGGGGTTATGAAACTCACAGTAATCCTTAAATGTTTAGAGCAACTATGAAAGTAAATGAAATTAATTGAGCATGTATCTCCCCCAAAACGGTTATGAAAACAAGTAAAAGCAGGGGCTATGAAACTCACGGTAATTCATATAAGTTAAAGTACTTGTGAAAGTAAATGAAAACAGTTTGAGCATGTATCTCCCCAAAAAGTAGTATAAAAACAATTAAAGGTGGGGCTATGAAAACTCACCTGTTGCAATGATTATGATGACAAAAGTGGGTACACCGAGGTATAATGTAATGCTTTACCCTTGACCTATTGTGAATGATATGATATGTCATGAGTTGCAATGTAATGTTATGCATGCATTTCGTATGTTATTTATACCATTTGCAAGTTTTGAAAATATTACTTATCGTCGAAAAATACTCGTTTGACGTCTTGACCCTTCAAAAATGACTTTACAAGTTTTTACGTCAAAATGTCATCCTACAATGGTTTTATAATGATTTATAGTGAAATTTTCATTTTTCGTCGTAAAACAATGTCGTCGGAAATTTCTTGAAAGTGACAAAAATGGCTTCGAAAAACTAGTCGTAAAATGGTGTACGTCGACGTTAGGAAACGAATTCAACGGTTTTGGAAAGTTTGTATCAAAATCTAAAAGTTTCAGTTCATGAGTTTTCGTCATAGAGGTCTCGAACATAAAGATAATAGGGGTTAAATATGGTGATTTTAGTTACCGTAACACTTATCTCGTAAAAAATAATATAGTTTTTCTAAAAATAATAGTTACGGCAAGTTTATGAAAACGTGTATATCTTAGTCGTTTCAAATCCGTTTTCTACGTATTATACGTCCTTAGCTTCGTATCAAAGTATACTAATATATTTTTGACAAGTCGAAATAATTTGTGAAGCTTTAGACTCGTTTTTGACTCGTGCAAAACTAAAATAGGTTGCTGAAATTTCAGAAAATATATATTTCGTCGTCGAACTTGAAAAATCCATAACTTCTTCGTTATAACTCCGTTTTAATCCGTTCAAGCGGCCACGGATTCGTTTTAAAGTATATTTTCTAAATATCAAGGCCAAAAATTCGTGCCTACTGTCGGATTTTCCAGAAAAATAAAATAAGGACAGAACACTTTTTATACTTATCGAAAATAGTTTTTCTCGTACTAAACCTATTCCAATCCCTTCAAATCAACTCCAAAGCTATACTAATCCTACCATACACCTTCTTAGGGTGTCATGGGTTCCTAATCATCATCAAGACCAACATATAACAAGGGGATAATTATAGGATGACTTTTATGTATATATAACTCTAAAATCAATGGAAAAAATGGTATAAATAAACACAAGTCTTGCATGTTTGCTCAATATATGAAGAAATAACTATGAAATGAAGATGAAATATGTAAAATGATAGTAATATGCTTACAAGTAAACTTGATGAGGTGATTAGAACAAGGATTAACCTAAACACCCTAGGTTTTTATTTCAAAACCTAATAAAGAGTGATAACTAGATTGTTTAAACTTGAACTTGAAAGATTTTGATGATCCCTTCTTGTGCCTATGAAGAACCGGTTTTGAGATGAAACAAGGAGAGAAGAACACTTTGGTAACTTTGAAAAAAATGAAGTGAATGATTAAATGAATAAGGTGAAGTAAAGTTATAAACAATCAAGAAACATTTACCCACTCATTTAATGAGTACCACTCCCTTGGCGGATTTTAGGGACCATTGTTTCTCAAAATATATTTTTTTTTCTAATATGTATATACTTGTGTAATATTGTTAAAAGTGTAAGAAAAGTGTAGGAAATATGTTAATATTAATAACTTGTAAGGTAAATGGTACTTTTAGGTACAAGTAAAATTTTAATAGATCAAAATAGAGTATAATGATATTATAAAAATTGTAAAAATACATTCTTTGTGAAATTTGAGTGATAAAATAATTATCGTATGATTTTTAAGGAACACGTCGTAATAATTTAACTTTAACGATTTATGTACCAATTAAATTTGAAACACTAGGAAAACTCAAAATATAGTTTTTATAAACTAATGTAAGTATAAAAATATGTCGGGATCATTTTTAGAAGTAACGGATTAAATATTCAAAATAATAACTCACGCGATAACGTTTATTTAATATAAAATTTACGCGTTAAGTGCGAAATGAAATGTCATGAATGGACTATCATAATGCAAATGATGCTAATGAAATGTAGACTAAACTTAGTCCATATGAAATGTTTGTGATGATACGATCATGAATTCGCCGCTAAACCATAAAGGTTACGCGAATTTGGAACACGTAAACCTAGTTTACGATAAATGTTGAAATAGTGAAGCATGAATTGTGTCGAGAAATGACCTGAAAGTACGGGTTGTCACAACGTAGAAAACGGACTTATAACGACTAAATTACACGCGTTTAAATAAGGTTAACGTAACTATTTTATATAAGTATAAACACATATTTTCTAATAGCCAAACTAGTTGTCGCTAGTGACCATGTTTGGAGTCGTTTTTCACATCGATAGAATACTTTTTAGAAAACGATGTCTTCTAGTAAAAGTGAGTTCACCTAGCCTATTTTCCAAAATGTTCAACCGTTCGTCAAACGGAGTTGTAACGAATAAAATACGGTCACTCAAACTTTGCCGAAAACTAACCTTAAACAATATTTTTAGTCCAAGTACCCTACTTCACCTATCTTTTTCTCCATGATCGAGACCTCTATGATCAAAACTTAAAAGCTAAGACTTTGAGATAATGTTACAAGCTTTCCAAAACCGTTGAGTTTGTTTCCTAACACTCGATATTCACTATTTTACGACTAGCTTTTCGAGGCCATTTAGTCACTTTCATGAATTGTCAAATTATATTGTTTTACGACGAAAAACTATAATTTCTTAATAAATCACTAAATGATTATCATAGGATATCATTTCAACGTAAGTACTTATAAAGTAATTTATAACTTGACAATACGTTATAAACTTATTTTCGACGATAAACTTTATTTTCAAAAATGCACAAGTGGTATGGATATCATATGAGTTGCATGCATAACATTACATCATGACTTATTATAGATCATATCATTCATAATAGGTCGCAGTTAGAGATTTGTGCTACATTTTAGTGTACTCACTTTTGCCATCACATCATTGTACCAAGTGAGTTTTCATATCCCCGTTGTACATGTTTATACTTATTTTCAAACCTACGGGGGAGAATACATTGCACATCATTTTTATTACGATGCCAAGTATATCAAATTCATTTACATTGCTTAAGTTACCTCATTGCCAATTGAATGTCCCCATTTCATAATCATGTACCGTTAATTCCGGAAGAAGCGAGGGTGAGTAAATAGATCTATTGAGGGTGACTCCTCCATCCGGGTTGGTGGTCCCAACTGGTCAAACGGATGCATTTCATTTAATATCATTATTTGAGTTGTTTGCTAAACACTCTGTTGGGGCGAACATCATAATCAGTCTAGCTTCGGTGTCATGTGCTTATAGCAGTTATAACATTTTTATGTGACATATTTGTCATACTTGGCCTATACTTGTGTAGTCGTATAAAACATTTTTCATAAACCTATGATTTCTCACCAACATTATTGTTGACCGTTTTAGCAATGTAATTTCAGGTAACTAAGGCATTTACATCATGGCACGTTAAGGACCCTTCATAGAGTCGCGGTGACGACGCGTCTCACTTGTAAATTATGGCACTTTTAAAACATCGTTTGATTTGTAATAAACATATTTCCGCAAACGTTATCTACTTTTGGGACCTATCTTTGTAACTCTGAATGTTTTTAATAAATAACAAACGATGTGTTTTTAAACGACACTTTAGGTCGCTCAATATAACTGTAACTGTGGTGCTATGACAGTCAACCCCAGGAATTTCATTCCGCTGCAAAACAGGTAATTTGGGGGTGTGACAGATTGGCATCAGAGCTTCGGTTATAGAGAACTAGGTTGCATCATTGACCCTAGACTATAACTACATCATCATAGCATCTCATCAGTTCATCATAAGTGCATATTCACTTTACATGCGGATTCATACACACTTTATTCGAGTTATTTACTTTCATTTCACATCGGTTGTCACAGAGATGTCTTCAGATTCCCATCCCATCACTATCTCATCAGACACTGACATGGAGGATGTCTCATCAGACACTAACATGGATGATGTCTTGTCACACACTACCATAGCCTTATCTTTAGTTGGCTCTACTTCAGATTTACCACTTATATATTCCGACACTGAGACTGAACCCTTTGAGGAGGGCGAAGTTGCACCCACACCACCAGTTAGTCCTACTCACATCCAGATTCACCCACCATCACCACTTCCATCATCATCATCATCGACCTCTAGTTCACCACCAGGATCACCACTATCATCATCCTCATCTTCATCTTCATCTTATTACCTTAGAGATCCTATACCCATATCGGACTTGCCGTTCAAGAAGCGCGCACGACTTGACACACCCATACCACCCACTACTAAGCCCGTACCACCTGCTAGGTTTGAGATTGGTGAGAGTTCTAGGGCTGCTGCTGCTAGACAGCCTACTATTGCCACATTAGAGACACGATTAGATCGTCAGCAGGTACAGATTGACATGGTTTTAGGACAGTTATAGGAGCTTTCATTGAGTCGAGTTAAGGCTATGGAGGAGGAGATTGAGGGTTTAGTGATAGGTAGAGTTTCTATTGATGTTTCCTATCAGGGTTTGGAGACTAGACAGCTAGTGAACCAGGAGCATATTGTAGAGTTGAGGCAGGAGATGCCAGAGTTGTATGATAGAGCTGAGATGTCACAGGATGAGCTACAGCGACAGGCTCATGAGTTAGCATTGGCACGTGAGAGTATTGCTGCATGGGAGAGTAGGAATGCTGCTACTCAGCGTCAGATTAGTGACTTGACGGGTATGGTTGTTAGTTTGACTACACAGGTTCGAGAGCTGCAAGATCGATCAGGCGGAGCACCAGGAGGTGCCTAGATTAGACTTGTATTGTGGAGTTTGTTAGACTCCTTGAGATCGATTTGAGCCTCTAGGGTTAACAATAACAATGATAATAAACTTGTATACGCAGCGGCATAAAACAAATTATAGTTATTGACACAAGGTTTATATTTAATAATCATTCCAAGCCTCAAATATTATTTGATCAGAATAATACAGTTACACTTAACTTGTAACAGGGATCAAAGATCCTTGAGGCTAAACTAGACCAATTCTAGTCCTAGACGTTTATAGGAACACTACACGTCTAGGTTACACATACACACACCTTTAGACTACATTATGGAAGACTTAATATGTAAAACCTACACCCCATGTCCTCTTTATATACTAGAGGATTAGGGTTTACAAAATACTACGAAGGACTAAATAATAAATCTTCTTTTGCAAGCAAGTCCTTCCATCTTTTAGTAGGTTTCATCTCTTTCACTTTAAGTCCCTTTGTTTCATTCTTATATTTATTTTGTCTCATCAAATCCAAGGAACCTAAAACCCAACAATCTTACCCTATTTGATGATGACAAAACAAACAAAGTCGTGTACGAACTTCCCTAGACGAAGTAGCAGAAGTTGAGATGTAAACATCTCTTTGAATGAAACAAATCTTGTCTTCCTTGTCTTCCCCTTAATCCATGCCATGCTACTCCAATATTTCTTCCCCTTTTTTTTATCAACAAATAGAGAATATAAGCAGTAGAAACTTCCTCATGAGTGATGCATGAAAATGATTCTTCAGTAAGCTCTATGTAATGATCACTTGTGAAGAAAACCAAGTATAACGAATTTGATGAAGAAGTAAAATAACCCAAACTTGTGTCTTATGTCTTGTACTATCCACGTGACTCCAAACTTATACTAACACCATATAAGTAGACCGCAATCTCTTGACAAAATCCTCATCTTCAATGAGACACTGAGCACTACAATGTAACTCCTTTAAGTGATAGTTAACTAGGTCTTCATCCATCCACCCCTTGACCTATGAAAACTAGATTTTGCAAGTCTTTGTCAACATCCTTTAAGCACGAACAAGTTATCTCCAAAGTGTAACACCTACTTTGAGATATGATAAGAACACAAACCTGTGTTACTCAACTACAATATCAAATAGGTTATGACCAATCATCTTCGTAATCACCTATTCAATAAATCTCCAAAATGAGCTTTTTATAACCTTTAAAAACAAATACCAATCTTCTTGTGTGTGCGAACAAAAATCCCATGTGTGTGTCATCAAAAATCCCAGTACCAAAAACATGTACAGCTTCCCCTCAATTCCAAAACCTCATCAGCAGAAACGAATAACGCAAGAAACACCAGCAGTGGAATTCAGATAACACTAGCAGTGGTTTCGAGAAAACACTAGGAGTGGTTTCGAGAAAAACACTAGAAGTGGTTTCAGAAAAACACTAGAAGTGGTTTCGAGAAAACACTATCAGTGGTTTCGAGAATACACTATCAGTGGTTTCGAGAATACACTATCAGTGGTTTCGAGAATACACTATCAGTGGTTTCAGAAAACACTAGAAGTGGTTTCGTAAAAACACTAGGAAAGCTGCTTCTAACCATGAATCATAAACACCACACAATGTATAAACAACCTCCATCAAGAATTAGAACAAGTAACACAAATTCAAGAAGTTGAATATGCATGAAAACCCAAAAATTTGAATTGTTAAACCTGTTTCTGTAGCCAACTTCGACACATAATAACTTTTGATTGAGAGCTCAGATCGAGAATCCCTCCAGTGAAAAGTTAGATGAATATATAGAGAACGTCCATCGAAAATTTCGTTATGATCCAACGGTTAACGAAAAAGTTATCTCGTTTTTAAAACTGTACTGCAGAAAAATACGAGAATTTTCAGATTCGTAGTTTTTCTTCTTTTCGCCATTCTTCGACCAATAAAACCTTGCGAATCCCTAGGTAACGAGCTCCCCAAGCTCTGATACCAATTGTGGAGTTTGTTAGACTCCTTGAGATCGTTTTGAGCCTCTAGGGTTAACAATAACAATGATAATAAACTTGTATACGCAGCGGAATAAAACAAATCATAGTTATTGACACAAGGTTTAATAATCATTCCAAGCCTCAAATATTATTTGATCAGAATAATACGGTTACACTTAACTTGTAACAGGGATCAAAGATCCTTGAGGCTAAACTACACCAATTCTAGTCCTAGACGTTTATAGGAACACTACACGTCTAGGTTACACATACACACACCTTTAGACTACATTATGGAAGACTTAATATGTAAAACCTACACCCCATGTCCTCTTTATATACTAGAGGATTAGGGTTTACAAAATACTACGAAGGACTAAATAATAAATCTTCTTTTGCAAGCAAGTCCTTCCATCTTTTAGTAGGTTTCATCTCTTTCACTTTAAGTCCCTTTGTTTCATTCTTATATTTATTTTGTCTCATCAAATCCAAGGAACCTAAAACCCAACATGTATCATGTTAGTTTTTACTACTATTATCCTAGTCACGAGGTGTATGACATAGTTTAAAGAACTTGTAGTCTTTTGGTTGTTGTACAAATAAATGTGTCAAGTGTTGACTCTACTATGTAGGAATGGTTGTACTATCTATGATATCGGTCCATGTAGGCCGAAATTTTCATGTATATTATCCACGTGTGTTGTGATTATATTTGTGATATTTCGTGGTTGTTCCGTTGTGACTTCATTTATATTATGCATGTTGTGGTTGTGGATATTTATGTGTAATGTTTGTTTCTACTTATGGATTCTCATCATTGTTTCATCTTATGGTTTTGAAGAGTTATGGCGCCAAAGAAAGCTGCACCCGAAATGACACAAGCGGCTATCCAGAAGTATGTGAGGGATAGTATAGCTGAGGCAATAAGGAATGAAAGAGCAACAGTGGCGGCTGCTGCTGAGGCTGCGGCTACTGCCGAAGCTGCTAGACTTGCTAATACTGCTGAGGCTGCAGCTACTGCCGAAGCCGCTACCCTTGCTACTGCTGCTGAGGCTGCAGCTACTGTTGAAGCTGCTAGACTTGCTACTGCTGCCGAGGCTGCGGCAACTGCTGAAGCTACCAGACTTGCTACTACTGCAGGGATTGCAGGAGGGTCTGGAGTTCGGAATTGTTCGTACAAGGATTTTAAGAGCGGAGATCCCACAAAGTTCAGAGGCACAGAAGGGGCCACTGCTATGATTCGTTGGTTTGAGAAAATGGAGTATGTGTTTCTTCTATGCAATTGCCCAGATGATTGCAAGGTTAAGTTCGCTACTAGTACACTTTTAGAAGGGGCAATGTCATGGTGGAACTCGTATGCACAGCCTATGGGAATGGATAATGCTTACAAGATCACATGGGAGCAATTCAAAGGGTTGTTGAGGAAGAAGTATTGTCCGCGTACTGAGGTGAAGAAATTGGAAAAGGAATTTTATGAGCTAGTGACTGTTGGGTATGACATCAAAACCTACATTAGGAGGTTTCAAGAGTTGGCTACATTATGTCCATCTATGGTTTCTGACAATGAGAAACTACTGGAAGCTTTCATTGGAGGACTTCCCCAGATTATTCAAGGTGATATGATTTCTTTTGATCCGCAAACGATTGAAGAATCTATTTGAGTATCTCAAAAGCTCATGGCACAAGATGTGAAGAGGGGAAACATTACTATGACACACGGTAAATTTTCACTTAAATTTAACTAAGAAATGATAATTTATTTTTACTAAACCTAGTCATTAAGCATGCATAAGCTTTGCCTGATCATTTGAGTAGTTAACTCACATACAGTAGACTATTGCATCACTTTTCATCCATCTCATTTTATGAATATTTCAATTTTTGTCTTATGATTAAATGGTAAGACGGGAGGTTATCTCGTTTTCCTCAGTGACCGACACTGCACGCGTACCGACACTATAATAAGGGCAAGTAAAACAAATGACAAACGTCCGTAATGGAAAATATTACCAAGATAATAATAATTCCGAAGTGTACCTATAAAATACTACAATATAAAAATTATCAAACAATGATACTTCCATCACGATTTTATAACGCGAAACACCAAAATACTTAAAACAACATTTATCATAAATCATGATACTTTGTAAATTAAAGTAAATACACAAAGTAAATCCTACAAAACAAATACAAGATACAAAATTTTCACCTTTGCCTTGTTTTATCCGCCCTCCCCACCTCCATTTTTTTCGTGTCCTATACTCACCCACACCCACACATTTTCTTCCCCAAATAAGAGATAACACCAAAATATCCACCATCTCCAAAAGTCCTATACTACCTGCTACCATCCCATTTTCGTTCAAGTCAAAGCAAACCCAAAAGAGATGGCTAAAAGAGGATTGTGGGAACACCTCTTTCATCATCACCCTCTCTAAAAACTACTTTCATGTAAACTTTTGTTCCTCAAACTTTTCCTGCCATGGTTGAGCCGCGCGAAGATTCAGAGTCAAGTCACTAGCCAACAAAACTTGTCAAAGTTGATTGAGAGATTAACTAAAAATGGTTATCAATCATCTTTTGAGGAAGGAAAGCTTGGTCAAAGGCAACTCTTGTGTCTCCCTTTTTATTCCTAGCCGAGACCTCCCAAGAGAGTCACACTTCAAATCCCACCACAAAAGAATAAGAAAGCTCTAAGGAGTGAAGAAACATTGCTTGGGTTTTGCTCAAGGTCGATTGGGATTATTGGCGGTGATAGACTCTTGGGTTGGCCTTCAGATTCATTGTCATCAAGTTGGTCGTAAGAAATTACTCAATCTTGTCTTGTTAAAAATTTGCTATTTGGGTTGCTACTAAGATTGATTATTCGATTATAAAACTAAGAATGTTGTTGTTAATAAAGCGTATGATGCTAGTAAATGATATTTCTCATGTAAACCTTGGTTGTTGTTAGGATCTTTTGTTTTGGTTCATGAATCAAAGAAAACAAAGTTGAGTTTTATAAAAGTTAGACTAAGAACTAGGTATTCCTGATGTTATAATCTTTATGTTTGATAAACAATCTATTTTACCTTAGGCTTGAGTTGTCATTTGAAAATTTGGCTTGGTTAAGTTTTCTGTCGAGAGTAAGGGAAACAAGAAAACTAGAAGTTAAGGGTTATAAGAATTCGAGTATCATTAATATAGGACCTGAGCCTTGTTGTTAACCTGTTTGTTGTCAAACCTACTATTGTCGAACTCGTAATGAAAGGTGATATGCTAGATATCTCCTAAACCATTGTCAAATCTTGCGTTATGTTAAATGGAAGTGTCACTTGAAATCTGATTTGGACATTATTCTTGTCGAAGTAACAACTGTCGAGTTAGATAGGTCATATCCGAGTCTTGTGTGAAGTCGGGATCACCCAGTGGGCATTGCTAAAATGGTTAAGTAGGAAGTTAGTCCTAGTCAACTCGAGTCTTTTAAATCATCCTTGAGTTATCGACCCAGCAGTGGGCATGAGAATGGGTTTTATCACCTTTGCTCCAAAGGAGAAACTAGATACATGTCTTGGTCGAGAGCTCAAAAACTTCCTTAACAATTAGTATTAGTATTGTCACTCCGCAATATGAACCCGTTGGTATAGCCTTCTAAGTTAAAAAAATGGTTGTAAAAGGCTTATTTACGGCACGTGTGTACTTGTTAACTGATTGGTATCATGGGTCTAAGCTGGTTGTTTCGAACCCCGCATCAAAAGAACATCTCTAGCACTAAGTCTTAGAGTGGTGTTATGTTACCAATAGTTCGGTATTCCCCTGTTTGAAAACCATATTGGGCCACAATTCTGTTTTCCTCAAAAGAATTGCCTAGACCACTATGGGCCGAAACTTTCCTTGTGTATACACCACTTCGGGCCTAGGCCCAATCAGACTTTCCTATCACTTTTAACATCGGGCCACGGCCCATGACTGTTGCGGGGTATCTGTTGGAGGGATTAAACGGATTCACAAAATATAACGTGAAACATAACTAGAGATCAATTGTAAAACCAAACTCGTAACCGCATAGTCTTCATTCTATTTCGTACATATTGTCTTAACGTCAAAAATCTTAATCCAACGAAAAATGTGTGGTGGCTTGATATAAACACCAAGTGTTTTTAAACATGATGCACTTAATAATGTCTACGTCAACTTTTAACGTCAAATATATGAGCAAACGTATGTCAAGTAAATTTCCCGTTTAAAACGATATATATATATATATATAGAACAAGTTATGATAAATAAATAGAGACCATTATGTCATTTTATCATATACTAAAATTTGAAAGTCTTCAAATTTAACTCAAGTATTTTCAAAATACAATTAGAAATTAAATCAATCATATATAATTTTGACAATACCATTTTGTGTCAACTTAAATAAGTATATATACATTTATATACTTACTAATGGAACATTGTAATTATTTTTCAAATCAAACTTTGGATTTTAAAACTATATTAATGTCAACATGAAAAGTATATATACTTCGTATACTTACTAGTAAAACCATTTAATCATTTTTACAAACTTAAGTTTAGTTTTATTTCAATTATAGAAACAATTGAATTAATTTAAGTAGGTAATACTTAAAACAATGAACTAAACATTGCCCTCCTTATCTAGGTCGTGTGTAGGTGCAGCTTCACAACAATCACTAAATCTTACTTTCGGATTTCACATTTGCTAAGGTGACTTTTCATAGCCCCTCTTTTACTTAATAAACTGTTTTATACTTTTGGGGTGAGAAAATATGCAAAACCTTTTTATGGACCTAAACTATTGCATGATTACTATTACGTGGTTTAGCCTAAGCCCTTATGTCCCTAGAGAATGCCCCTTTTTCATGAACCGTCAATTCCCCCTTGGGAAGCGCGAATGTTATAAATAGATCTATTGAGGGTGACTCCTCCGTTCGGTTGGCCCTACTTAGGCCAAGGCGAAACGTATACCATGTCGGAATCGAGTGTTGAGGGACAAAACACTCGCTATGGGCCCCTATATTGTATGATATCTGTTAGCATATAGAAACTGTCGTAGTATCGGTTGCATGAACTTAGAGCTAACGTAATAGACATTAATCCATATAACATTATATTCGTTGTAATGATTATATGACTTTGCTTTGGTCCAAACTTACTGTTTTAATTTAAACCTATGAACTCACCAGCTTTTAGCTGACCTTTTTAGCATATTTTCTCAGGTGCTTAAATTGTAAACTTGGATGCAAGGCAAGATGGTGGTAAATGGTCGTAGTAGTATCTAAAGAAGTGTTTTTACATAAACTGATGTTTTTAAATTGGGACCACTGAACTTATGGGATGTGCCCATTTATCTAAACTATGTTGTAAGACAATATTTTAAAACTATTTTATGAAATCAAACGGAGTATGTATTCCGTTCTTTATTACTTGTGTTGTGATCTCTGATTTAGTAACATTCCCCATAACACGTATGCTTCCGCTAAACAAATTTGGGGGTGTTACAGATTGGCATCAGAGCCTAAGTTATAGAGAACTAGGTACATATAAACCATAAACTATAACTACTTTTTACAAAAACATCATACTACGACCGTCAGTTGCCGCTTGCATTACTTGCCATTTTACTTAGAGTTCATTTAAATAGGATTGCATGTTTTATTTCCTATTTACTAGTCCACTATTTCATATTCATCATGAGTATTTTTCCACATACTTACACATATGCACCGTCTTGTCACAGACCATGCCTTCACCCCCTTCCCTCACGCTGTTCAGGAGGACATCCTACTTGCTCACTCACCTACCATCCATCAGCTTGCACACATGGCCACTGATCCATACATTCAGGCCGCACTAGCAGCTCAGTCAGTCACTGCACCTACTCCACCTGTACCGACCCTTACCACCACCCCATAAGCTTTGTTGACACGCAGGCGAAAACCCCGCATGATCGTGAGAGTACCTGGATATAGAGAGCGGTACTCATTCATGCCTGCACTAGCTTCCCAGATGACCCGCGCTGCCTACATGGGTCCTTCTACTACTTCAGAGTCACTGAAACCATCATCCACTGAGTCACCACCCCACCAGAGACTCAGGAGAGCTACTGATTCCTAGTCAGAGGAAGACCCGGAAGAAGATTCGGAAGAAGATCCGGAAGAGGATCCGGAGGAGGAGCTACCAGAGCGTATGCCAATTGAGAGTGTCCCTATACATGTTAGCACAACAGCAGATATGGATACACTGGGCCTGGAGATTGTCCAGAGTATTTGATAGATAGGACAGAGCTCCAGGATTGCTCAGAGGTTGGGCGAGGACATGGATATTGATGCACCAGTTGGGTTAGGACAGAGAGCTGCTTTCCTCCGTAGTCAGGAGGAGAGTGATGAGGTTGCTTGGAGGGATATTGGTTGCTTGATCAGTTCTGTACCACATATCGCGATCCCGAGCTACAGTCCATCATCACCTTCATTCATACCATCTGCATCAGACATGGAGCGCCTTGCTCACACCACTAGACAGCTTAAGACGATTGAGGTAGCTGCCCCGAGTGAGGCACAGCCGGACCTATCAGGATCTCCAGATGATGAGCCGACCCTCACTGACAGGATATTCATTCAGTTGGACTCGCATGAGACATTACTAGGGGTCCATACTGACTAGTTGGAGAGAGTCGATCCAAAGACGCTTGCGGGAGCTTGCGGCAGTGTTGAGGGCCTAAACCGCACCTGAGATGTGTTGTTTGAGAGTATGGAGCTAGAGAGGCATGAGAGGATTCGGTTGGGTTACAGATTTGAGGCTCAGGTTGATATGGTTAGAGATCTGGACAGCAGATCACGGGCGTTAGACAGAGGTCAGGCCCGGATGCACGGCCGACTTGAGGAGCTAGAGCGCATCCAGTGGATTGCTAGAGATACTGCCAGAGAAGAATGGCAGAGGACTATAGGTTTGGAGTCCATGCTAGCCGCCCAAATGAGTCGCATCGCTAGTTTAGAGGCTACGCAGCGAGAGTTGGTTGCTAGCATTGAGCGATTACGTGCCGAGCGTGGACATCCTTAGATCCTATTGCATGATGTATCACACTAAACTGGATTATAACAGTTAGTGTTAGTTATGACTCTTGTACTTCAGTTGTATTTCCGATTGTATTTCAGTTGTATTTCAGTTGCATTTCGGTTTGTATTTCGACTAGTATCTCAGATTGTACGTTAGGAATCTTGTATCCAAAATTCTATCTATGTCAAGCTTATTTTCCTATCCAATTGTCTTTCTTTCATAGATTGCTAATATGATCTATCTGCGATATTCACACTATTACCTGGCACTTACCTTGTTTAAAAGGTTCTATTTCTCATCGCCTTTCTTACTACAGAAATGCCGCCAAAACGAAGATCAAACCGTACCAACCATGGTGGAGCTTCCAATGCTCCTATTCCTGCGAGAGTTACTCGCAACCGAGCTGCAAACACTGTTATTCCAAACAGAGTCACACACGATCAGACTGCCGAAGCCACTACTCCTGCTAGGGCTACTCCAATTCAACTTACCATGAATCAAGCTATGATAGACCAGCTGGTCAATGAGCGAGTGAATGCCGCTTTGGCTGCAGCAAACCACTCGTCTACTAATGCTGGAACTTCGAGACCATCCACCCACAACCGCACTTGTACTTATCAAGATTTTCGTAAGACCATGACTGGAGGCTTTAGTGGAACCGAAGGAGCTGTCGGTCTGAATAGATGGATCGAGAAGCTCGAGACTGTGTTCCGAATCTGTAACTGTGAAGAAGAGGCTAAGGTTAAGTACGCATCGTTCACTTTCACAGATGCTGCCTTGACCTAGTGGAACAATTTTCTAAAATCCGCTAGTATCGATGTTGCCTATGCCATGCCATGGGTGAGCTTCAAGGAGATGGTACTTCGAAAGTACTGTCCTCGTAATGAGATCAAGAAACTGGAGCATGAGTTTTGGAACCTCAAAGTTCAAGGCACAAACATGGCTGCTTATAACCAGCGTTTTCAAGAACTAGCCTTGCTGTGCCCTGAAATGATTCAAACTGAGACCCGATTGTTGGAGAGGTACATCGGAGGACTGCCTCCATCCATCAAGGGAAATGTCACCACCTCTAAGGCTGCTGATCTTCACGAAACCATCGAAGTAGCCAACAAACTCATGGACCAAGTGATTGAGGATTCCATGGACAAGGTGGTTGACAATAAGAGGAAATGGGATGACCACTCTCGAAGCTACAACAACAATGGATACCGTGGTAACAACAGTGGAAACAACAACAACAATCAGAACAAAAGGCAAAATGTTGTTAGAGCTTATGCAGCTGGGATGGGAGAGAGGAAACTGTACGCGGGGACTTCACCACTATGTAACCGATGGACACTGCATCACAAGGGACCGTGTACAGTCAAGTGCCGTAACTGCTAGAAAATCGAACACTTGACCAGAAACTGTAGGTCCAAGTCATTGGCGACTGTTCAAACAGCACCAGCCTAGGACCCAAAAGCTGCTATAACTTGCTTTGGTTGTGGTGAGAAAGGGCATTATAAGAATGAATGCCGAAAGACCAGAAACCAAGGCAATGGAGGAAATGAAGGAAGCCGAGGAAATCCAGGAAGCCAAGGAAATGGCAGGATTCAGGGAAATGTTGGACAGCCGAGTAACCCGGGAAATGGCAAAGGAGCTCGTGGAAGAGTCTATGCTGTAACCAAAGTGGAAGCTCAGGAAGACCCGAATGATGTGACGGGTACGTTCCATATAAATAACCGTTATGCATCCATGTTGTCTGATACGGGAGCCGGTAGGAGTTTTGTTTCTAATGCATTTAGTCCACTACTCGATATTACCCCAACTGCATTAGGCAATGCATACAATGTGGAACTAGCTAACGGTAACGTAGAAAGGGTAGATACCATCATAAGAGGTTGCACCCTGAATATGTTAAACCACCCATTCAATATCGAATTGATACCAGTAGAATTGGGTAGTTTCGATGTCATCATCGGGATGGATTGGTTATCAAAATACCATGCTGCCATCATTTGTGACGAGAAGCTCGTCCAAGTACCCTATGGAGATGAAGTCCTAACAGTAGAAGGAGACAGAAGTGACGGAAGAAACGCGTCAAGACTGCATGTCATTACCTGTACCAAGGTGTTGAGGTGTATCGAGGAAGGATGTCACATCTTCCTAGCATAAGTCACCGGAAAAGACGAAAAAGAAACGGAAGAAAAACGTCTGGAGGACGTGCCAATAGTGAGAGAATTTCCTGAGGTCTTTCCTGAAGACTTGCCAGGACTCCCGCCAACCCGACAGGTCGAATTTCAAATCGATTTAGTGCCTGGTGCTGCACCAGTGGCAAGAGCACCTTATCGATTAGCTCCAACGGAACTCCAGGAGTTATCAAACCAGTTGTCGGAACTTGCGGAAAAAGGGTTCATTAGACCGAGCTCATCACCATGGGGAGCACCAGTCCTGTTTGTCAAGAAGAAGGACGGAACTTTCAGGATGTGCATCGACTATCATGAGTTGAATAAACTAACCATTAAGAACCGTTACCCACTCCCGAGGATCGATGACTTATTCGATCAACTTCAAGGTTAGAGCGTTTATTCAAAAATCGACTTAAGGTCCGAATACCATCAACTAAGAGTTAGGGAAGAAGATATTCCCAAAACCGCCTTCAGAACTCGTTATGGACATTACGAGTTCCAAGTCATGCCTTTTGGGTTAACCAACGCACCAGCTGTGTTCATGGACCTCATGAACCGAGTGTGTAAACCCTACCTGGATAAATTTGTGATCGTTTTCATTGACGATATCCTAATTTATTCCAAGAGTGTGAAGGAGCACGAGGAACATCTTAGATTAATCCTGGAATTACTGAAGAAGGAGGAACTGTATGCTAAGTTCTCGAAGTGTGAGTTTTGGATATCGACTGTACAATTCCTAGGTCATGTAATTGACATCCAGGGTATTCATGTAGATCCCGCTAAGATCGAGTCAATAAAGGATTGGGCGACACCCACAACTCCCACTGAAATACGCCAATTCTTAGGACTCGCTGGATACTACAGAAGATTCATTGAAGGTTTCTCAAATATTGCCAAATCTTTAACCAAACTAACCCAGAAAAACACCAAGTTTGACTGGGGAGAAAAAAAAGAAGAAGCTTTTCAACTCCTTAAAGAAAAGTTGTGTAGTGCACCTATTCTTGCCTTACCTGAGGGTAGTGAAGACTTTGTTGTTTATTGCGACGCTTCACATAAGGGGCTAGGAGCGGTGTTAATGCAAAAGAGAGAAGGTGATAGCATACGCCTCTCGCCATCTGAAAACCCATGAGAAAATTACACAACGCATGATTTGGAATTAGGATCAGTTGTGTTTGCACTCAGGATTTGGAGACATTATTTATATGGCACGAATTGTGTCGTATACACCGATCAAAAAGAACTGAACATGAGACAACGCCGATGGTTGGAATTACTCAGTGATTACGACTGCGAGATTCGTTACCATCCGGGTAAAGCGAATGTAGTTGCTGATGCTCTCAGTAGAAAAGAGCAACCAAAACCTCTTAGAGTCAGATCATTGGGTATGACAATCAGTTCACCTCTTCCATCCAAGATTCTTGAGGCTCAATTAGAAGCACTCAAAGAAGAAAATCGTTCGAATGAGAACCTTTACGGAATGCCAGAAACTGAGAATGGATTCGTAAAAAGGTCGGATGGAATCTTGTGTTTCAAAGAGCGAAGTTGGATTCCACTCTACGGAGGAATTCGCGATATCATTATGCACGAATCCCATAAATCTAAATACTCTATCCACCCAGGATCCGACAAGATGTATCTCGATATGAGGAAATTGTACTGGTGGCCAAACATGAAAGCCGACATTGCAACATATGTCAGCCAGTGTTTAACCTGCTCAAAAGTCAAAGCCGAACACCAAAGACCCTCAGGTCTACTAGTACAACCCGACATTCCCAAATGGAAATGGGAACGAATAACAATGGACTTTATCACCAAGCTACCTAAAACCTCTAATGGTTACGACACTATTTGGGTAATAGTTGATCGTCTCACCAAGTCAGCACATTTCCTACCAATGAAAGAAAGTGACGGAATGGACAAACTCGCACGTTTGTACCTGAAGGAAATCATCGCGCGTCATGGTGTACCAATCTCCATCATCTCAGATAGAGATAGCCATTTCACCTCAAACTTCTAGAAATTACTTCAAGATGCCTTAGGATCTAACCTTGACATGAGCACCGCTTATCATCCTCAAACTGATGGACAAAGAGAGAGAACCATTCAAACTCTGGAGGATATGCTAAGAGCATGTGTGATAGATTTTGGAAATTGGCTGGGATAAGCACTTGCCATTAGCCGAGTTTTCTAACAACAACAGCTATCACACAAGCATCAAAGTTGCACCATATGAAGCACTCTATGGTCGAAAGTGTAGATCACCCGTGTGTTGGGCCGAAGTCGGAGAAAGTCAACTTACTGGTCCAGAGCTAATTCAAGAAACTACTGAGAAGATTGTACAAATCAAAAACCGACTGCAAGCAGCTCGTGACCGTCAAAAGAGTTACGCGGACAAAAGAAGGAAACCACTTGAGTTTCAAGTGTGAGATAAAGTTATGCTAAAAGTTGCGCCATGGAAAGGCGTAATCCGTTTCGGAAAACGTGGAAAGTTAAATCCTCGTTACATTGGACCTTTCAAAATTCTCGCAAGAATCGGACCGGTAGCAAACCAACTCGAATTACCACAAGAACTCAGCTCTGTGCACAACGTGTTTCACGTATGCAACTTGAAGAAATGTCTTGCTGATGAAACTCTTGCTATTCCCTTGGAAGAGATCCAAGTCGACGAAAGGTTGAATTTCGTCGAGAAACCCATTGAGATTATGGATCGAGAAATCAAACGGCTTAAGCAAAGCCGCATTCCTATCGTCAAGGTCCGCTGGGATTCTCAAAGAGGTCCTGAATACACGTGGGAGCGTGAAGACCAATTCAAGCGTAAATACCCACATCTTTTCTCAACTTCAGCAAGTAATTCTAACTGAAAACCGAGGACGGTTTTCCCTTTAAGGCGCGGAGGATGTGACACACGGTAAATTTTCACTTAAATTTAACTAATAAATGATAATTTATTTTTACTAAACCTAGTCATTAAGCATGCATAAGCTTTGCCTGATCATTTGAGTAGGTAACTCACATACAGTAGACTATTGCATCACTTTTTCATCCATCTCATTTTATGAATATTTCAATTTTTGTCTTATGATTAAATGGTAAGACGGGAGGTTATCTCGTTTTCCTCAGTGACCGACACTGCACGCGTACCGACACTATGATAAGGTCAAGTAAAACAAATGACAAACGTCCGTAATGGAAAATATTACCAAGATAATAATAATTCTGAAGTGTACCTATAAAATACTACAGTATAAAATTATCAAACAATGATACTTCCATCACGATTTTATAACGTGAAACACCAAAGTACTTAAAACAACATTTATCATAAATCATGATACTTTGTAAATTAAAGTAAATACAAAAAGTAAATCCTACAAAACAAATACAAGAAACAAAATTTTCACCTTTGCCTTGTTTTATCCGCCCTCCCCACCTCCATTTTTGTCGTGTCCTATACTCACCCACACCCACACGTTTTCTTCCCCAATAAGAGATAACACCAAAACATCCACAATCTCCAAAAGTCCTATACTACCTGCTACCTTCCCATTTTCGTTCAAGTCAACGCAAACCCAAAAGAGATGGCTAAAAGAGGATTGTGGGAACACCTTTTTCATCATCACCCTCTCTGAAAACTACTTTGATGTAAACCTTTGTTCCTCAAACTTTTCCTGCCATGGTTGAGCCGCGCAAAGATTCAGAGTCAAGTCACTAGCCAACAAAACTTGTCAAAGTTGATTGAGAGATTAACTAAAAATGGTTATCAATCATCTTTTGAAGAAGGAAAGCTTGGTCAAAGGCAACTCTTGTGTCTCCCTTTTTATTCCTAGCCGAGACCTCCCAAGAGAGTCACACTTCAAATCCCACCACAAAAGAATAAGAAAGCTCTAAGGAGTGAAGAAACATTGCTTGGGTTTTGCTCAAGGTCGATTGGGATTATTGGCGATGATAGACTCTTGGGTTGGCCTTCGGATTCATTGTCATCAAGTTGGTTGTAAGAAATTACTCAATCTTGTCTTGTTAAAAATTTACTATTTAGGTTGCTACTAAGATTGATTATTCGATTATAAAACTAAGAATGTTGTTGTTAATAAAGCGTATGATGCTAGTAAATGATATTTCTCATGTAAACCTTGGTTGTTGTTGGGATCTTTTGTTTTGGTTCATGAATCAAAGAAAACGAAGTTGAGTTTTATAAAAGTTAGACTAAGAACTAGGTGTTCCTGATGTTATAATCTTTATGTTTGATAAACAATCTATGTTACCTTAGGCTTGAGTTGTCATTTGCAAATTTGGCTTGGTTAAGTTTTCTGTCGAGAGTAAGGGAAACAAGAAAACTAGAAGTTAAGGGTTATAAGAATTCGAGTCTCATTGATATAGGACCTGAGACTTGTTGTTAACCTGTTTGTTGTCAAACCTACTATTGTCGAACTCGTAATGAAAGGTGATATGCTAGATATCTCCTAAACCGTTGTCAAATATTGCGTTATGTTAAATGGAAGTGTCACTTGAAATCTGATTTGGACATTATTCTTGTCGAAGTAACAACTGTCGAGTTAGATAGGTCATATCCGAGTCTTGTGTGAAGTCAAGATCACCCAGTGGCCATTCCTAAAATGGTTAAGTAGGAAGTTAGTCCTAGTCAACTCGAGTCCTTTAAATCATCCTTGAGTTATCGACCCAGCAGTGGGCATGAGAATGGGTTTTATCACCTTTGCTCGAAAGGAGAAACTAGATACATGTCTTGGTCGAGAGCTCAAAAACTTCCTTAACGATTAGTATTAGTATTGTCACTCCGCAATATGAACCCGTTGGTATAGCCTTCTAAGTTAACAAAAATGGTTGGAATAGGCTTATTTACGGCACGCGTGTACTTGTTACCTGATTGGTATCATGGGTCTAAACTGGTTGTTTCGAACCCAGCGTCAAAAGAACATCTCTAGCACTAAGTCTTAGAGTGGTGTTATGTTACCAATAGTTCGGTATTCCCCTGTTTGAAAACCATATTGGGCCACAGTTCTGTTTTCCTCAAAAGAATTTCCTAGACCACTATGGGCCAAAACTTTCCTTGTGTATTCACCACTTCGGGCCTAGGCCCAATCCGACTTTACTATCACTTTTAACATCGGGCCACGACCTATGACTGTTGCGGGGTATCTGTTGGAGGGATTAAACGGATTCACAAAATATAACGTGAAACATAACTAGAGATCAATTGTAAAACCAAACTCGTAACCGCATAGTCTTCATTCCATTTCGTACATATTGTCTTAACGTCAAAAATCTTAATCCAACGAAAAATGTGTGGTGGTTTGATATAAACAACAAGTGTTTTTAAACATGATTCACTTAATAATGTCTACGTCAACTTTTAACATCAAATATATGAGCAAACGTATGTCAAGTAAATTTCCCGTTTAAAGTGATATATATATATATATATATATATATATATATATATATATATATATATATATATAGAGAACAAGTTATGATAAATAAATAGAGACCATTATGTCATTTTATCATATACTAAAATTTGAAAGTCTTCAAATTTAATTCAAGTATTTTCTAAATACAATTAGAAATTAAATCAATCATATATAATTTTGACAATTCCATTTTGTGTCAACTTAAATAAGTATATATACATTTATATACTTACTAGTGGAACATTGTAATTATTTTTCAAATCAAACTTTGGATTTTAAAACTATATTAATGTTAACATGAAAAGTATATATACTTCGTATACTTACTAGTAAAACCATTTAATCATTTTTACAAACTTTAGTTTTATTTCAATTATAGAAACAATTGAATTAATTTAAGTAGGTAATACTTAAAACAATGAACTAAACATTGCCCTCTTTATCTAGGTCGCGTGTCGGTGCCGCTTCACAACAATCACTAAATCTTACTTTCGGATTTCACATTTGCTAAGGTGAGTTTTCATAGCCCCTCTTTTACTTAATAAATTGTTTTATACTTTTGGGGTGAGAAAATATGCAAAACATTTTTATGGACCTAAACTATTGCATGATTACTATTACGTGGTTTAGGCTAAGCCCTTATGTCCCTAGAGAATGCCCCTTTTTCATGAATTGTCAATTCCCCATTGGGAAGCGCGAATGTTATAAATAGATCTATTGAGGGTGACTCCTCCATTCGGTTGGCCCTACTTAGGCCAAGGCGAAACGTATACCATGTCGGAATCGAGTGTTGAGGGACAAAACACTCGCTATGGGCCCCTATATTGTATGATATCTGTTAGCATATAGAAACTGTCGTAGTATCGGTTGCATGAACTTAGAGCTAACGTAATAGACATTCATCCATATAACATTATATTCGTTGAAATGATTATATGACTTTGCTTTGGTCCAAACTTACTGTTTTAATTTAAACCTATGAACTCACCAGCTTTTAGCTGACCTTTTTGGCATATTTTCTCAGGTTCTTAAATTGTAAACTTGGATGCAAGGCAAGATGGTGGTAAATGGTCGTAGTAGTATCTAAAGAAGTGTTTTTACACAAACTGATGTTTTTAAATTGGGACCATTGACTTATGGGATGCGCCCATTTATCTAAACTATGTTGTAAGACAATGTTTTAAAACTATTTTATGAAATAAAACGGAGTATGTATTCCGTTCTTTATTACTTCTGTTGTGATCTCCGATTTAGTAACATTCCCCATAACACGTATGTGATCGCTCCCGAACCGTCAAGTTTTATCACACAAGCTGACCACTTGTGAATGGTCAACCGTAATAAACTTCAAACAGCTCAGGAACAATGCAATGAAGTCCAGGAGAGTTTAGTGTTTCCCCAGGTCGTTAAGTCTCAACGAGCTGTGCGACTGAATAATCAAACGTATAGTGATCGGGTGATAATGAACGGGAAAAGGTTATGATTTTGAATAATTATACCTAAAGAAAAAGTTTGTAAATTACAGGGGCTTAAATTCAAATTAAAGAAAATTAAAAAAGATAAATTATATTAAATAAACGCTATCACTATTTTTAAAATGATGTTTTCTTGATTTTTCTTTTATAAATTTAAATTAAAAACTACGTAACGTACAAAAGAAAATGTGAAATTGAAACAGTATTAATCCTAAAAATATAAAAATGAAATTTTTACAAACCTAATGATAAGAGAAAATTTTGAGGACAAGAAAATTATTTTTATGACTATTTATTTAATTATTATTAATTAAAAACTATTTTTACTTATTTAATAATACCCTAAAATACAAGAAAATATGAAATAAAGTTATAAAAATGAAATTATGACTTAGAAAAATCTAAAATAACTAAAGAGAATTTTCAAAACTAACTTTGTATTTTTCTGATTTATATTCTAATTTCTATGATTTAAAAACTATTTAAAACTGATTAAATTGCTAAAAATTACAAATTTAACTAAGAAAATTATGGAAAAATATTTTTTTGGCTTTTTATATTTATCTTAACCTAGGAAAATTGAAAACTTATTTTTTTGAAACTTTTCTGATTTATTTGCAATAAAAGCTAATTAAAAAGTCCTAAAAACTATTGTAAATAAGGAAAAATAGCAAACAGTGCTGGAAAAATATGAAAAATTCAGGAAGAGTCTAAAATAATATTCTAAGTATATGAAAAATATAAAAACAGTAGCTTATGTGTGAGAATATGAGGCTGCAGTGAAGAGTACTTATAAATAAGCACTTGGAATAAGCTAAGGAACACAAAAAGCTGCCAACCTATCACAGAAGCTATAATAAGCTAAAAGTACTCAAAAGCAACTAATATCAACTAGCTTTAACCTCTGAAATACAAACTGCACAGATTTGATGATTTGAAATCAATTGCTAAAAACAGTTTTTATGTCTACTTTGTGGCTTAAAAATAAGCCACTCAAATAAGCTGAAACTAAAAACCAGATATAGGATCCTACACTAGACCTGGCTAGCTACTTATAGACCAAGAACCAGACCAAGATAAGCTCTAATGAGCTTGTGACAAGCTCTGCACAACACCTGTGCACACTCAGTATACTCTGAGTCAGTGCACAGGGGACTTTTGCCCAAATTGACAAGCTATTTTGGAGCTTATAAGGACTTACAAAAAATTTCCAAAAATCACTTTCCAATTCTTGACCAGCTTAACTAGAATATCCCAAAGTTTTAATGAATTTGAACCAGAAATGAATACATGAAAATTCAACAAAGGTTGGGTCAAAACTGGTTTTTCACTTTTGACTTTATAAGCATAAATGATATATTGACTTTTGTGAGTTTTGATCTTAATCTATCAACTGATTATGATGTTTTGAGCTATTATAAGACTTGATTAAGCTACTCCTATCAATTATGAACACAATGCAAGCTTTGGCTTTTTGAAAATTCCAACAGATATGAACTTAAGACAGATTCAAGGTGATCTTGACTTTTGTGGTTCTAAGTTCCAAGTTTATGACAGAAATGGACTAAGTGAGCTTAAATGAAGCTAAGGAAACTTATTTTAACCATTAAGAAAAACTATAACACAGGTTTAAGACCTGATCCAAACACTGCTTATGAAAATGAAATGCAAAATTAAATCACTTACTTGCTCACTAGCTTATACCAGCAATTAAACTGCAAAATTATACTCTAATTACAGCTACATTACCAGATTTAGACAATCAAATGCCACGATTCAACTCCACGTAAAATGCAAACTAGCTAAGTTATTGAAATTGAAAAGATAAAACAAACTCACAAGAGGTCCAAATTATAAAGAAGCTTATACAGAACCCAAACTATACTAAATGAAGCTACTCCAACCCAAATCAAGCTCTGCAACAACCAATTCCATAACCAAGTCCAATTGAAGCTTTTCAGTTGACTTTTGTTGACCAAGGGCAATTTTGCTTAAAATGAATTATAAGCTTACTTAAAGCTATGACCAGCTTAAGTGAGCTTATTTGAAGTATAATGAAGCTTTTTGAAGCTTGGTTTTTAGCACATTTAAACTGAGCTTATAAAAGGAGATATAAAACATGAAACTATGATAAAACCTGTGAATTGATACTTGAAAACAGATTATAATGATAAAACAACTTGAGTTTAATACATAGAAACAAAATATTACAGCTTTTAAGTTAAACTAAAACATTGATAAAAAAACGACATAAGGGAAATTTTAAACTAAAATCTACTACCCTCTTGCTTCTCTTTCATCTCTTTTTATATGCAAAAGTGCTTCCACGTGTTCTCTGAGTAAATCCCACCACTCCTTTTAGCCATTGGATGAGTTGAAGTAATATTGGCCATTGATTCGATTTTTTGGCGCCAAATTGGATTTAACAACTGTGAGGGGTTTGAGTGTTAGGTTGAAGAAGCAATAAATGCATCTTGGCTTGTTGGGTGAGGTGGAAGGATAAGGGTGTGGGAGATGAGCTGGGGGGATAGTTGTATCTGGGTTTGCAGAGGCAGTGGGTGGGGAAGAAAGAAAAGAGAGGGAACAAGTGGGCGGGGTGAGTTTGTTTGACCGGGTTTGACTTGGGGTTTGATATATGAAAGGGGGGTCAAAACAGGGGGTCCAAAGGTTTTGGCAGGGGTCACAGGTCACAAAGGGTCAAAGCTTGTATTAAATAACAAGGACTTGTTTTGCAATTTCTGAAAGACCAAGGACCAAGGCTGCCAATTTTGAAAAGTTGTTTCAAGGGTCACTTTTGCCAAGTTTCAATAGTACAAGGACCATAATAGACATTTTCAAATTTCCAAGGACTATTTTTGCCAATTTTGAAACTTGAAGGACCAAACTTGTAATTTCTCAAAACTTTTGACATTTTTCACCAAAGGACTAATTATGACAGGTTATGATTTTAAAAGGACCTTTGGTGATTTTACTTTTGAAATAAGTGCTCAGGGACTATTTCTGACAACTTTTGAAACTCGGGGGACTGAAACTGCCAATTATGCAAACTTAGCTCGTTTTTCATCTGATTTTAAGCATTTTGCATCTGAAACATATAAAATACACTTTTGGAATATTTTCAGTATTTTGATGCATTTCTGAGTGTTTTTAATTATTTTCTAGTTCAGATTTAACCAAAAATGATGAGTATTTACACACTCATCAATCCCCCACACTAAACTATTGCTACTCCCTAGCAATCTTTTGAGAAAACTTAATGGATTTGAATCTCTTTACCAAAAGCCATTACTTCTGGAGTAGCCAAATGTTTCAGTTCAAGTAAGAACCTTGGTACACTGATAACCAAATGATTTTGAGCAAATCACCAGCTTCCAACGGATTTGATTTGTCTTTACCAAAACCCGTTTGCTTCTGGACTAGCCAACTCTTAGATAAAATATCTTTGGTGAGCTGATTACCAATTATGGTTTTCCAACTGCCTTTACCACAAGCCATAAACTTGCGGGCTAGCCAACTCTTCACTAATTAAAGATATGGTGAGCTGAACACCATACAATTTTGGGCAAATTGCAAGCCGTCAACGGATTTGAGATATCTTGACCAAGAGCCGTTTGCTCCTGGATTAGCCAATCCTTTTGTTTATTAGACATGGCGGACTGATAACCGTAAGCTGAGTAAGTGCAAAAAACTTACTCCAAAAAAAAAATTTTGGCCAAAAATGGGGGAATTGGGTGGTATAATTACATGATAAAATTCGTGAGAATTCCCCCCCCCCATACTAGAAATGAATATTGCCCTCAATATTCAAAGTACCGGCGGTTATGCCGAAACATAAAACGTAAAAGGGAAATACTATGGCCATTTATTGAAATTTTTTTAGAAAACAGATATATATACAACATGTGGGGCATCACCCCCACACTAGGGTGGTACACACGGGTGAAAACCCATGTTTAACTACTGTTTTTGATTACCGAGTCGCTAGCTTGACTCGACCCCGAATTCGTTGGTTCATGGGGAAGCAAAGTGGAAGAAACAATCTCCATCGGACTTTAATTCAAGATGTTTTGACAAACATTTGAAGCACGTGAAAGTTCCACACCGATGAGATATAATCCCGGCTCAAGATAATGGTACATGGAAATGCCGGGGTCAAAGATGGTATCTTCACTCCCGAAGGAGTGAAGAAGAGAGGAAGTCACCGAGTAGGTGAAGAAAAGAAGGAAAATCATGATAACAATCATGACTAGATCTTCTTCCTCGGGATTAAGTGCGTTGTACTTATTTGGATTTTCTTGGTTGAGCTCTTTGGGTTGGAAGGCATCTCGGTGGGGAGGGTGGGAAGATTTGTCATAACTATGCAAATTGAGATTCTCTCCCCACGATCATGATTTTTGCCATCCAAGCAATCATACTCCAGCGGAGATATGATATGAGTGAGTTCACTAGAGAACTCCTCGTGAAGAGTATACGGAGGTGGGACATGTGCGGTACTTCGTGGGCTATAAATATGCACCTCGTCCATTATAGTCTCCGTGGTCGGACTCATCACTATCAAAGATTGGATTAATCAATTTAGAGTAAATTCATAATCGAATTCGAATAAGGGATTAGTGATAGTCGTATTAACTGTTGTGGAAACAACATGGTCAACATCCTCTTCTAAGTTGACGATCTCGGAATGTGGAAGTGATGCATCAATAAATTCTATGTCTTTAGAATATAAAGAATCGGCATCACTATAATCACTGTCAAAATCGGAGAAAGTCTCAACAAGATCATTTGTAAGAGGAGAAGACACATCACACTCATGGTCAAGAATTCCCTGAGACTCACTTGGGATCGGGATAAGGTTCTCAACACTGGACTTTATGAATTCGTCCGATTCCTTTTCAGGAACAGTGTCAAGATGCTCGTCCCCCATGTTTAGAGAGTGAGTGGGAGCTTCGGGTGTGATAGCAGTTGTTTGAGATGGAATCTCAACTGCTGGAATATCAACTGACTGAGGGAGTTGAGAAATAATATTCTTAAAAGGATAAAAACTCTCCTCGTCATCATCATATAGAGCTTCCTTAAGAAATTGGGAACGCCTTAGAGCTGCATGCTCTAGGACTAATAATTCTTCCCTAGATTTGCGAGCCTCTCGTTCTTCGGGTAGCAATTCTCCTATGGTTTTCTCACCACTCACTTGATTCTTAAAGTTTTGAATCATATCGTCAAGTGTTTTCATTGCGGTTTCAAAATCTTGGGAAATTTCTTTAGGCAACGGCTCAGGTGGAGTTTGAACCGTATGGTGCTGTGGAGGTTGGAAATTGTCAAAACCGGAAGTATAGTAATTTTGATTCCACGGTTGACATTGAAAATTATCGTGAGGACCTCCACAATTCTCATAACAAGAAAACTGTTGAGCCTGGACTGGTGAATTATATGGATATTGGTCATAACCAAAGTTCTGAGCATCACCGGAAAACTGTTCATAGACAAACGTGTTTCGGGATTGACACTCAAATCCTTGGTGAGGACCTCCACAAAATTCACAGCAGTTATGTTGATTATATGAAGATAAGTCGGGTTGTGGTGGGTAGTTGGAAAAATTTGAGGGGTCGTTAAATGAGTTCGGATTAGGATCATAATCAAATGAATTCCTCGAACCACAAAACAAACAACTCCCGTTCCGAATATCATTACCACACCGTACACACGTACACCAGCGACATGGTGAACCAAAAAGAGGCTCACCACAACCGACACAAGGAATAAACGATTCCATTTGAGAGTTATGAGAAGGAATCGGTTCATTCAAAGAATCAACAAAACCAACATGGTGATTCGAATGACTATCAAGTCTCGAAGAACATTTTGAAAAATCCGGAGGTGGGACAAGTGGTGTGCTCTGAGAGCTAGCAATTTCCACCACTTCCGTTATGGTCTCTGGTTCAGGTTCTTGAGAAACGTGAAGATTAGGCAAGTCATTCTTGCTAGTCACCGGTCTAAATTCTGCATGATTGCTTTTAACCGTAAATTGTAAAAGTTTAGGGTCAATTTTCGACGGCTTAGGAGCAATTGAGGGGTTAGATCTTTGGATAACCGTAGGTTGGACGTATTTAGCACTTCCATTATCGAGGGAAGTACCGGTCCTTTGTCACCCCGTTTCCGTCCCATTTCCCTACGCAATTAATGGATCATCACGAACAACACGAATTCTTGACATTTGTGATAAAGTATGAAGTTTTTCAAATTGTTCCGAATTGCGTAGTCGAGATTCCATGAGAATAGAAGAAGTTAGAATCAAATGGATAGAGGGTAAAGGGATAAAAAATCAAAAAGGGTAAGAGGGTAAAGAGAAATATTTTTGGTATTTTTGAAAAACATTTTGTAAAAATAAGAAAGAAAATCTTTTTGGGTTTTTTGTGTTCGTTGAAAACTTGAATAAAATAAAAAATGTTTTTGGATTTTTGGATATTTATAAGAAAATATAAACATATATAGATGGTATGAACAAGGAGTGAATATTCAAATCACTAATCTGCTAAACGTAAGATTATTAGCACAGCTCCCCGGCAGCGGCGCCAAAATTTGATCGCTCCCGAACCGTCAAGTTTTATCACACAAGCTGACCACTTGTGAATGGTCAACCGTAATAAACTTCAAACAGCTCAGGAACAATTCAATGAAGTCCAGGAGAGTTTAGTGTTTCCCCAGGTCATTAAGTCCCAACGAGCTGTGCGACTGAATAATCAAACGTATAGTGATCGGGTGATAATGAACGGGAAAAGGTTATGATTTTGAATAATTATACATAAAGAAAAAGTTTGTAAATTACAGGGGCTTAAATGCAAATTAAAGAAAATTAAAAAAGATAAATTATATTAAATAAACGCTATCACTATTTTTAAAATGATGTTTTCTTGATTTTTCTTTTATAAATTTAAATTAAAAACTACGTAACGTACAAAAGAAAATGTGAAATTGAAACAGTATTAATCCTAAAAATATAAAAATGAAATTTTTACAAACCTAATGATAAGAGAAAATTTTGAGAAAAAGAAAATTATTTTTATGACTATTTATTTAATTATTATTAATTAAAAACTATTTTTACTTATTTAATAATACCCTAAAATACAAGAAAATATGAAATAAAGTTAGAAAAATGAAATTATGACTTAGAAAAATCTAAAATAACTAAAGAGAATTTTCAAAACTAACTTTGTATTTTTCTGATTGATATTCTAATTTCTATGATTTAAAAACTATTTAAAACTGATTAAATTGCTAAAAATTACAAATTTAACTAAGAAAATTATGGAAAAATATTTTTTTGGCTTTTTATATTTATCTTAACCTAGGAAAATTGAAAACTTATTTTTTTGAAACTTTTCTGATTTATTTGCAATAAAAGCTAATTAAAAAGTCCTAAAAACTGTTGTAAATAAAGAAAAATAGCAAACAGTGCTGGAAAAATATGAAAAATTCAGGAAAAGTCTAAAATAATATTCTAAGTATATGAAAAATATAAAAAAAAGGTAGCTTATGTGTGAGAATATGAGGCTGCAGTGAAGAGTACTTATAAATAAGCACTTGGAATAAGCTAATGAACACAAAAAGCTGCCAACCTATCACAGAAGCTATAATAAGCTAAAAGTACTCAAAAGCAACTAATATCAACTAGCTTTAACCTCTGAAATACAAACTGCACAGATTTGATAATTTGAAATCAATTGCTAAAAACAGTTTTTATGTCTACTTTGTGGCTTGAAAATAAGCCACTCAAATAAGCTGAAACTAAAAACCAGATATAGGATCCTACACTAGACCTGGCTAGCTACTTATAGACCAAGAACCAGACCAAGATAAGCTCTAATGAGCTTGTGACAAGCTCTGCACAACACCTGTGCACACTCAGTATACTCGAGTCAGTATCAGGACTTTTGCCCAAATTGATAAGCTATTTTGGAGCTTATAAGGACTTACAAAAAATTTCCAAAAATCACTTTCCAATTCTTGACCAGCTTAACTAGAATATCCCAAAGTTTTAATGAATTTGAACCAGAAGTGAATACATGAAAATTCAACAAAGGTTGGGTCAAAACTGGTTTTTCACTTTTGACTTTATAAGCAGAAATGATATATTGACTTTTGTGAGTTTTGATGTTAATCTATCAATTGATTATGATGGTTTGAGCTATTATAAGACTTGATTAAGCTACTCCTATCAATTATGAACACAATGCAAGCTTTGGCTTTTTGAAAATTCCAACAGATATGAACTTAAGACAGATTCAAGGTGATCTTGACTTTTGTGGTTCTAAGTTCCAAGTTTATGACAGAAATGGACTAAGTGAGCTTAAATGAAGCTAAGGAAATTGATTTTAACCATTAAGCAAAACTATAACACATGTTTAAGACCTGATCCAAACACTGCTTATGAAAATGAAATGCAAAATTAAATCACTTACTTGCTCACTAGCTTATACCAGCAATTAAACTGCAAAATTATACTCTAATTACAACTACATTACCAGATTTAGACAATCAAATGCCACAGATTCAACTCCACAGAAAATGCAAACTAGCTAAGTTATTGAAATTGAAAAGATAAAAACAAACTCACAAGAGGTCCAGCTTATAAAGAAGCTTATACCGAACCCAAACTATACTAAATGAAGCTACTCCAACCCAAATCAAGCTCTGCAACAACCAATTCCATAACCAAGTCCAATTAAAGCTTTTCAGTTGACTTTTGTTGACCAAGGGCAATTTTGCTTAAAAATGAATTATAAGCTTACTTAAAGCTATGACCAGCTTAAGTGAGCTTATTTGAAGTATAATGAAGCTTTTTGAAGCTTGGTTTTTAGCACATTTAAACTGAGCTTATAAAAGGAGATATAAAACATGAAACTATGATAAAACCTGTGAATTGATACTTGAAAACAGATTATAATGATAAAACAACTTGAGTTTAATACATAGAAACAAAATATTACAGCTTTTAAGTTAAACTAAAACATTGATAAAAAAAACGACATAAGGGAAATTTTAAACTAAAATCTACTACCCTCTTGCTTCTCTTTCATCTCTTTTTATATGCAAAAGTGCTTCCACGTGTTCTCTGAGTAAATCCCACCACTCCTTTTAGCCATTGGATGAGTTGAAGTAATATTGGCCATTGATTCGATTTTTTGGCGCCAAATTGGATTTAACAACTGCGGGGGGTTTGAGTGTTAGGTTGAAGAAGCAATAAATGCATCTTGGCTTGTTGGGTGAGGTGGAAGGATAAGGGTGTGGGAGATGAGCTGGGGGGATGGTTGTGTCTGGGTTTGCAGAGGCAGTGGGTGGGGAAGAAAGAAAAGAGAGGGAACAAGTGGGCGGGGTGAGTTTGTTTGACCGGGTTTGACTTGGGGTTTGATATATGAAATGGGGAGTCAAAACAGGGGGTCCAAAGGTTTTGGCAGGGGTCACAGGTCACAAAGGGTCAAAGCTTGTATTAAATAACAAGGACTTGTTTTGCAATTTCTGAAAGACCAAGGACCAAGGCTGCCAATTTTGCAAAGTTGTTTCAAGGGTCACTTTTTCCAAGTTTCAATAGTACAAGGACCATAATAGACATTTTCAAATTTCCAAGGACTATTTTTGCCAATTTTGAAACTTGAAGGACCAAACTTGTAATTTTTCAAAACTTTTGACATTTTTCACCAAAGGACTAATTATGACAGGTTATGATTTTAAAAGGACCTTTGGTGATTTTACTTTTGAAATAAGTGCTCAGGGACTATTTCTGACAACTTTTGAAACTCGGGGGACTGAAACTGCCAATTATGCAAACTTAGCTCGTTTTTCATCTGATTTTAAGCATTTTGCATCTGAAACATATAAAATACACTTTTGGAATATTTTCAGTATTTTGATGCATTTCTGAGTGTTTTTAATTGTTTTCCAGTTCAGATTTGACCAAAAATGATGAGTATTTACACACTCATCAGTATGCTTCCGCTAAACAAATTTGGGGGTGTTACAATTACCAACACCAACTGTAACAATAATACCAACAACCGCACCAACTACAATAACAACCGAAACAACTACAACAATAACAACAACAAGATAAAGTGGGACAACAATCGAGGTGGCAATGTTACTCAACAACCACCAAAGAGACAAGATGTTGCTAAGGCCTATGCTGCAGGCCCAAGGGAAAGGAAAGGATACATTGGTATTTTGCCTAAGTGTGATAGGTGTCAAAGTCATCATAATCCCGGTCGTTGCCCTAACCCATGCGGGAATTGTAAGAAAGTGGGTCATCAAACCAAGGAATGCAAGCTGCCAACTATGGTGGAAAATCAGAAACCGCAAGTGACATGTTTTGGTTGTGGAGAGAGGGGACACTACAAGGGAGACTGTCCAAAGTGTAAGAATCAAGGGAACATGAATAAAGGTGGAATGGCACAAGGAAGAGCCTATGTAATGGGAGGAGAAGAAGCAAAGGAGGACCCCGAATGTTGTCACGGGTACGTTCCTTATCAATAATCGTTATGCATCAGTTTTATTTGATTCGGGAGCCGATAAAAGCTTTGTGTCCACTATATTTGCACCTTTACTCAATATCAAACCAACCACACTAGGCACTTCATGCAACATTGAATTAGCTAACGGTAACTTAATTAGTTCCAACACCATTGTCCGTGGTTGCCCTCTCAATTTCCTAAATCATCCCTTCAATATAGACCTTATGCCCGTAGAACTTGGTAGTTTCGACGTCATTATCGGCATGGATTGGTTATCCAAACATCGTGCAAGAATCATTTGTGATGAAAAAGTTGTTCACCTTCCTTACAACGGCGAAATCTTGATTATTCGTGGAGAATGAACTGGAACTAGACTCAGTATTATATCATGCATCAAAATGGAGAAGTACATAAAGAAGGGTTGTTTTGCTTTCTTAGCACATATAACAGAAAAGAAGTCGGAAGAGAAGCGACTTGAGGATGTACCGATTGTTTGAGAATTTCCTGAAGTCTTTCCCGAAGACTTACCAGGACTTCCACCGGCACGTCAAGTAGAGTTTCAAATTGACTTATTGCCAGGAGCTGCACCAATTGCACGAGCACCTTATCGACTAGCACCATCAGAGATGCAAGAGTTGTCTAACCAGTTGCAAGAACTTTTAGACAAAGGATTCATTAGACCTAGTTACTCGCCTTGGGGAGCACCGGTCTTGTTTGTGAAGAAGAAAGATGGATCTTTCATAATGTGTATAGATTATAGAGAGCTGAACAAGTTAACTGTGAAGAACCGTTACCCACTTCCCAAGATTGACGACTTGTTCGATCAGTTGAAAGGCTCTAGTCTTTACTCAAAGATTGACTTGAGGTCAGGTTACCATCAACTTAGAGTTCGGGAGGAGGATATCCCGAAAACAACATTTAGAACTCGTTATGGTCATTATGAGTTTCAAGTAATGCCGTTCGGATTAACCAACGCACCCGCAGTATTCATGGATCTCATGAATAGGGTATGCAAACCGTATTTGGATAAGTTTGTTATAGTATTTATCGACGACATATTGATTTACTCGAAGAGCAAAGAAGAGCACGAAGGGCACTTAAGAACGATTTTAGAACTACTTAAGAAAGAGAGATTGTATGCCAAATTTTTGAAGTGTGATTTTTGGAACCGAAAAGTACAATTTCTTGGTCATGTCATTGATAGTCAAGGATTACAAGTTGACCCTGCAAAGATTGAGGCTGTAAGAGATTGGGCTTCCCCAACAAATCCTACAGAGATCCGTCAATTTTTAGGACTTTCCGGATATTATAGAAGATTCGTTGAAGGTTTTTCAAAGATAGCTAAAGCTTTGACCAAGTTGACACAGAAAAACCAGAAGTACGAATGGGGAAAGAAACAAGAAGTTGCTTTTCAGTTATTGAAGCAAAAGCTTTGCAGTGCACTAATTTTGGCACTACCCGATGGAATCGAGAACTTCGTTGTGTACTGCGATGCTTCACATAAAGGGCTTGGAGTTGTGTTAATGCAGAACGAGAAAGTGATAGCTTATGCTTCTCGACAACTTAAGGTTCATGAGAAGAATTACACCACTCATAATCTTGAGTTGGGAGCCGTAGTTTTTGCTCTCAAGATTTGGAGGCACTACCTCTACGGTACTAAGTGTACAGTGTTTACGGACCATAAGAGTTTGCAATATGTTCTTGATCAAAAGGAACTTAACATGAGGCAACGTCGTTGGTTGGAATTACTCAGCGATTACGATTGTGAAATCAAGTATCACCCGGGAAAAGCCAATGTTGTGGCTGATGCTCTTAGCCGGAAAGAAAGATACAAGCCTTTAAGAGTCAGATCATTAGGAATGACGATTAGTTCACCTCTACCATCAAAAATACTCGAGGCTCAGATTGAGGCACTCAAGGAGGAAAACCGACCAAATGAAAAGCTTTATGGTATGCCCGAGAATGCAAATTTCTTTGTAAAGAGATCAGATGGAGTATTATGCTTCAAGGATAGAATTTGGGTACCACTTTATGGAGGGATACGAGAGTTGATTATGCATGAGTCGCATAAGTCAAAGTATTCCATTCACTCAGGTTCTGATAAGATGTATCAGGATCTTAAGAAACTTTATTGGTGGCCGAACATGAAAGCAGAAATTGCCACGTATGTTAGCAAATGCCTTACTTGCTCTAAGGTGAAAGTTGAATACCAGAAACCTTCAGGGTTACTTCAACAACCAAAAATTCCCCAATGGAAATGGGAATGCATTACAATGGATTTCATCACAAAACTTCCTAAGACATCAGGAGGTTACGACGCTATTTGGGTAATCGTTGATCGTCTTACCAAATTAGCCCATTTCATACCAATTAGAGAGACTTATTCCATGGAACAACTTACTAGACTTTATGTCAAGGAAATAGTCTCAAGGCACAGTGCACCAATTTCCATAATTTCCGACAGAGATAGTCGATTCACTTCAAACTTCTGTAAATCATTGCAAGATTCATTTGGAACCAAATTAGAGATGAGCACTGCCTATCATCCTCAGACCGATGGTCAGAGCGAAAGAACGATTCAGAAATTAGAAGATATGCTGAGAGCATGTGTGATTAATTTTGGAAATGGTTGGGCTAACCATTTGCCATTGATCGAATTCTCTTACAACAATAGTTATTACACCAGCATAAAAGCAGCACCATTCGAGGCACTGTATGGTCGAAAGTGCCGATCACCTGTTTGTTTGGCCGAGGTTGGTGACGCACAACTCACTGGTCCAGAAATGGTTCGGGAAACAACAGAAAAGATAGTTCAGATCCGAGATAGACTCCGAGCTGCCAGAAGCCGACAGAAAAGTTACGCTGACGTATGACGCAAACCATTAGAATTTCAAGTTGGCGACAAGGTTATGTTGAAAGTATCGCCTTGGAAAGGCGTGGTACGATTCGAAAAACGTGGGAAGTTGAACCCAAGGTACATTGGGCCATTCAAAATTTTGAGCAGAGTCGGCCCTGTAGCAAATCGACTTGAGCTTCTGTCAGAAGTCACCCATGTACATAACATGTTTCATGTTTCAAACCTCAAGAAATGTCTTTCGGATGAATCACTCATAATTCCATTGGAAGAAATTCAACTCGACGATAAACTCAATTTCGTAGAGGAACCAGTAGAAATCATGGACCGAGAGGTCAAACAGTTGAAGCAAAGTCGTATTCCTATCGTGAAAGTTCGCTGGAATTCTCGAAGAGGTCCCGAGTTTACTTGGGAAAGGGAAGACCAGATGCGGCTCAAATATCCTCACCTTTTCACCGATAACACCGTAGGAACCAACGTGGACTGAATTCCTTTTTGGGTGGGCGAATGTGACAACTCGTAATTCCAGGTCATTTCTCAAATTTACTATTCATCTCGGGTATTTACTATTCATCGGTTACTATTCATCGTTTTCAAAGTCGATCTGATATCCTGAGAACGTATTTCAAAATTTTACTATTCACGAAACACTATTCATTCTAGGAGAAAAATCACTATTCATGCTTCACTATTCATCATTTATCGTAAACTAGGTTTACGAGTATCAAATTCGCGTAACCGTATGGGTTTAGCTGCGAATACATGAAAAATCATTGAGGACATTTCATATAGACTAGATTTAGTCTACATATCATCATCATATTAGTTCATGCATGAATTTGCATATTTCATTAAACGTTTATTTTCTTATTAAATAAACGCTATCGCGTAATCATTTATTTTAAATATTTGATCTGACACTTCCAAAAAATTTCATGATATATTTTTATACTCATTTTAAGAATATAAAAATTATATTATTAGTTTACCCGATGTTTTAAATTTATTTTGTATATAAATTGTTATATATATATATATTTACGACGGTTTTCGTAAATACTACTCGATAATTATTATTTCACTCAATTGTTATAAGAAATGCATTTTTATAATTTTTACAACTTCGATATATTTTATTTTTCTCTGTTAAAATTTATTTTTAGCTAACGCTACCCTAAATACTTATTTATACAAACAAATTACCTAATATACTTACACTTTAATATTTTTGCCATACAAAATTTACCCCCTTATTTCCCTTTTTAACCTTGCCGACCTCCCCTAGTGACTCATAAGGTTTTCATGTAAAAATCTTTTACTTAGACTTACACATACACTTCCTAGACTTGCCATGTATTATACTTAATACTATATTCTAACTTAACACATACAAACTCATAAACTAAGGTGAAAAAAAATAAAACCTCTCCAAACTCATCTCCATTTTCGGCCAAGGAAGGAAAAACAAGGAAGAAGGCTAAGTTTTTCAAGAACAAGTTAATTTAGGAAAACCTTGTTCTATAAACCTCATCACTATACTAGTAAGCATTTCATGATCATTATTAATCTTTCATATTTATACTTAAGTTATTTTTATCATGCTTGAAAGAAAACATGCAAGTTTCATGTGTATCTATACCACTTTTAATGTTTTTAGTACTTATAATTAGTATATATCATCCTATAATTAATCCCTTGAAACATATCATTTTTGATGATATTTAGGAACCCATGACACCCTAAGAAGGTGTATGGTAGGTTTAGAGTAGATTTGGTGTTGATTTGAAGTGGTTAGAATAAGTATTACACAAGAAAAATCACTTTCGACGACTTAAAAATAGGGTCTGATCATTTTTGTGAAATCTTGAAATTTCGACTGTTTATAAATTATTTTGGGCTAGATATTCAGAAAATATACTTAAAAACGAAACCGTGGTCGCTTGAACGGGTTAAAACGGATGTATAACGAAGAAGTTATGCTATTTTCAAGTTTAACGATGAAAACTATATTTTCCGGAAAACTGCATGCTGTCCAGAATTTTTAAGGGTCAAAAATGAGTTTTAAGTGTTATCTAAATGAGTCGATTTATAAAAAAAATATTAGTATACTTTAACACGAAGCTAAGGACATATAAAACGTAGAAAACGGACTTCTAACGACTAAATTACACGCGTTTAAATAAGGTTAACGTAACTTTTTTATATAAGTATAAACACTTGTATATTTTCTAATAGCCAAACTAGTTGTCGCTAGTGACCATGTTTGGAGTCGTTTTTCACATCGATAGAATACTTTTTAGAAAACGATGTCTTCTTGTAAAAGTGAGTTCACCTAGCCTATTTTCCAAAAGGGATAAGTGTTTCTAAATGTATCCAAGTTACCCTGTTTTACTAAGTTGTGTATCAAAAAATTAATCCTCCTAAACAATGTAATGAATTTACTAATCATACTATTATATAGATAATTTAACATTTGTTAAGAGATATTTACGTAAATCGTCCTTGTGGCAAGGAACAAATTGCATTGAAGGTCCTTACTCTCAGGTAAAATTAATTGCATGAATCGTCCTTTTCGTTAGGTCGGTCAACGGGTCAGTCAACGGGTCGGGTCGCCATGTGTCACAACCTAAGTGGTGCCACGTGTCATCGGGTCGGGTCAGGTTGCCACGTGGACCAATAAGGTGGTGCCACGTGGCAAAGAGTATTAATACTCTTGCTTGGCATGCGGATTGAACCGGGTTATTTGTGGGGAAGCAAAGGATGCACCATCTGCGCTGGTGCATACCTTCATTATTATCATGTGCAGATTTGTATTTAACCACGTTTGGCCTCAAGTTATAACAAAAGGTTCAATTATGTTTTTTGGCCTATCAATTTAAAAGGTTATATGGACTGTCAAAAAATATATAAATATACCGTCGGACTCGTTTTTTCGTGCTCTTTCCAATGGTATGCTCGGGGAATTTTTTCGACTTCGTTTGAACCTCGAAAAATGCAAAAACGTCATCGAAAAATGTGAAAACGTCCTTTTCCGAGGTTCAAAGGAAGTCGAAAAAATTCCCCGAGAATACCATTGGAAAGAGCACGAAAAAACGAGTCCGACGGTATGCTCGAGGAATTTTTTCGACTTGGTTTGGACCTCTAAAAATGCAAAAACAAAGAAAAAATGGTGATTTTCGCATTTTTCTAGGTTCAAACCTAGTCGAAAAAATTCCCCGATCATACCATTGGAAAGAGCACAAAAAAACGAGTTCGACGGTATTTCATTTATTTTTGACTTCCTTTGCACCGGAAAGGGCGTTTTTAGCATTTTTCGACGACGTTTTTGCATTTTTCGATGTTCTAACGAAGTCGAAAAAATTCCCCGAGCATACCATTGGAAAGAGCACGAAAAAACGAGTCCGATGGTATATTTATTTATTTTTTTACAGTCCATATAACCTCTTAAATTGATAGGCCAAAAACTAAATTGAACCTTTTAGTATTATTGAATTGGGCCTTTAAATTTTAGGAAGGGTTATGTAATTGATTTAGGGGTAATATTATTGAAGCTATGCTTAGCCCACACAAATAACCCGGGTTCGAATCCTAGGCCAACCAAAAGTGTGATATATTTTACCAATGCCACGTGGCACCACCTCATTGGTCCACGTGGCAACCCGACCCGTTTACCGAATCGACCCGCCCCGTCAAGTATCCGACCCGACCCGACCCTATGACACGTGGCACCACTCAGGTGATGACACGTGTCGTTGACCGTTCTTTGACCGGGATAACCACAAGGACGAATTATGTAAATTACTATAAGGACTGTGATTGCAATTTGGTCCTAGCCACAAGGACGATTTATGTAAATATCTCTAAACAAATGATAAAATATGTATATAATAGTATGATTAGTAAGTTGTTTGCATTGTTTAGGAGGATTAATTTTTTGATACACAACTTAGTAAAACAGGGTAACTTGGATACATTTAGAAACACTTATCCCTTTCCAAAATGTTCAACCGTTCGTCAAACGGAGTTGTAACGAATAAAATACGGTCACTTAAACTTTGCCAAAAACTAACCTTAAACAATGTTTTTAGTCCAAGTACCCTACTTCACCTATGTTTTTCTCCATGATCGAGACCTCTATGATCAAAACTTAAAAGCTAAGACTTTGAGATAATGTTACAAGCTTTCCAAAACTGTTGAGTTTGTTTCCTAACACTCGATATTCACTATTTTACGACTATCTTTTCGAGGCCATTTAGTCACTTTCATGAATTGTCAAATTATATTGTTTTACGACGAAAAACTATAATTTCTTAATAAATCACTAAATGACTATCGTAGGATATTATTTTAACGTAAGTACTTATAAAGTAATTTATAACTTGACAATAAGTTATAAACTTATTTTTTCGACGATAAACTTTATTTTCAAAAATGCACAAGTGGTATGGATATCATATGAGTTGCATGCATAACATTACATCATGACTTATTATAGATCATATAATTCATAATAGGTCGCAGTTAGAGATTTGCGCTACATTTCAGTGTACTCACTTTTGCCATCACATCATTGTACCAAGTGAGTTTTCATAGCCCCGTTGTACATGTTTATACTTATTTTCAAACCTACAGGGGAGAATACATTGCACATCATTTTTATTATGATGCCAAGTATATCAAATTCATTTACATTGCTTAAGTTACCTCATTGCCAATTGAATGTCCCCATTTCATAATCATGAACCGTTAATTCCGGAAGAAGCGAGGGTGAGTGAATAGATCTATTGAGGGTGACTCCTCCATCCGAGTTGGTTGTCCCAACTGGTCAAACAGATGCATTTCATTTAATATCATTATTTGAGTTGTTTGGCAAACACTCTGTTGGGGCGAACATCATAATCAGTCTAGCTTCGGTGTCATGTACTAATAGCAATTGTAACATTTTTATGTTACATATTTGTCATACATGGCCTATACTTGTGTAGTCGTATAAAACATTTTTCATAAACCTTTGATTTCTCACCAACATTATTGTTGTCCGTTTTAGAAATGTATTTTCAGGTAACTAAGGCATTTACATCATGGCACGCTTAAGGACCCTTCATAGAGTCGGTGACGACGCGTCTCACTTGTAAATTATGGCACTTTTAAAACATCGTTTGATTTGTAATAAACATATTTCCGCAAACGTTATCTACTTTTGGGACCTATCTTTGTAACTCTTAATGTTTTTAATAAATAACGAACGATGTGTTTTTAAACGACACTTTAGGTCGTTCAATATAACTGTAATTGTGGAGCTATGACAGTCAACCCCCAAGAATTCCATTTCGCTGCAAAACAGGTAATTTGGGGGTGTGACAGTAAGAAATTTAGAAGAGAAAGATTTAGAGAAAGAAGTGTATAGAGAAGAAGTAGTAAGGTAAGAAAAGAATCTTTTCTTAGCTCCCCCTTGACGGATGCTCCTCTTGATGAGAGCGTCAAGTAATTAGGAAGACTAAACGAGTGTATTGCAAGTATTTTGCAACGTTTTGCTTTAACGAAAAGCTCCTACTTATTGAGAGTGTCAAAGTCTCCATGTGTATTTTGAAAATCTACAAAACAAAGGTTAGAAAACAAGTATATAGTGCATTGTTTCCTGCAAAAGAGCTTAAGAAATAGCTCAAATATATTTATGTCCACCCAGTTCTGCCAGATCCTTCATCAAAGCGATCCGCCAATACAAAGTTGACGGATCCAGGTACCTGCAGCTTAGTAGTAGCACTATAGACACAAATATTGACATAATAGTCTAAGTAAGTCATGTATTGTTGCACCTAACATGTTCACATAACCATATAACATACAAACATGTAGTTTCATTTAACAAAATGAGAGAACTAATAAAATATTCAATTTCTCTAATACTAAGAAAATGAGACATACATGTAACATAAAGGAAAAATCCTAACAACCTAATTTGCGCCTAAGACTAGAAAGAACACCACTTGTGCTTGTATTCCAAGGTTTAGGGACGGTTAGGTTTATTGACTTCATCAAGGCACTCAAGAAGGTGATAGAACATGAAACGTACTTCATCACCTAGCTCATGAACTAACCCTTGGGCATCTTGACAATGATTGCAATCATTGTCATGGCTTGGAAATGGTGGTGGTAAGAATGGAGAAGTTTGTGGAGGTAAGTTTGATGAAGAAGGTGGTGGTTCCACAAAGGATGAAGGTGGTGGCATATGTGTTGGTGATGGAGGTAAAGAGGTATCAACATCCATGTGATCCAGTTGTTGAGGTTAGAAGTGTGTCATAATCCAAAATGGACTATTTGAGGGTGAAGGAGAGAAAGACACGGGTGCTAGTGAAGTTCCAACACCGAGGTTTTGGTGAGAAGGTTGTTGTGGTACCATTTTCTCGGTTGATGAGGATGTGGGCAATGGTGGTGCATGAGAAGGCCTAGGTGGTAAGTCTTTCAGAGAGTATAGGTTAGGTGATGAATGAAGTGAGGTGAAGGAGAGAACTCTAGGTTCTAGAGGTCAAGGTTTGGTTGTTTTAGTAAAGATGGGAATGTTTGGTTTTGAAGGTATGGTGGTGTTTGGCAAAGGTTGATTGGTGGGAACAAGTCTTTGAGGAGCTGGTTTAATGGTTAGATTTGTTTGGTGACGAAATCTAGTATATGGAGTTTTGTTGGGTGATGACTCGGTTGATGAAATTTCATGGAAAACACGAGGAATTTTCCTTGGAGGGCTTTTGGTTGATGAATTTGCACTGGGTGCTTTTCTCATGGTGAATAGTAAAAGGTAAAAGTTGAAAGAAGAATTTTTGCTACTGAGAATGAGTGTTTGGATGGTGGTTTGGAAGCACAAACACAACTGGTTTATAAAGGGAGAATTTAGACGAGTAACTTAAAGTCTAAACCACTAAAATTCTTCAAGTTGCAATGATTTGCATGCACAAGATTCAACTGCAGTGTTGTTCTGTTCTAGGGAGTCATTTGAGACAATGCGAAGTGTTTAGGTTAACTAAGAGGGTATGAAATGATTATATCAAGTGATAAATCATAAGTGCAACCGGTTCCAACGGTTCCCTCACTTGAGGGATCCGGCTAGCTTTAAGCTAGGGATCCGGCTATCAAAAGATAGGAAAAACGAATGATTGGGTTCTAGCTAGGTCAAGTACCTACATATCCTAAGTGATTTGGTTCACTAAGGTGTCTTAAATGGTAGAAGACTTAGATGGCCAAGGTTAATGAGTGAGCATAGCCAATGATGAATTTTATGGGAAAAATGGAGTGTTAGAAACACCAATGGGTGATAATTGATGACACTAAGAGTTTTGAGGATGGTAAATGGTTGTAGAAACCAGATGGTGATTAAGAAAAAAATTATAAAATTCCTTAAAAATCATAAGAAATGAAAAACAATATTTTAGAGCATTTTAGGGTTAAAATGAGTAAAATCAATATGTTAAAAATGATAGAAATATCAAAATAGGTGTTTTGAAATGAGAGGAACAATGTGTAAACATTGCAGCAGAAAGATGGTGAGTTTTTAAGTAATGAAAAATCAAAAACACCTTAAATGTGATCTTAAGTCATCCGTGAGTGAATGTGAGATCAACTTAGCCTAAGGAAAACCTAAGTGATCCTAATATAGCATGTTCAACTAGTACAATAAGATCTGGAAGGTTGGAGTGATGCTAAAAGTCATGAAACAAGTTTCTGTCTACCCGGATCCACCGAATCCTTCCCTTGAGGGATTCGGCTAGTTATAGCCAAGGGATTCAGCTTCTAAGACAAAATCCTTAACAGAGTGTATGCAAAAAGTAATTCCACACATCAAATTTTGAAACCAATGATCTCTACAGCAAGTATACATGTAAACAAGCAAAACATAGTAATGATAGCATGTAGAAGTTAGCATATGAGGATCAAATAGGATTTTAAGCAACTATTAACAAATCGATCAACCAAAAAATATTTCATAGAAAGGACAGGAAGTATTTTAGAAAGGACATGAAGTATTTTATTCATAAACTAGCTTCTTTCACTCGTCGTTTTCATTTGATGGATCACCAAATGGCTGGTAGGTGGTCAATGATTCAGGAATGAAGAAGGAGGAAATGAAGGATGCATTTAAAGGTTCCATCATTTTATTCATAAGTGAATATTGAGGGCTTTGAAATTGTGGATGATATTACATGAAGTGATGATAGAGGCGAGTCAGGAATCTCCAATAAGGTATTAGTTTATTCTTGTTGCCTTAGAGGTGTACAATTCGCCTGGAGAAGAAAGAGGCAAGATTGCATGATTTTTGGGTTAGGAGATAGTAGATCATATGAGCACAACATGCGGGAAGTATCTCACGATTTTCTGTAAGACTCCAAACATTCTCACGGAGAATAACTGCAAGAGGTTTTAGTTCATCTCGGAGTTCACGTGTGTGAATTATGTTTGGATTCAGATAGTTGAGAAACTCACAGAAGACGAGTGATGTTTTGTGGAGAGGGTATATATGAACAGTATGGACTGTTTACTTCACAATAGTTAAGAAATAATCGAGGGACAAATCTTCAGTGAAAGCACATTGTCCATAATTTTGAATTCGGAGAATGTGAGAAAATTTCTCAAGAGTTAGAACAAAATTTTGGTTTTTGTTTCAAAACCAAAGTGATAGAGAATGATCCTCTGGACGAACGAGCTCAACTTGAAAGAAGAATTCCAAAACAAACCGCATAAAATTTTTCTCGTTGATGGTGAGAAGACACTCAAATCCTATGGTGCGGAATGAAGTATGGATATCTTCTTGGAAGATTAGAGGTGAGTCAACAACACGTCCTTCATGAAAGAATAGAGTTTCAATATTATTGAACCCACGCCATGATTGCCAGGGGTGTTTGGTTCAAGAGAGATGTTTGGAATGTAGACATAAGTGAGTCGATGATCGAAGTTATACTAATGAGACATGTTGAGACCTATAGACATGGGACAAATGTTTACATAACTATGTTATAGTAAAATTTCAAGAATACGAATGTTTTGATTGGTGACACTTTTAAGATGTTAGGATTTAGTAATTCCATATAGAAGTGTCGGTCACCCCAACTATAATATAGCCTAAGTTAGCTCATAGACTTAACATTATTTAGTAGTTATAGATTAGCATAAGTAACACCGTGGAAGACATGACGGGTCTTTACCCACTGTATGCATGATCCACAGCCCGAAGGAGGGCATAAGAACCATGTATGAATAGCCCTCTCCCCACAAGGGAGAGGGTTGGATGTTCATTTGAATCTAATCTTCCTACTTTTGTTTCTCTCTCTAAAACATCTCATTCTCTCTCTCTCTAAAACCCACAAAGCATCAAGTAATCATTTGTGGTGTTATGATATCAATAATCTAACAATTGGTATAAGAGCCCATGGTTTGATTAGCTAGGTTGTATGTGCATTTTTCTTGGTTGTTTTAGATTTAAAAGTTGGTTTTGGAAGGTTTTTGGTCTCATATTTGGCTTCCTTTGATTCCTCCCTTGGAGATGGCTCCGTATGCTCCATATGATCTGCCTTTGGAACTCTCTTCACGTTCTATGCCTTTGAGTTGTGAGTGAATGATGTGAAATGTAGAATTTAGGGCTTGTATTTATAGGCACGATCATAGTTACGACGTAACTTGAGTTGAGAGTTATCTTTGTAACTTAATTATGTTCAAAACATAACTCTCGTTAAGTAGACTACGGCGTAACAATAGATAAAGGTTACGCCGTAGTTAGCAGCTCCGCCATATAGTAGATGTGGGTTATGCCGTAACCTCTTAACTAAATGTAGTTACGTCGTAATGCTTGTGACGAATTACGGCGTAGTTAATGGAGGCGTGAAATGCTTCATGGCCTAGATGATTACGGCGTAACCTTAGTTGGGAGTTACGCCGTAACTACAGTTGAGTAGGCAAACCGAGATAAAACACTAGCTATGAAGTAATTTGAGAGCATGAGTTACGGTGTAGCTTCTTCATGTAACACCCCCAATTTCGTGATACGCAGCGGAATTCAAACTGGGTGTTACTTCATGGCACAACAGTTATAATAATAGAAAACGATCTCTATTTGAGTCATTTTAAAAGATTTATCATTCGAATTTCAGAGTTTACAAAATGAGGTACCAGTAGTTTTGTCGTTTATTAAATAAGTTTTTGAATGATAATAAAATTTATAGCCTTCTTGGGTATCCGTGCTCCTCCTTGCCAGCCTCGTTCATTATGGACATGAGATAAACATGCTAAAAGTGTCAACACAAAGGTTAGTGAATTCATAGAGTTTGTTTCAAATAAGTTGGAAGCCTATAAACAATGTTCATGTAGCAAAGGAATTGTGATTCCACTCAGTTACAAATCTCACCCATACAAAACTTGCAACCTGTGTGTTCTCAACCAATTGCTAAAATATAATATGAGTAAGACAGTTGATTTTTATAGTATCAAGTTTGGGTGAAATATTTGTAGTAGTTACAAATATTGATAAAATAAGTAGTGGGTTACGCTGTTATACCCATAGTTCGTTTGTTTGCCCTAATCGGGTCAACACAAAAGTAGTTCGTTTGTTTACCCTACCCGGGTCAACACAAAAGTAGTTCGTTTGTTTACCCTAACTGGGTCAAAGTTGAGTGAATTCATAGTTTTTGTATAATAATCAATTGAACACAAGTTTCAAGTTTGACAAAAAGTGGGATACATTGGTATACGCCCATAACAGAAACAGTGGGCCATGTTGTTAGCACCCATAAGTTCGGTAGTTGCAGTACAATATCATTACAGTACTGTGTTATTGCTCTAAGCTCATGACACGCAAACCTTAACAGTTGGACATCATAAAAATGATGTTAGTACAGAAATCATAAAGATGTTGTGCTGCATAGCAGATGCCCTCGGGCAGGAGCTTGCCATTCTCCCGTTTGTTCTCAAATATATTGCATTTGGTTACCTAGCCGGCTAACACAAATGGGGCGTCAACTGCCAATAGATCTATTCACTATACTCGCGTTCACTCGCAAGTGATTAATGGTGCATGATATAAGGGACTTTTAGTGGCAAAAGTAGGCACTTATGCAATAACAATCAGGATAGCATACAGAGAAACACTTGTGTTTATATTTGTAGCATGTATCTCCCCATGAGATAGAAAATGGTATAAAAGTGTATTCATGAACTCACAATAATATATAGAAGTTAAAATAAAGCAGATAGTTGAGCATGTATCTCCCCCAAAAATAGTATAAAACAATTGAAAATGGGGCTATGAAACTCACCTTAGCGTGTAGTGACATAAGTAATGCAACGGTGTCAAATAAAGTATGACAATAAGGAATCGGCACAACCAAATCCGAGAGGAAGTTAGAGATGGTGATGAAGGAGAGCTGTGGTAGTGACTACTCGAACCAAAACCAACTCAAAATCAACAAAACCCTTGCGGTTTCTTGTCAACCAAAGATCAAACACAACCCACAACGGACCACCCTTATGGTGTTGATGTTGGTGATGGTGGCAGCTTGTGGCGGTGGGTGGTTGTTGTGTTGATGCTAGAGAGAGGGAAAACGTTATCTGATTCTTTTCTTTGTGTTTATCTGCATGAGAAGAGGGAAACACAGATAATATATACATGGAGTCAGTTTGATAAAAAAATATATATATAATGAGGGACGGTTGTGTATAAGAAAAACAAGAGAGATATTTTTTTGTCTTAACAATGAAGTTTTGAGATATAGCGGGTATAGTCTGATCCCGATAATTACAAATGTCGAGTCCTTAAGTCACGAAACTTACAACTAGATAACGTAAAAATGTAGGGCTTATAAAGATGTTAAAACTTATCAACATATTCAATTTCCTTATTTAGAATGAATCGTGGGTTTATCGGAGTGTTTAAGCATTATTTAAACTAAGACAAGTTTAAAGTAAATAGAAGTTAATAGTAAATTTAATAACCTGAAAAGTTTCGTGAAACTTATAAATGACAAACGTTTAGCTTGAACGTTTAATAGTCATACGTTAATAAAATAACGTAATGTGGTAAATAAAAGTTGAAAAGTTTTATACTTGACATATAAGGATGTTTACTTGAAATAAACATTAGGCATGTTGGTGTCGATAAGCACGTTTATTGGGAATGTGAGTTACGTCACATTAGTTAGTTGTTGGGATCAGGTAAACTGATAACGTTTAATTTAAAAAAAATAGACGTTGAAAATGAATAAGTATTCTTTTGTTAGAATATTTTATTAATTTAATTCAAGGTGAAATTTACCGGTGGTTACAGTCTCACCCCCTTAAATGGAATCTCGTCCCAAGATTCAATACGTGTTAGATGTTGACGAATAAATGTGGTTTTATGATATAACTAGTGACGTATTTCAACTTGTCGTTTTTGAAATATGGTGTAATTTGCCATGGTCCTAGATTTCTTCTTAGTAGAGTAATGAGTGTTTTGTCAGATAAATTTCTTCTGATTCAAGGTGAATAGTAACCAATGAACAATAACCACCAATGGTAGAGAATAGTAACCCAACGGCTACTTTTGTTTTTATGAACGTGCCAGTTTTAACACTTCAAGATGCCGCATTTTATTATCATTGTTGAGCTTTTGTATTTCGTAGTAGCAGCTACTTACTATGTCAATGTTTCGAAAGAAGAAAATTATCAGTTTTTGTTGGTGATTCTTACTCCACTCGTGGTTCTAGTAATCAGCGGAGACTGACTTTACGTGGTAAGGATATGGTAAGAGTTTATTTTGTTACTGTGTTTAATCTGATGAATACACATAAATTTTTCATATTCACAAAATTTTGTGATCTTCAAAAAATCAAGTAAAGAATCAATCTGGACATAATTCTAGTACAACTATTCCCAGTATTTGAAAAGTTTAAGTTGAACATAGGTAGTCAGAAAATGTTCAATTGTCCCTAGATTAAATATAGGTGACTAGGCTATATTTGATCGAGGTTCGATAAACTTTTGAAATACCTAAATTAGGTATACTCGTGATATGCCCGTACTCTTGATGAGGCAAACTTTACCATTCTCGAGCATAACCCTCAAAAGGCCTTTGGGTAACCGATTTTTACTTAATCCCACAACTCATCAAACAAGAACTGTCATCGGATTAGGCTAAATCGGTTTGAGTATCAGGTCTTTTGAAAATTTGGCTTGGTCATAGAATTTTTTACACATTTGAGACTACTAATCCCATCATTACATGATTCTTTCTAAATTAGACGTAGGTGTGCTGGCTATGTATAATTTAGGGGTAACAATGCAATGCTTGGACTAATCGACTCGTATGATGTTCGGTGGTTATGTTAGTATAGTGTTTATATAGAAGGTACTATAAGTTTATATGTACGTAATAATCGATCTTAAGTATGTAGTATGAGTGTGTAGCATGAGCGAATAAAGCAGATACGCGCGGAAAATAAAAATAGTCCACACTAGGCTAGAATCATAGACTTTTAAGAATGAAAGTTTCAAAAGGGAACGTACTTAATGTAGAGAAAGTTGCTGAACTTCAGCTTTTGTAGATGATGAATCAATTTATTCCTTAGCAATACCATATCTTGTATATCTAGCAGGGAAATTGATAGATTGTGACGGGTTTCAAGTAAAACAATATTACGTAAGGTCGTGAAAAGTTTAGAGATCACTATATCACTCACAGTGTCTGAGAAGTAATGGAGACCATTAATTCAAAATGGCGCAACATTCGTTAGTTTGTGTGAGAACCGTCATTTGATCCGGTTAGTCAACGCTTACTTTGGCCTAATATTGACTTCACCTATGATTTTAATTCACCTTATTTACCCTCTTATAAATTTTAAACTAAGTATTGTATTAATTATTAAAGTTTAATCTATATGTTATGTGACATTATAAATTATAACCTAAGCTAAGCTCATAATATTATATTTGTTCCTCAAATAAAACATTTCTAATTCCTCTATGGCGTATTTTTTTTCTTAGCACCTCACTACACGAATTTTTTAAATAAATAAATTAAAAAAAAATGAGAATAAGAGTTCTACTGGTACTAATTCTATGTATCTCATTTTTAATTCACAAATAAATTTCCACCCAATGAGGGTCCTATTTTCAGATCATAATTTACACTCTTAACAACCCAATTAATACTAATTAACACTTGCCATTTAAGAACCCACGCTCCTCCTTTCTGATCCTATAATACGTTTCTTTTCCTTTGTGCCTTTTCTCTCATGATATGAACCAAAGCCATTTTACAAGTAAACTATCAAACCTTATAAAACAACTCCGTTCATTTAGACCTATATTCACCAATCACCACCAACATTACTCACAACAAGCTTCTTCGTACTACTTTTGTTCATAAGAACGTCGGGTTCATAAGCAGTTTTTGAATTGTTCGAGCTTTTATTATTTGTTCGAGGGGCTGTTTGTTAGTTTGGATTCGCTCGGGTTTAAATCGATTGGTTCGTGTTCGCGTAAAGGGTTTAATTAGTTCGTTGCAGCCTTGGGGTTCTAGATATTCTTGTGGGTTCGAGTTTCGATCATGTCTCATTGAATCTGAGTGTTCGTGTCCATACTCGTGAACGTTGTGGTCGTTCTCTCAGTTTCGATCTATTCTTGTCTAGCCTAGAGGTATATGTCAAACCCGTGTTTTACTACTATATATGAAATTTAAACACCATACATCAGTGGCATGTTAGGAATGAAATCTATGTATTTGCTAAAATGAGATAGTCATGCGTATATATAAGAATCATAATACAAAAATTCATCCAATGTTGAAACAGTAAGATAATAAGTTAATACATATTAAGTAAATATGAAACTAAAAATGATAATTGCATGAACATGGTACGTAGTTACTAATGGTAAAAGCTAAACTTGAAGCCCTGATGTCTGCATCGTATCTCTTCTTCTCCTTATCATTAAGCTCATCATACATCTTTGGTCTATCCAATCCTAATATAACTGAACCATCAACAGCAGTTTCAAGGACGTCTCTGGTAGTCTCAACTTGATATGGTCCTTCATCAATTGATTTGAGGATATCAACCCCATTTTCCTTTCCTAAGCAGTACAGTCTAATTCTTTGAGCCCAAGAGTCATAATCGGTTCTATCCAACATGGGAGGACGAGTATCGAATCCTGCGGCTTGAACGTCATCGACAACGGAAGAAGTGATTGTAGACATGATTACAGGTTCCACAGGATTTTACAGCTCAATGATTAAACCGGGAAATAGATTCATTCAAGGGATTTTACTAAATCAAGAGAAAACCGTAACACGTAACACGAAGAAACAATAAGCCTAAAACAAAACAATAAGTCTCAAAAGACAAATCGCACACTTGACAAGTGGCACCCTTGACAAATCGCTCTTCAGACAAATCGCTCTGATAGACAAATCTCACCCTTCACACAAATCGCTCTTTTGACAAAACGGACACCAGACAAATCGATGTTCAGACAAATCACACCCTAATTACCAAAACGCTTAAACAATAAATCGCTTAAGTTAACAAAACGCTAAACAGACAAATCGCTTAGTTGACAAATAGCATGATACTCAAATCGCATAGACAAACAAGTCGCATAGTACACAAGTACACCCACTACTTCAACTACTTTGTCCTTTCTAGTCGTTTTATCTCAATAGACAAATCGCTTAATGGACAAGTCGCTTCTCTGAAACAGACAAATCGCACAAAATGAGTGACAAATTGCTTCAATAAGCATTCACGGAGGAGACAAATCACATACTTCTAAGGACAAATCGCATAGAAGAAACACACTCCGAGAGAAAAATCGCATCCAAGAAACATTTAAAAACACCACTTTTTAATCCAAAAACAACCCAACCACGATGATTCAAGCCTTCCAATTCAAAACCTAAACACTTATAATGATTCTAAACAAAAAAATACTATCAAAACCCAAACTTTATGATGTAGGTTTTACTGACCAGGTTTTAATATTTATAAAGTCTCGTTATACCTATGGTCTACCCTAATGCACTAATGGGCAGTGTACCCGGTCGCGTGTAGTGTAGTATTAGGTAAAGCTGAGGTCGTCCTAAGAGCATTATTACTAAGTCTAGGTGTCACAATATTTAATAATGGTTTCGATAAGGAATTAATTGTTAAACTGCTAAAGTAGAAAACAGCAAATAAAGGCGGGGGATAAATCAATAGAGGATAGTGGTGCTAACCTAGTTATTCCTCCTAGCTAGTTATGTCTACGTCTACTTACTTCCAATTACTTCAGGTGGGGTCAAAGTCGAGAGGACATCATTTGGTCAATTCGCACTAACCTATCAGCAAAGATGCCACCACAGGAGAAGTCAGGTGTCCCCTCATAAGTCGTGTTGTTCATGGTCCCCTAAGCCAAGTCATTAAGTACCGCTACATGATAGATTTATAATAGTGAGTGCCCAGGATTTAGCAACTTAAACACTCACCCCCTAATTCTTAAGTTCATCCAAACGGTAGGTGATCAGTTGGTCAAATCGCACAAGTAGAAAGGGTCGTCAGTTGGTCATATCTTACCCTTCCCGTCTCAGTCCGCTCACCTAGGGTCAATTCGTCATATCTCCTAGGCAATTTCCCTCTACCGCCATTCAAAACTACCGAAACAAGGGTAGCTACCAATAAACTATGCATGCGTAAATTAGAAATAATTGTACGGAAGTAATATAAACGCAAACAAAACAATTAAGGAATCATAACTAGGCCAGCACCAAGAGGTGCTTAGCCGCTCATATTAACCATACAAATCAATTCAATATTCAAAGGTACGAAATACATGAATCGAAAGTAAAGAAAAGATAAAATGCTAATGCTTATCGTAGGGGAGTGATTTCTCCCTTGGAGACAGCCCCGTATGCTCCTCTAGACCTGCCTTTAGCTTTTTCCCACGTTCTCTGGTTGTTGTGTGTGGAATGGAATGATTAGAAATCTTTGGGAATTCGAGGGTATTTATAGGACAGATCTGGGTTACGACGTAACTATAACAAGAGTTACGCCGTAACCTTCAATTCCTTCGTATTTTTGCACTAGATCTGCTAGTTACGGCGCAACCTTATTAGTGGTTACGCCGTAGTATTCAATATACTTGATTACTCCGTAGTTGATGAAATAGTTATGGCGTAGTTATCAGAGGCGCGGAACCTCATTTGACCTAATATAGTTACGTCGTAGCCTTTGGGAAGAGTTACGCCGTAACCTTTTGATGATTTGGTTTTCTGAGTCACGCTTGATTTACGGAGTAATGTGAGAGATGAGTTACGCCGTAACTTCTTCAAAGTAGCATACTATGATAAATCTTCTGATATTTCTCTAGTTCCGCGTCTCTTTAGCTCCAACGCTCGTAATTTACCTGAAAGTGGAAAACAATGGAAAACAAGCGTAAATCCATATAAATGATATAAATTACAAGTATTATCGGGGGAAATTGACACTTAATATTCAGGACTATTTGATGTTGTCACTTTAACACTAGAAATGATCCAAATGATGCAAACTACTCTAAACTCATTCAAACCCAAAAACCTTATGAAAACCACTAGAAATCCAAGAACATGAAAGATGGGTGATCAAACCATGGCTCTTGATACCATTTGTAACATATTGATTTTCATAAACACATCATAACATAATACAATGGGGCGTATGGTATGAGTTTTAGAGAGAGAAAGTGGAAGAGATTTGAGAACTTAGTAAGATAAAGAAAAATGATATTATGAAGCTACAACCCTTTACCTTGCTAGGAAAATGGTATTTATAGGTTCTTACAAGACACGCCTCCTACGGTACGTGGATCCGGCATACAGTGGGTACGACTATGAGCTTTCTAACGAATACATATACTTGAGGTGACCGACTCTTTAACTACCGGATTTTCCAAATCCTGACACTCACTCCTCTTATTTACCATTGATTTTGCCATGTGTTCCGAGATCCTTGTTAGGCATCAAATTAAGCACATGAATTAGTCATGCCAATCCCTACTCAAAAAAATAATTAGACCAAAAAGGGGGAAGGCAGGCTCGAACCTGAGAGCTCCCCCTTATAAGGGTGATAGTGTGTACCTGGATGCCATAGTGCCCTTGGGTCTTTTACGTTTGAGTATGCATAATCAAATCATTTAAACCATCTTGACCATATAGCTTATTAGGAGCTGTTGGCTTATCATCTGCTTATTCACTACTTATTTTTCAAAATTTACATTTTTCTTGCAATCCTTATACGTCAAAGTAATTTCCCAAAAAGTTTCAGAATTGTTCGTTATCACTTACTATTTTTAATAATTAATTTAGTTTAAATCCGTTTTTAATTCATAATAAAGAATATAAAAGTTAAAAAAATATCTAGCTTTTTTCTAAAATTTTCTTTTGTCATTTAGGTCTTAGGAAAATTAGATTTGCATTTCTAGGCTCATTTTTCTAAAATTTGATTTTTAAACGCGTTTTTTAAACTCCCGTACGTGTCGGTTTTGGTTTTAATTGTATATTAGGGTTATATTAGATTAGCTTATGTGTTTTACTTGCTTCCTAATTGTTTTCTAGATTCCCATCATAGTTTTTAGTTTAACTATGTGTTTTATTTATTTTCACGTTGTTTATTTAGAATTCAATAATCAAAATCTCAAATCTTTAAAATCCAAATACAAGTTCTAATCTGTTAGGACTTAGAAAATCCATGTTGAAGAGTTGGTCACCCCAAATCTAGTCTAGCATATGTTAGCTCGTAGACATTACGTTATTTCTAGTTATTTAGTTAGTTATTTAGTTTAGAGCAACACCGTGGAGAACGAACGGGTCTTTACCCAGTGTATGACTGATCCACAGTCCGAAGGAGGATGTGTTGTATGTAACTATAAATACCCTCTACCTCCCAAGGTAGAGGGTTGGACCTTTCACTCAATCTAACCTTTCTTTCTTTTGTTTACTTTCTCTATCTAGAAAGGATCCCATCTTTACTTTCTCTCTCTAGAACTCATATCATACGCCCCATAGATTTGTGTGTTTATGAAAACCAATAACTAACAATTGGTATCAAGAAAAATGGTTTGATCACTCATTGATACGCTTACACAGCACGTTCGGGGTCAAAGGAACTTCCTTTTCGTCGAGCAAGTTTTTCAACACCCTAGGCAGTGAACCTAATCGTTGTAGTGTAGTATTAGGGTAAGCCACGGGTATTGATATCGTTCTCTAGGGGAATAGGAATGCTAGTAAGAAGTTACTAAGCTAAGGTTGGGGTTGAGGAAGATTATTTTTTATCTTTTTTATATTCTTTTTAGGAAATGAAAAGGTACGAATCTCGGGGTTTGGATTTGGGGGTTGGTATTTCTGCCGATTACTCTACTATTATCTATTCTAATTAACTAAGCTAGGGGTAGTCTATGTCTATTGTTGTGTGCTCGTATGATGATTAAAAATGTGTTTACTTAGGTTTATTACTCCCCATTTATCTCCTATTGATGGTTGAATTATCACGTCCTTATTCTTAACGAGTTGTGTTTCTAAGGTCGTAGGGTATGCGTTTATCCCTAACTCTTTGAAGCTACCAAAGGTTAATGACTACAAAATCTCTAGGATTCATAAACTTAACACTAAGGTATTCTTTTGATGTTTAGCCTACAATAACTCTAGGTGATTATAAACTAAGGTTCAACAAAGATTAATCAAGCATTAATAGCACAACGAATGACCTATCGCAATACTAGGTCAATCACAATTAAGATAAGAGACAACCAATCAATATTCAATAACCAGGTTTCATATTACCTAAGCAAACACACAAATAAATTAGCCGAACATGGAGAACATGCAAGCATACACACAATCAATTGAAGACATAATTGAATTAATGAAGTAAAATACTTATCTTGATGTAAGATAGGGTATGAAACCCTAAAATACTGTACAAGACAGCCTTGGTTAGGTTTAGGTTTTTACTCCACAAAACTACACTGCGAAAACGAAAAATTCGGATTCTATATATAGTGTTACAAACTGCGACGGCGTTACTCTTTAATTGTGACGCCGTCGGGTCGCCGTCTTTAGGGTTTTGTCTTGGCCATGTTAGCATTGTGACAGCGTCACCTTATGCCTGTGACGCCGTCTACTTAAGTCTCTGACGCCGTCTGGATCAAATCTAGGTCGTCTGAGCTGCGACACCCTACTCTTTTAACACCTGATGCCATCACTTGTAAATAATCAATTTGGCTACTGAGTCGTCACAAGACTTGTTCCGACGGCGTCAAAAATAGAACCTGACGTCGTCCCCTTCATTTCTAGCAGCCTGAGTATCTCGATTCTTGACTTTGGCCATTTTCTTCGTATATTCGCGCCTTTTCGTCCGAATAAGTGCCATTCCAGCAATTTGCCTTCAAGAGACCTAAAAAGTGAAAAAGAACGAAATTAAGTAATAACGGATACAAAAGTGATCAATTAAGGGCTTAAATGACCTCTCAAAAAGGTACCTTTTAAATCCTTATCAAATATCCCTACACTTGGTATTTGCTTGTCCTCAAGCAAATGTGCTTTTAGCCAATTAATTTATAAGTTAGGGGTCATGAAACATTAGTTTAGAACGATCCACAACACATATAAGCCCCGCCAAAGTTATAACAAGCACGGAAATTACATACTAGCACCTCACACGGGGTGTTTGGATACTCACATCTCTCGGGTGTATATGAAATATAACAAGTTGGAAATGGAAGATAAACACTCATTAACCGGTCCAAGTACATAGATTACCATAGGCTTGAGACTAGATCAAACCTCCTTCGCTTTGGCGTAAGCACCTAGGAAAGACTATCCAAGAGGTCTTTTAAAGGGTTGTAACGTTAGGCTTACGGTAGGGAAACAAAGGGTTTGGTGGGATAGGCGATTTAGTGGTGGCAAGTCAAAAATCTTTATGTTACAAGCATGCGAAGAATGGCGTTGCTAAGCCAAGACTCGACACTCTAAACTCTAGATAACTAAAACAAACAAACATAAATCTAAAGATAGATGTAGGATGGTAGCCCGTATGTTTTTTTTCATTTTTTTTTCAAACCTCTATTTTTTTCTCTCTTTTTCTTTTTTTCGATTTTTTTTTCATACATTTTTATTGTATCATCCTCTACGAAAACATCAAAATAATAGGGATTTATAGGCACATCCCTACACCTGAGTTTTTATTACTCTAACACTAATTTGACCTGAATTGAAAAGATCAAAACACTTGGAGTACATTATTATGCAAATAAAGGGAATTAGAATTTAACGTTCCCTTCCCGTCATTTCATAAAATTTAACTTTTCCCATGAGTCCCAATCGTCCCAAAACTGTGTACAAAGGATATGACTCGACTTAGCAACTTATGCAAGTAACTAGATAATTGAACTAAGGGTTTAGTATGATAACAATAATGCACTAAAAGTGAGTGCATACAAGGTAGGCTAAGGCGATTTGGGTGTACATTTGGGGGGTGATTGTAAATAATGCTCTTCATTGACATTCCGAAAAACTGAAACATCACGAGAACCACGAAAAGGATAGGCTCTGAGGGGTTAACTAGGGGTATCGTGTACTAAAGATGAGTACAACGCAAAGGTGTGGGGGAATTACTCAACCGATGTGGAAGAAGTAATTATATTACGGGTATCAAACAAGGGGTATCCAAATGCCTCTTATCATTTAGTTATTCCTAACTACACAAGTGTAGTCTTACTAGAGATCTCGAAATGCATCACAAAACAAGTTCTAGAATCTATTATACTACCGGTGTTAGCCTTAATAGTTTTATTAGAAGTGATGGTCATTCACGATTAAGAACTTTGTAACGTGTGTTAGATATCGTGATAGAATAAGTCAACGGGCTCGTGGATTGGACTAAGCTAAATGGCTAGGCGTTATGATTATGCTAGCCGTTTGAAGCTTAAGTATCCAAAGCCCAATCCATGTCCAACCCAAGAAAAGCCCAAGCAAAGCCTTTTAGGGTTTTAAGTTACTTGTACTATAAATACCCCTCAAATGGTCATTTGAGGGGTGTGCTTGAAAGTGTGTGTGTGTGTGTGTATTTTCTCTCTCTCAAGGAATATACAACTTTATTGTGTTTATCTTTTATCTACACATACACGGTTTTGTATAAACATCAAGTCACCATCTTTCTCATCTTTGTTTCTTTCTTTATACGCATAAAGTGTGTTTGGTTTCACGTGGTTATACTTGTATACGTGTTGGGTTTGTGATAAGGTTGATAAAAGTAAGGTCCTACAATTGGTATCAATCGCCTAACAATGGTTTAGGAGTGTTTGTGTTTGTTTTGAAGGGTTACGCGTAAATGCTCTAGTTTTACATATTTGAAACGCCTAAAGCTTTAATTTTTGCACTTAAAAATTCAAGATTCTTGTGATTTAAGGTTTATTTGGTGCTAAAGTTTCAGTTTTTTGCAAAAAGTTTGAAGCTTTACGTGTTTTTCTTCAATTTTGAACTCGTTTTTGGTTCGTTGGTCATTTCTACTCGTAACTTTTCTAAGCACTTTGGGTGAAAAAGGTCAACATTTTTGGGTTATTCGAGTGTTTTTAAAGGCTATCTGTGCAAAAGATATCATTTGAATCGTTGGAAATTTCTTACGCGTAGAAGTCAAAAAGTCAAAACCCTAGTTTTCTACGCATAACATTTTGGTGAAGAATCTTCGAGCTATAACGGTTACTCAGTGCTTCTCTCACTTGGATAAGTGTGTGGAACACTTCGACTTGTGGATATCCCTACGCATTGTGGCAGTGTAAAGGATTTTTGGTTCTTAACCATAGTTTACGCATAAGCTAAAAGCTTACGGGTAACTCTACGCATAACTTCACAATTAAGCGTAAGGTTTACGAGTAACTTTTTGTCTACGCATAAGCTTAAGGTTCTGCGTTAGATCTTTGTTTCCGCATAAGGATTCCTACGCCTAAAATGATTACACATAAGATCCCCGCCTAAGATCCTCGCATAAGATCCTACGCATAAGCACAATCTCTACGCCTAAGCCTCGTCTACTCGTAAATTCTGTTTCTACGCCTAAGCTCTTTCTACGCATAAAGGTTTAAAAAAAAAAAAATTCAAATTTTTGAGGAGACTTTAAATTTTTGAGGAGACAAAACATTCAATTTTTACGCGAAATTCAAATTTTGGTTTAACTGTGAAAATGTTGGTCAAAAATTCAAATTTTTGGGCCTAAATTCAAATTTTTCAGGTCAAATTTGGCGTCAAAATTGTCATAACTCAAATTTTTCATACGTCCTTAGAATTGATTTTTATAGTGAATTTCAAATTTTGGGTGAAATGTTTTTTAAGAACCAAGGTTACGAGTACGACTTTCAGAAAACCTCAAACGGCAATATCTTCTACAACACAACTCCTTTATCGTTGAATCGATCCTACATCAACTTTATCATATCATAACTTCGTCAATGGCAACTCAACAAGACATTCATGCAGCCGGTGTCGAAAACCGTCCTCCTATGTTGGCAAAAGGTGGTTATCTTCAATGGACAAGTCGTATGCCTCGTTACATCAAGACCAAACCTAATGGAAAACTCATGATTAAATCCATTCAGGATGGACCCTTCCAGCCTCGACAAGTTCATGTACCGGGAAATGCAGATGCAACACCTCCCGTCCCACCATCTTCTCGTCTTCAATACGAATCACGAATACCTGCAGAGGATCGAAACAAGTCGAGCGGATGACATGGCAATTCATATTATCCAACTGGGTTTACCAATAGACATCTTTGCTGCGGTGAGCGGTTGTGAAGCTGCTTTCGATATGTGGGAACGTGTTAGACGGCTTTGTCATGGAACAGAAATTGGTCAACAAGACATGGAGAACAAGTTGCTAACTGAATGGGAAAAGTTTACTTCTACTCCAGGAGAATCCATTGAATCCTACTATGGAAGGTTTTGCACTTTTATGAATGAGCTAATCGAAACAAGGTGACACCGAACTATCGTTCAAAACATCAAGTTCTGAACAATCTTCGGAGGAATGGGGATGATATATCACTATTGTCAACCAAACAAAAGACCTTCATCAGGTGAACTTTGATCAACTGAATGATTTTCTGAAACAAAACCAAAATGCCGAAGTCAATGAAGTCAAGAAAGAAAGATTGGCAAAGAATCATGATCCATTGGCACTTATTGCAAAGACTCAACCTTTAGTGAATACACAACAACAAGCTTCATCATCTTCCAACAACGACAACTTGCAGCAATACATTCCACAACCACAACAACAATTCTATCGGATCAACAATACCAGGGAACTAGGATTCAGCGATCCTGGCTGACCCGAAGCGACCTTACAACAGATATACTCTTTATTGGGTACGCACTAAAAGTCGCTATTCCACACCAACTAACAACAACCAAAGGATTTCGTCAAACACTGCGATAGCAGGCAAATTGCACGGCGGGTGTGAATATGGGTAATCAAGGTCAAATGGTTGGAGTTATTGGGAATCAGCAGGATATGCTACTTGGATTTCGTATGGGTAATCAGTGTTCATATCGAGTAATCAGGTTGGGTCAGAATGTTGGAAATCGGATGGGACGAATGTTGGGAATAGAGCGATGGGTAATCAGAATGGGAATGTTGCAGACTCGATCGTTGGGAATTATGGAAATGTGAATCGGGTGTAATCGGGTTAAGTGTTATAACTGTCAAGGAATGGGTCACATGGCACTAAACTGTCCCACTAAGCCGCACAAGAAGAATGCTGAGTTTCTTCGAGAAAAGCTATCTGTTAGCACAGAAGCAAGCGAGGATACGATTGAGTCTTTGAGGAAAATGATTTTTTCGCCATCATGGATGATTTGGAAAACCTCAAGGAAATCAATGCGAACTGCATATTTATGGCAAATCTTCAGGAGACTAAGTACGACAGCCGATCGGCGCACTTCCTGTCTATGACGCCAACGCAAAGTATCGAGGTACCAATCATTGATCCATGCTATAACAATGTCATATTTGATGTGTTTACTCATGACGAACAACATTCGTGATGCCAACACCTACTTATGATACATACGGACAATCCGAGTTGTAGCAATACTAACTCGAAACTCGGATGTGGATCCTAGTGGAGGCGTGTGGCACAAAATCTGAGAGGCGATGAGGAAACCGCGTGCTTATTTTGAATCATTAATCAATCAATGTGGCATTGAAATTGAAAAAGTGAGTAAGGTCAATGCGAAGTTAAGGCCTTGAATGTTAAATTGACCACTAAGCTTGAGAGTTACAAGGAGCATGCCAAAGCTTTTGAATTTCATACTAAAAAAAAATAGAATTAGAAATTGGTTATCGAGATTCAGTTTTAAGAGAAAAACAATTGCAACTCAAATACGATACACTTGATGTGAATCTGAATTTGAAAATAAAATCTTTAAACAAGGAAATTTATGATCTAAATGACCAACTTTCTAAACAAAAAGCAACGTATTCTGATCTTGAAAAAGAGAAGAAGAAGTTGATCAGCGATTTTCAAAGCGAGAAGATTCTCTTCTTGATGAAATTCTTGATAAAACGGAAAAACTCAAAACATTGGACAATTTGCTTCTTACAACAGGTCATTCAGCTAAATCAAACAAGATGCTTTCTAATCAAGTAAATCCACGTTTTCATACTTCATAAGATGGCACTTGGTAACGACCCTTCTTCGTTTCTCAAGAAAGCTCGAAAATCTCAGAATGTGTTGCACAATGGAAAACCTTTGCATGAACCCATAATTGTGCATGATTCTCTTGAAGCGTTGGAACTATCTGAGGAGAGTAGATCAAAAATGAAACAAAAACATCCGGAAATCAAACCAATTGATTATAACACATGGAAAAAAATTAATGGTATTTCGTTTGTTTCTCAATCAACGTTTTCCACCAAACCAAGTGTTTCAAACAAAGTGTCAACACCTATTTCAAAATCAGTTTCAAAACCGGTTGTTCCAAATCTCTTTCGAACATTGAACAAATGTCTTCAAACAATCCTTTTAACACAAGTGATGCGGAAGTATTTTGGAAAATGTGAAAATGAGAATTATGAGATCTTCAAGAGACTGGTAAAACTAAAACCAATATTACAACAAACATCTGGTTTAATAGTTTTGATATTTAACAGAAAAAGTTTTTTGAAACTCAAATTGCCCTTAGTGACTAACATCAACTCAAGGGTAATTCATTTTGAACAAGCCTTTTTGAAAGCAGTGACTTTGTCAAGGACCATAAATCCACAGGTAAAACAAGCTAATGAAAGTGTTGAACACATCAAAGTTTTGGAAAATCTAAATGATTCACTCTTGAAGATGTTAGACTAATGATATTATGTCCATCATTTTGCAAACATATTACATTGAAGATCATGAAAGACTCGATATGAGACCTCCAATTGTTTCAAAATATGAAAAAGCTCTTGAAAAACTTGAAAAGAAAATGTCTCATATTTTAAACAACTTGATCGAAAAACAGAGGAATGCAAGTATGACAAACTGTCGTATGAGCGTGCATACAATGACATGAAAGCGAAAAATGATCTTTTGAGGGCTCCGTGGAAAGTCAAAAAGGAAAAGTGGATACTTGATTAAAAACCATTGACTAGGAGAAAGCAAATGTTCCCAAACCAGTTTCCAAACCAAAAATGTCTGTTTCTATGCCTCCTCCAAAAGTCAATGAGAAAAAATGTTTCATCAAAACCGGTCACTCCACACCTTACCTAAACAACATGTTGATAAAGAAAAGCGGTTATCGAGAAACCAAAGTTTTAGCTCTGGCCTTTTTAAGATGAGTACAACTAATGCGTCTGCCTCCACATCTAAACCATATGGAACAAGCGACATAAGTTTAGAAAAGCACTCTAAAGAGACTAGGAAAGCTGAAACCTCCCTTGATAAACATGTGAATCCTAATGCGTGTGCCTTACCTTCTACAGGACTAGAAAGCACCTCTAGGAGCAGCGGACTAAAGCCTAAGAGCAATACAAGGAACAATAGAGTCTCGCATGCCTCTAGGAGTAGTTGCTTGAATAAAGAGAAGAAAGTAGAAGAACACCCTAGGAATTTACCAGTTTTGAATAAGAAAGACATTTCATCTGAATGTATTGAACCTATGAAACTTGCTAAGTCTAATGAATGTGTTGAATCTCTTTGTTTAACTTGCAAGAAATCTTTAATTAATGTTCAAGATGATTGTGTTTCTAAGAATGTGAATGATAAACTTTATTAAGAAGAAGCGTCCCAAAAGATCTTCGCTAAGCGAGTAGGAAGACTAGTTGCAAAACTTAGGCTTTACACTACTGACAGGAACTATAGTGTATACTATAGGGATGATATTTGGAAACCCACGGGTAGAACTTTCACACTCTCGAGAATGGTACAATGAGTGACCAACCAGAATACCCAGTTGAAAACCTCTCTGCGTGTGATAAGGATTTTACCTCTAACCCAAAGGAACCAAAATCAAAACGGTTTCCACAATATTCTTTTACATTCTTGGCGAGGTTATCGAAATTTGTCTTTGGATCGTCGACTCGGGTTGCTCCAAGCATGACGAGGAATCTGAAGGCTGTGATCAATTTGTGCGGAAATTCATAGGAACCGTGACGTTTGGAAATGATCATCTAGAAGCTATCATGGGTTATGGAGATCTACCTTTTGGAAATTATTTGATCACTTGGGTTTACTATGTCGAAGGGTTGGGACACAATTTGTTTTCGTCGAGCGGATTACGTGATGCGATTTAGAGGTTGCTTTTAGGAAAAATGCTTGCCGTTAGAAACTTGGATGGCGATCTCTTAACGGGAATCGTGATACATACTTGTATGCTATCGACATCAATCAAATGGCCTCTTCATCACCAATATGTCTTATGACACGAGCATCACGGAACACGATCACGGTTGTAGCGCAGGCGGTTATCCCATCTCAATTTCAACACCATCAACAAAATTGCCAAAGACACCATCGTCAACGGACTTCCAAAGTTCAAATACACCAAGGATCACTTATGTCCATCATGCGAACAAGGAAAAAGCAAAAGAGCATCATATAAACCCAAAACCGTACCTAGTTGGAAGCAAGTTGCATATGTTGTACATGGACTTATGTGGCCCAATAAGAGTTGAAAGCATTAATGGGAAAAAGTATATTCTTGTTATCATCGATGATTATTCAAGATATACATGGGTTAAGTTTCTGAGATCAAAAGGCGAAGCACCAAGCATCATCATCACCTTTAAAAGCGAATTAAGTACTTCTTCAAACTCCAGTAAGGGTTGTAAGAGCGGAACAACGACACAGAATTCTAAATCGAGGAGTTAAGAACTTATTTTGAAGATGTTGGAATCACACATCGGACATCGGTTGTTAGAACTCCACAGTAGAATGGGGTAGTTGAAAGAAGAAATAGAACTCTTGTGGAAGCTGCTGCACAATGCTAATCTATTCTAGTGCACCGTTATTTCTATGGGCGATCTTTGTTGCTGCTTCTTTTCGAGAACCGATCTCTCATCCATCCAAGATTCAATAAACCCCATATGAGCTTGTGAATAACAGAAAACCGGATATCTCTTACTTTCATGTATTTGGTGCTTTGTGCTATCCTGCGGTGACGAGAAGATCTAGGAAAGCGAAAGCAAAAGGTGATATTGGAATCTTCATTGGATATTGAGATAACTCGAGGGCATTCAGGGTGTATAACAGGAGAACTAGGAGGATCATGGAGACGATGAATGTGAAGTTTGATGAACTTTCACATATGGCTTAGAGACTTCGCTCTAGAACCCGCACTAAACCGGCAGACTTCACGGACACATCGATTCGGGACTCATACCTCAAAGAGCTCAATCAACCGTTTAACAATCCTAAAGAACAAGAATGGGAGAATTCTTTGAGTTAATGTTCGATGAATACTATGGTGGAACTTCGACAAATGCATCAAACCATCATTCCGTGCCACGCTCAAAATCATCCTCCACCACCAACGAAGATGCATCTACAGCGGTGAAACCAATGCACCAACTCCATCAACATCATCTACATCTACTCAGATTGCACCCGTTCTACAGTTGATGAGCAAAATCAAAACGAGCGATGCAACGTTAGATGAAGACTTATTTGAAAATCCGTTTGCTACGGAATCAGCTTAATCATCTTCATGCTTACGAGAACCATCTAACTCGCATACGTATAACCAGCGGTATCCTTCTCACGAAGTGGACTAAAGACCATCGATTGAACAAGTTATTGGTGAACCTCAAGGCCAATTCAGGACGAGGCGCCAACTTGCCACCGATTGCGACTTGTGCATTTACCTTTGCTCAATTAGCAATATAGAACCAAAAGAACATGCGGCAATGGCGGAACCCGCATGGATAGAAGCGATGCAGGAGGAACTTCTCCAATACCGTCTTCATGACTCTTGGGAAATGGTTCCAAGACCAATTAACATTCGCGTCATTGATCTCAAATGGTTATGGAAGAACAAACGGGATGAAGAAATGGTGTCATTCGCAACAAAGCTCGTCTTGTGGCCAAAGGAAGACAAGAGGAAGGGATAGACTTTGAAGAGTCATTCGCGCCGGTAGCTAGACTAGAAGCGGTCAGGATTTTCTTAGCCTATGCCGCTCACAAAAACATCACAGGTTATCGGATGGACATTAAGACCGCGTTCTTGAATGGAACTCACGAAAGAAGAAGTGTCGTGAGTCGACCCGAAGGCTTCATAGACATGAATCATCCGACTCGTCTACAAACTCAATAAGGCAATCTATGGATTGAAACAAGCTCCGAGAGCGTGGTATGACGAACTGTCCTCTTTCCTTATCCTAAACAATTTCACCAAAGCCAGTTGATCTACCTTGTTTACACAAAAATGCAAAAACGACATTTTGATTGTTCAGATTTATGTGGGCGACATCATCTTTGGGTCCACTAATCCGAATCTTTCAAAACATTTTGAAAATCTCATGAAAAGTAAATTTGAAATGTCCATGATGGGGAACTAAAATTCTTTCTTGGTTTACAAATTCATCAATCCCTACGTGGAATTTTTATAAATCAAGCTAAATATACAACTGAGATTTTGAAAAATCATGGTATGGATAATTGTGATTCTGTCGAAACACCAATGGTAACTTCACCAAAAATTGGAGCCGATTTGTTTGGGAAACCTATTGATCGGAAGAAATATCGGAGCATGATTGGTTCTCTCATGTACCTAACGCTAGTCGACCGGATATTCATTTTGTTGTTTGCTTATTAGCACGGTTTGAGGCAAAGTCTACGAGCGCACCTCAAAGAGGTTAAAAGGATCTTTCAGTACCTAAAGACATCCATTCACATGGGACTTTGGTATCGAAGGAATCGGATTTGATCTAATTGCCTTTTAGGATGCGGACCACGCGGTGATCAAGTTCAGACAAAAGTACATCAGGAGGCACAATTTTTGGTGAAAAGTTAGTAAGTTTGGTCTTCAAAGAAACAAGATTGCGCACTTTCAACGGCTGAAGTGAGTGTGTCTCTATCTGCGTATTTTGCTCAAGTTCTATGGATGAGAACACAACTCACAGATTATGGCTTTACTTTCGATAAAATACCTATGTATTGTGACTCGAAAAGTGCCATAGCCATATCATGCAATCCTTCTCATCACTCAAAGACTAAGCATATCCGTGTCCGCTATCACTTCATCAAAAGAATGCGTCGAAAATGGTGCTGTTGAATTATTCTTCGTGAAGGCAGTTACCAACTACGCCGATCTATTAACTAAAGCCCTTCCAAAAAAAAGGTTTGACTATTTAGTTCGACGAATTGGAATGAAGCCTAACCCACGAGGAGTTAGAAGTCTTCTCGAATCTTCTTGAAAATGATTTTCCAAAAAGCTTCATTGTAAATATTTTTGAAAAACAAAATACAAAATTTGAAAAACCAACAAAAGCAAAATATAAAAATATAAAATTTTCAAAAATACAAAAACAATATAAAATCAAAAATCCAAAAATATTCTTCTCCGACATGTCTCTTGTATAATCGATATTCATACGTTTCTAGAAATGTCATTCAACAATGATCTGGTGTATACGGATGCTTGGCGAGAGTTATTCTTTTATATGTTTTCTAAAACATGTCGTTTCTCAAAATTTCTCAAAATAATGGCTTTCGTATACTTGATACGAAACCGGACTAAAATGATGACTTTTGATTATTTTTCAAATCAAAACTCGTGCTTTTATAGAAAAATCAAATTATGCGCTTGATTGCACTACATTTAAAAAAAAATGGTGAGAAATCATCATCATCTTGAGCACCTTTTCAAGATTGTTCAAAAGATTTTTCAAAATCTTTCAAAATATTTTGTGCTCAAGATAACTCCCTCTAAACCCTTTAATTGATTATGCTTTATTAAAGGGGAGTATAAAACTAAAATGTTCCATATTCATGCTTAAATCAAATCCGTTTGTCTCCCCAAAAGATTCTAAAATGTTGTTTAATCGGTTGATATCAAAAATATCACGAATATGCTATTTTTGAGGGGAGAGGCGTGATTAAAATGTGATCAAAATCGATTGTTTGAATCTCAAATGAGCTCGACTCAAACGGAACCAATGAATTGACGGGAATCAATGTTAGTAAATGTACCATCTCGAGAAACTTGTGATAGATATGCACTTTCATGGGTCTAACCTCCTTTTCAAGGAGTGTTTACAACTTCAAGTTAGTTATTAGAGCTAGTTGTCACCTAAAAACGGACAATGGAACTCTTTAACTAGGAAGCGTGCTTGGTGTCTGTGAGGAATTGTCTATCATAAGCGATCAATTCAAAAGTGCGAACTCTACCCTCTATGTGCAGATTTCTGTCAAAACTTATAAGCACATGTGAAGGGGGTGTTTAGAAAATATAAAACTCTAGGAGTGTCTCAAACATGTTTTCTATCATAAACACTCTGTGAGATTTTCAAGAAAAATGGTTTATGGCAACAATAGGACAGTCATGGAGTTATAAGGTGACTAAGGATAGGAAATTCGTCCTATGATCCTTGAGCGAGGAGGGATCTACCCAAGGACATTACCCATAGTTAGTATTAGAAGTCCTCGGTATGATGATTGAAAAAAGGAGAAATGTGAAAAAGGAGAAAGAAGGGGTTGAAGAATTAAAAAGAAATGTAATGAGAAAGGGTGAAAAGAAATAGCCCTCCATATTCAACCTTAGGGGTAGAAAATGGGTTCAATACATATGCTATTGGTTGTCACTAGATGACACTGGTATTGAAGACAAAGACGTCATGGACCCAGTGATGCACTGCACTAAACCTTCTAGCCACTCAATTCCTCTCAAAAGGGATTTGTTTCATTCTCACTGGGAACCCTACATAATCTATCGACTTTCTCTTAGAGATCATTGGTGTAACACCCCAACCCGATAAGGGTAGACGTATCACAGTATGGTGTCATATCAAAGCATACATAATGACATAATTCAAACGTGGAAGCCTTATAATAAATCTCAAGAGAATTCAAGTCAACAAGGGCTTATCAATATAATACAAAAGGAAAAACTCAGAAATGAAAATATAATAACAAAATGAATGAAGTCTAAGATGACTGAGGCATGGTCTCTATATGAGCTCATCTCTCAAACTTCAAACAATCCCCGGCTCCAAGCTTATTGTACTGCCGCGAGAAAGAAATCGCGGTGAGCTTAAAAACCCGATGAACGGATATAATAATAATGGTGAGCAGAGAACAAGTAAGCAGTAAGACAATATATATGGTATGTCAAGGGATAGAGGTAGGGTAAAAGGAAAGATCAAATTAATCCACCACGAGCCAACAAAACAAACCATATCATATCATAGTAGCGGTGTAACCAATAGTAACCATGGTGGTCAGCTCCCGAGAATGTGAAGACCGCGTATTTTGCGACATCATTCACCTGACGGTAGCATATCAGACCAGGGCAAATCTAGGATGCATCCATGCAGCCTATGCCCGGACAAATCAGTGGCCATACATACAAATATGTCGAGCTCATAATCCAAATA